>CM051266.1:35536118-35736118 GCA_027921565.1 Artemia sinica | reverse complement strand
TCCCTTTCCTCAATATTTATCTGAGGTTCTTCTCCTTAAAAAAAAGAAAATGCCTGAATATACGGGTTTAAATCTCTACTTCTTTTTCAGTTGTCCGATTATTCGCACTTGGAACAAAAGTTTGACACCCCTTCCTTGAAGTTATAAAGAAAAAAAGCTTCCACTCGTAATAATTGTAGCCTCCTTCTTCAATCTTAGTAGTTATAAATAGTTGAGCCAGGGGTTGGGTTAAGATGCAGTAATGCAAAACGCTTTTCAAGACCAGGCACCTTTTTATTTTATAAAGGCCATTATTAAAAAAAATTCATAGTCCGATTCATTCTCTCATACCGATTTGAACTCAATCACTCCCTAAATGCAATCACGGCTTTGCCAGTGCACTTTTTTCTATTCTTATGAAGATTTTCTTGGAATGCAACTTTTGTAAAACACTTTAATTGACATGTAGATTGTTTTACATAATGTACATTTCAACTCAAGTATTACTTCCATTGGTTACTAATAACTTCGCAATTGCATTTTCTGGTTACATGACTTCGTGCAAGAAGTATTATCTTTATTTTACGGATAGTGTGAAGGGTTAGCCTAGGTGATAACACTGTGCTTTTAGCGATTAAGGATATTGTGCTAACAAAATACTACCTTAGAATCACTCAGCAAAACGAAGTAACCTGTTAAAAGTTTTCAAAAAGTGTCTTACATTAAACTGACATCGCACATTCATTTGTATTTTTTTTTCCAGTGAAGTGCAGATTATGTTCTGGCCCTGGGAAGGCATAGGGGTTTTGAGCCCAGCTTATGTTAATTTCTGCTCGTTTTGAGTTTGACTCGGTTATTTATTGTAATTTCTGCTCGTTTTGGGTTTCATTTATTTATCGATGTTGATTTGTGGTTGTTTCACGCTTGGTAGATTATTTGATTTTATTTTCGCTCTTTTTTGGTTAATGGAGTCCTTTGCTTTTCTTTGAAAAACTTATTTTTTGAAAAAGTTTTTTTTTATTAATTTCTGTTCGTTTTATATTGACATAGTCTTTTCAGGGAAAAAGAAAATAATACTTTAAATCTTTTCGTTTTTTTAAATATTTAGAGTCTGGCCTGCTATTTGTATGCTGGAGGAAAATTTTCAGCAATTTTTAACAACATACACCCTTTTAAAAATCTGGACACAAATAGTAGTGTTTAATTTAGTCTCATACCTCCTCTAATTGTCCTGAAATGGAAAACTTGATACCATTCGCAAAAAAAAAAAATCTGTTCACTTTCTTTGATAGCTTGGATACACTTACGCTATTTTGATTTGGTTAAATTTTAAGAGAAGAAGTAGCCCCGAAAGTTTGAACATAAGACCCTCAGTCGTTCTTGGGATAATGCTGAGATGCCTTATTGGGAATTAGCATTAACACAGTGCATTATGATTTAATCTTAAGGCAACATTTAGTTTTTAAACATAAAGGCAAATAGGAGGGTGGGCGTGGGAGCGGGACTAGTTTCCCTCCAATCACTTTCGACTATTAAAAAGGGCATCAGCTCTTTCTATTTTCAATCGAATGAGCCCTTTTCGAAGTTCCTACGACAACTCGTTCGATACGAAGTGCCCTGGTCTAAACAACAACAACAACGTCAAAATAATACATTATACCCACATCGATCTTTACTATAAAAAAGTCAAGCCTTCCAATAACTTTCGACTGTTAAAAAGGGCACAAGGCCTTTCGATTTCCAATCGAATGAGCCCTTTTTGTGTCTCTACGACAACGGTTTTTATAAACACCTTATATGCCCCCAGGGCATAAATTACAACACTCTAAGATCTAATTTCCAGAACTTTCAACTACGTTAAACAAAATGGTTATCTCAAAATTTTGATTGGACGTGTCGGGGAAAATGGTGGGCGTGAGAGGGGCGTTAGTCGCTCTCCAATCACTTTCAATTATTAAAAAAGGCACTAGCCCTTTCAATTTACAATCAAATGAGCCCTTTTGAAGTTTCTACGACAAAACTTTCAATAAAAACCTTATATGCCCCCAGGGCATAACTTACAACCCTTGCCCTGAGAGCCAGGGGGGGTGTCATCCTCAAAGACCTAATTTCCAGAACTTTCTGCAACGTTGAACAAAATGGCTATCTGAAAATTTTGATTGGATGTGTTTAGGGGAATGGTTGGCGTGAGAGGGGGTTAGTTATCCTCCAATCACTTTCAACTATTAAAAACGCACTAGCCCTCTCCATTTCCAATTGAATTAGCCCCTTTTGAAGTTTTTACGGCAACTCTATCTACATAGGCAACTCTATCCCCAGGGCATAACGTACAACCATTGCCCTGAGGGCTCTGCGGGGTTTGTCCTCCTTAAAAAGATAGTTTACAGAACTTTCAACTACGTTGAACAAAATGACTCTCTAAACTCTGATTAAATGTTTTTGGGGTAATGGTGGGCGTGAGAGGGAGGTTAATTACTCTCAACTCACTTTCGACTATTAAAAAGGACAATTCCAATTTCCAATCAAATGAGCCCTTTTTGGAATTTCTACAACAACTTTCTATGTAAACCTTATATGCCCCCAGGGCATAATTTACAACCCTTGCACTGAGAGCTCTGATGGGGTTATCATCCTAAAAGACCTAATTTCCAGAACTTTCGACTAGGTTGAACAAAATGGATATCTCAAAGTTTTTATTGGATGTGTTTCGGGAAATGGAGGGCGTAAGGGGGGGGGGGGGGGGGGGGGGGGTAGATACCTTTCAATCACTTTCGGCTATTAAAAAGCGCACTAGCCGTTTCAATTTCCAATTTAACGAGCCCTTTTTAAGTTTTTACGACAACGCGTTCTATAAAAACCTTATATGCCCCCAGGGCATAACTTACAACCCTTTCCCTGAGGGCTGCGGGGGAGTGTCATCCTCAAAAACACAATTTACATCTGGAAATCAACAACGCTGAAAAAAATCGCTATTTAAAAATTTTGATTGGATGTCTTTGCGGAAAAGGTGGGCGAGAGAGGGGGGTTAGTTTCTACGACAAAGATTTCAATAAAAACTTATATGCTCCAATGGCATAGCTTATAACCCTTGCCCTGAAGACTGTGGGGGGAGTGTCCTGCTCAAAGGTATAATTTCCTGAACTTTAAAATGCGTGGAACAAAATGGTTATCTCAAAATTTTGATTGGATGTGTTTGGAGAAATGGTAGGCGTGGAAGGGGTGTTAGTTGCCTTCCAATTACTTTCGACTATTAAAAAGGGCACTAGTCATTTCAATTTCTAATTGAATGAGCCCCTTTTGAAGTTTCTACGACAACGCGTTCTATAAAAAAACTTATATGCCCCCAGGGCATAACTTACAACCCTTACCCTGAGGGCTGTGAGGGGGATGTCATCCTCAAAGACCTAATTTACAGAAAGTAAAACTACGTTGAATAAAATGGCTATCTGAAAAGTTTGATTGGATGTGTTTGGGGAAAAGGTGGGCGTGAGAGGGGAGTTAGTTGCCCTCCAATCACTTTCGACAATTAAAAAGGGCACTAGTTCTTTGAACTTACAATCGAATGAGCCTTTTTTGAAGTTTCTACGACAACACTTTCTATAAAAACCTTTCATGCCCCCAGGGCATAACTTACAACCCTTGCCCTGAGGGTCGTTGGGGAGCGTCCTCCTCAAAAACATATTTTCTGTACGGATATCAACTACGTTGAACAAAATGGCTATCTCAAAATTATTATTGGATGTATTTCGCTAAATGGTGGCTGTGGAAGGGGTGTTAGTTGCCTTCCAATCACTTTCGACTATCAAAAAGGGCACAATCCACTCAAATTTCCAATTGAACGAGCCCTTTTCGAAGTTTCTACGACAAGTTCTTCGATACGAAGTGTCCTGCTCTAAAGGGAAAAAAATAATAAATAGTAAATTGTGCCAACATCGTTCTTATATATCCTCAGGGCATAACTTAAAACCCTTGCCCGAGGGCTGTGGGGGAGTTTCCTCCTCAAAAACATATTTTCTATCTGGAAATCAACTACGCTGAACAAAATGGCTATCTCAAAATTTTGATTGGATATGTTTGGGGGAATGATGGGCGTGGGGGAAGGGGGCTAGTTGCCCTCCAATCACTTTCGACTATTAAAAAGAGCACTAGCCACTCCAATTTCCAATCGAATGAGCCCTTTTTGAAGTTTCTACGATAACTCCTTCGATACGAAGTTCCCGAGTATGGAGAAAAAAAAAATACATTGTGGCAACATCGTTCTTTATTTAGGCAGCGCTATTGCGCTGCCTATGATTGTATCTCTTTGTGAAGTCAATGACACTTTTTTCTTTTATATTGTAAAATTCACGTGTTTCAATTTGTTTATTTGATGCAATGTCACAAGCAGAATTCTCAAACGAAGAATTACTCTCCGTAACTGCCAAATAAAATCTGTAGGTTTATAATCATAACAACCAGCGTCTTCAGAACGATGACGCAGAAACCATACTCTCTTGTTGTTCTGGCACTTGAAGCATTGTCCAAATCCCAGTATAATTAAATCTACGACGATACAAGTCTCTTACAAAAAGACTAAATTATCGTTTAAAATGTTTTCTAATCATACTGGGATAGGTATCTTCCCACTGATTACATTTATCATAGTGACAGTTCGAACATAGAAACCCTCTGACATGAGAATCACAAACTTCTTCAAGAAATGAGTTACAATCCTTAATCTTAATGGCATATTCTCTTTTGAGCTTACGTGAATTGCAAAATCTACACGTTTCATAACATTCATCCACAGTAGTGCAATTCTCACAGGAAAACCAACTGCCCAATGTATTCAAACATAGAGAGCGTTTGTAGTACATTTTTTTTACTATTGACACTCAGGCTGCTGATTAACAGCCAACTAGCGTCCCAGAAAGAAGGTTCTTATTTTTACTTTGAGTACTCGCTTCAGATTTTCTACAGAGAGAATAGGAGAAGAAGTAAACGAGTGACGTCACACTTCAAGCTGATTAAACGTGTTGGGGGGGGGGGGTATTTCCCGTTCTCTTGACTTCATTGGATTGTGTGGTTTTTTATACAAACTGTTCCTATTGCTTTTGCAAAATCTAGGTAATATTGAAAAGCGAATCTACAATATTATTTTGTTTTGTTTCAATTAGTAATCCAATAAATTGAGTGAATGCATTGGGACCACAATGTAAAAGCATCATACAATAATCTAAGGCTGGAGAGTCCTGTTTCATGATAACATCAACCATTCTTTTACTAAAGATTCTCCTTTGCACCGACAACTTTTGAAACTGGTAATTTAGATTCAAACATTTTTCCAAATCGACAAGATTCTGCATCATTGTTTGTTTCTCAAATACAATTATTTTTTTTACTCTTGGTGTTTACACTACTGATTACAAACTAACTAACAAATGTCAAAGAAAAAATATTCTTTGTTTTGAGTACCCTCTTACCATCTATTGGCTCTCCTGGAAAGAGTAAACAACCATCTAAAATGTTTAACTAGACAAGAAAGAAAAATTATCATTAAAATTTTTATTCGACAAATTTTTATATATAAATATATATAAATATATATATGTGTATATATATATATATATATATATATATATATATATATATATATATATATATATATATATATATATATATATATATATATATATATATATATATATATATATATATATATATATATAATATATATATATATATATATATATATATATATATATATATGACCCAGCCTTTTTCAATAAATGACTTAGTCCATTTTTCTCTATAATGCTCAACAAATGCATTCAAACCTGCTCGCAAGGTATATATATATATATATATATATATATATATATATATATATATATATATATATATATATATATATATATATATATATATATATATATATATTATATATATATATATATATATATATATATATATATATATATATATATATATATATATATATATATATATATATATATATATGTAAAAATAGCGACGAAGACCACACTGCCTTTCCATCACAAACAACAAAAGTACGAAGAACAACAGGGAAATCTTTTTGTAAGACAGTGGAGCTAATTTGAATGAATATTTCGGCCCTATGTCCAAGGGCCGTCCTCAGCAAGACAAAAATATATATAAGAAAAAAGACTCACAACAACATGGGATCAATAAAAACCAAAAAACCAAAAAAGTGGAAAT
The DNA here is from genome assembly GCA_027921565.1 of Artemia sinica. NCBI lineage: Eukaryota > Metazoa > Arthropoda > Branchiopoda > Anostraca > Artemiidae > Artemia > Artemia sinica. The sequence continues at coordinate 35,729,920 of CM051266.1, read as the reverse complement.
TTTTTTTTTTTCAAAACAGTCCAAGCATCATTACTTCAGCGAAGTTCAACCAGGACTGATAAAAAGTAAGGTAAAACAAGACGATTCAATGAAATGAAAGAAAAATAAATTAAAAACACGTTCTTATTGCTAATCCAGCCTTTTTGGCAGCTAACATTAACACACATCATTAAAGACAAAAAACAAAAAAGATATATTATTTCCTCTGAAAGGAAATCCTTAAAAAAAATTTTATTTGAAAATTTGTCCTCTGTTGATTTTAGCCAGGTTGCTAGGTTGGAAAGAAATTTGTTTAGCCATGATTTCCGCTTATCAAGGGAACGACTTATTAAGAAATTGGAAAACCTCAGATATGAATTTTCGAGAAATAACCCTACTTACACTCCAAGATTCACTCCTGGACCGGCTGTTGTTAATCTATCCTCTAGAACGCTTGATCCAAAGGAAATTCAAATTCTCGAAAAAGGTCCAAAATTCTCTTTTCTTCCAAGACATGTCCCTGTGGCAGATTTAATTTCCTCTCTAGAATCCTCTGTACACAAATTTTATACATCTATACCCAACCCAGATGAAGTTAGGGCTAGTCTTATAGATACCCTTTACAATAATCAAAAAAAGATTAATTTTCCCGCCAATAAAAAACCAGATAATTTGTATGACCTAAAAATACTATCTAATCTCCGTAAAGATTCATCCATTATTATATGTAAAGCAGATAAAAGCAATTCTCTGGTTGTCAGGGATACGACAGATTACGATACAAAAATTTATTCTCATTTGAATGACGAGACAACATATAGAACTACAACCCACGATCATACTGATCAATTTGCAAACAAAATTATAAATGAATTAAAATGTTTAAAACAAAATGGTAAAATTACTCCGCAGCTATACAATAAATTCTTCCCTCGTGGTAGCTTTTGCCCAAAGTTTTATGGTCTACCAAAATTACATAAGCAAGGCATTCCTTTAAGGCCCATAGTAGCTTGTACGAAAGCCCCCACATCCAATATTGGGAAATGGTTATGTACAGCCTTTAAACCTTTGCTTTACTCTCAAAAATCATATATATGTAATTCGGTAGATTTAGTTGAAAAACTAAAAAACGTAAATATCTCAGAAAATACAATTATAAGTAGCTTTGACATTGTTTCAATGTATACAAATATTGACGTCACAGCATCTGAACATTTATTAGAAAATAAAATCAAAGAAAATTATCACTTAATAGAAGCTTCAGCAGCAGGAATAGATTGTGATGTCTTAATGACCTTGGTTAAACTCTGTAACAAATACTCAATGTATTTCCAATTCCGTAATTCTTTTTACCAGCAAATTAAGGGCTTAGCGATGGGCGCTCCCCTCTCCGGGTTACTGGCGAATATTTATGTGGAACATATTGAAAATTGGGCATTAGATTCGTATTTTTTGAAACATATTTTTTGGGGACGGTACATGGATGACGTAATTTCACTCTGGAACTATGGGGAAAATGAGCTTAAGGGTTTTTTAGATCACCTTAATACATATGATAGAAATTTACAGTTTACCTTAGAAATTGAAATCGCAAATAAAATCCCATTCCTAGATGTGTTGGTTATTCGTAGCTTTGATAAACTGAATTTTACTATTTATAGAAAACCAACACAAAATAATAGATATTTACATTTTACATCAAACCACCCCCCCCAAGTTAAAAGAGCAGTCGTAATATCCCTCGTCGATCGCGCCCTAAATATTTGTTCTGGTTCCCACATCACAGCAGAATTAAACTTTATCAAGGACATACTTTTTGGAAATGGGTATCCTATGACATTTATTAATAGTGTAATTAATTGTAGACTGAAAAGACATGCCCGTAAAATTAATGGTAGTTTACCAAGTGAGATGTCTGACAAGCCCTTAAATATAATCTACCTCCCCTATATCCCAAAAATCACTACAAATCTTAAAAAGTTTGCACAAAAAATAATCTGCATGTAGTATTCACAAATAATTTTAGAATCATAAATTTTCTAAATTCTGGTAAAGATAAAACCCCAGTTACTCGCCAAAGAGGGGTCTATCAAATACCATGCGATTGTGGCAAATATTATATAGGTAGAACACACCAGAATTTAGAAAAGCGCATACAACAACATAAAAATGATATTGTCAAAGCCTTAAATTCTAATATTTCCACTGTTTCTTCTGATTCTGCATTAGGCAGCCATATTTTTGAAAATCCTACCCACAATATACTTTTCGATGAATCTGCCCTTATTAGCAATGACCTGGGCATAAAGCAGGTAGTCCGAGAATCAATTGAAATCAGACTTAAGATTAATAATAATATTTCCTTAAATAGGGACTTGGGGGAATATATACTAAATGCTCTTTACACAAATTTAATTAAAAATGATCTTACAAAGTATATAAAAAAACCGATAGACAATAACACAGAACCGGTAACAAAGAGACCTTTGAGGTTAGCTGCCAAAAAGGCTGGATTAGCAATAAGAACGTGTTTTTAATTTATTTTTCTTTCATTTCATTGAATCGTCTTGTTTTACCTTACTTTTTATCAGTCCTGGTTGAACTTCGCTGAAGTAATGATGCTTGGACTGTTTTGAAAAAAAAAAAATTTCCACTTTTTTGGTTTTTTGGTTTTTATTGATCCCATGTTGTTGTGAGTCTTTTTTCTTATATATATTTTTGTCTTGCTGAGGACGGCCCTTGGACATAGGGCCGAAATATTCATTCAAATTAGCTCCACTGTCTTACAAAAAGATTTCCCTGTTGTTCTTCGTACTTTTGTTGTTTGTGATGTATATATATATATATATATATATATATATATATATATATATATATATATATATATATATATATATATATATATATATATATATATATATATATAATATATATATATATATATATATATATATATATATATATATATATATATATATATATATATATATATATATATATATATATCCAATTATATTCACTTCCGCCGCAACACATAACTTTTCATGCATTTTGGATCGACTCATATATGTTACGTATCTACTGAAAATCTCATCCCATCGAAAGTTAATCTACTCCCGGGTGCTATCTCAACTGTAACATTTGCAGCTCTTATATTCACTTCATAACTATTCTCTTCCTCCTGTCTGTTACAGTGAAATTACTCATTTTTGTAATATTCCAAAGAAAACAAAATACTATTCACAATAATAGTATCGAACAATATCCAGTTCAGAACTGTGATACTAACTATGTTTCAGTTTAAATAGGGTATTTCCAAGGCTATGGGTTTTTTCTCCTATTTGATGTCCAATTCTAAAATAAACAATAACAATAAGGGTTTTCCCCAAATAATGTTGATAAATTACTTGGTTAACTAGGATTTCCCCAAGGTCTTCCCTTGTTGATAAAAACATTCCTGGGTTACTCACATGACATTGATTTTGGGACCGAGGGACTACGTACTACCTAAACGTGTAGGGAAGCATGGTAAATGGAAGGGTGCTCCCTACTGTGGTGGGCCGAAAAGTTTCAAGTTAATGCCCTTACCCATTCTAAGATATTACGAATACGCATTTGGTAACCTGGATGCATATAGGGTCCTTTGATTTAGTTCAATGTATCCCTCAACATTTCTCAAAATTTCACTTCAATCCCATTGGCCTTTCCAGACACATCCAGAATAGAATAATTCTCCCATTTCCCAGAGATAAATCCTGTTTGTAAAACATTGACAACTTGCATGACCTACATTCCTTGCCCTGGCCGCTATGGGGAAATGGCCGCCCCAAGGGTATAATTGTTAGAACTTTTTAGTATTGTGAGCAAAATCGTTTTCCAAAATTTTTGTCGATGGCGGGGAGCATCTAAAAAGGGGGAGGGGATTGGCTATCCTCCGTTAGCACTTCATTATCCCCCCTCTATATGCCCTGAAAGTTTAACTTAATACCCCCAGCCATTCCTTATATATTGATGATAGGACCTTTGGCAGCCATTAAGCATATAGTATTTTTTGATATCTTTCAACACTCCCCTCAATATTTCCTCTAAGTTTCATTTTAATACTCTAAGCCTATTTAGAGAAACAGGATCAAACATGAACCCTTTTCCGAGTAACAAGCATTATATGTAAACAATGGGCAACTTGCATAACTTATAGCCCTTGCCATAGAGGATGTTGTGGTTGCGTCATCTCCAGGGGTATAGCTATTTAACCTTTAGACTATTTTAAACAAGATGGCTATTTAAATTGTCGAGTGGTTTTCTTTAAGTTGATAGCAGTTTAAAAGGCGTAGAAAGGGGACTGGTTGCCCTTCGACCACTTTTCAACGGCCCCCTCAATATGTCCTGAAAATTTCAACTTAATGCTCTCAGCCGTTCCTAAGATATTGCTCATACACCTTTAAAAAAAAGAAAAGAAAACTGGATGTAAATTTGTTTTTGTTGTTGTAGCTCAATATACCCCTCAAGATTTCCCGAAAATTCACCTTAATACCCTTAGCCTTTTCGGACACAAGACGAGTCAAACGTTCCAATTTTTGCCAATGATAAATATTGCATGTAAACATTAGAAAAAGTGTATAAATTGCAATCTTTACCCCGGTGGTGGTGGGGGGTATAGCATCCCCAAAGAAATAGATCTAAAATCTTTATACTATTTTGAACAAAATTGCTTTTTCAAAATTTCGATCTGTGTTGAGGGGAGGGGGTATATAAAAATGGCAGTGGGGCTGGCTACCCTCCGATGACTCTTCAACATCTCCCTCAACATACCCTGGAAGTTTCAACTTAACACCCTCAGCCGTTCCTCAGATATCGTTTATACGTCCTTTTGACACCCAGCATGCTCACAGTCTGTTTTGATTTTGTTCTACATCCCTCTCAACACTTCCTGAAAGTTTCATCTTAAAACTCTAAGCTTTTTTGGATATCGAGGATCAAACCTGCACCCTTTCCTCAATGAAAAACCTTATATTTAAACAGCAGGCAACTTGTATAGCTTACAGCCATTGCTCCAGGGACTGTGGGTGGCCATCAAAATGACTATCAAATGACTATCTCAAGATGTTGATCGGATGTCTTTGGAGAAAAAGAGCGGGAAAGGGAGATTGATTTCCCTCCGATCACTTTTGACTCTTAAAACAGACACTACAACATTTAATTTTTAATCGAATAATTTCCCTCTGAAGGTTACATGATCAAAAACACACTTCCATATTAAGTGACTCTGGGGAAAAAAGTAAACAAAACATAATACATTGAAGTCTTATTGCTCTTTATTATAGGCAACACTAGAGCGTTGACTCTTATAAATGTAGTTCAACTTTATATTTTCTTTTGACCAGATATTCGCCTATTGCAAATCGTTTGGTTTACAGCATTAGAATAATATTTTCACTATTATTGTTTAAGGAAATAGATTTCTAACTACGGTCAAAGATACTGTTGCATTTTCGACAAGTCACAGGTCAACTTATGTACTACAAATAGATTTTAGGAGCGTTGAATAATCCGTGGGTACCAATTTTACAAGGCCGTGTCAAGGGGGGGGGGTACCCGGTTTTACCCCCACTCCCCGAAATTTTTGACCGAGTCGAAAATTAGTCGAAAATTAGTAATACCTTAGTAAAAATTAGTAAAATTAGTCGAAAACCGAGTTGAAAACTAGTAACCCCCCCCCCCTCGAACAAAAATCCTGGATCCGCTCTTGCGATTTTATCCTTGAGCACAGTAACAAGAAATTATTCATTATGTTCTAACCCTTCAGTGCTACCAATGTACTTACTTAGTTTATTTGTAGTCTTTCTTCCATTTATGATATTTATTTTAGTTTTCTTCCTTATGAGTTGTATTTAATTTTGTGTATACCTAGTTCTAAACCTTTGATGATTAAAATTAAACTAAAACAATAATTTACCTCCTTGTTCAATTATTTTCACAGGGTCGTTATCATACATAAGTTGCCACCCTTTATATGGTGAACACCAGTTGTTTCCTGCTCCAACCCATCCACTGAAGCCACAATCTAAATAGAGTCCATCATAATTTGACATGATTATGCGATAGCCCTTGTTATACAAGTGGGTTGAGATATTGGACTCCTTGGAACTGTCCCATATTTGGATAATATAGCGACTGAAAAGTAGACAAAATTAAGCATAGGGCTAGCATGGAGACTATTCGAGTCAAGGGGAGTGGATTGTGGCCCTCAGAGCAGAAAATGGTGGCACTACTATAAAAAAGACTCAATTGAATATCTTAGGAGATAGAATCCATTGCTACAATATTTTGTCTTCAAAACCAGCTGACGATACTATTGTAACTTAGCAAAAGGTTTTTAGCCATCATTGAGCTTTAGTGATTTAAGACGTATTGTATCACTGAAAGGATGAATGCAGGTACGAGAGCATCTATAAAAAATCACTCTTTCCTCCTCCGTCCCCCCTAAGCTCAACTAAGACTCCTGAAGGGTGTAATAATAAATCAAACTTGTGCTGTGTAAAATAAATCGCAAATATTTCACATGTAAATTAACAGTAATATATCCATGGTAATATCCAATCGGGGCTATTTGGTTTGACCCCCCCCCCCTCTCGGATTTTTTTTTTAATTCGTAAAAAAGTAAAAACAATACACATAACCAATTTCTGCACACGTGAACCTTGATAATCATTATCATATTGAAGTGAATGGGCTATGCGTTGTGCAACTTGTAACTGTGAGACTGGAACCAAATTTCTGAACCCGTAAAACATAGCCAAGGCTCTATCCAGTGAGGGTTACCCGATTGGAACCCCCTCCCTCGAAGCTTTTATCCGACTCGTAGAAAAGTAACAAAATATATACAAACAAACTTTTATACACATACATCAATAATTCATCTATTGCTGTGAATTGGTGATATGTCGCGCAATTTATAATTGTTAAATAGATCTTCATAGGCACACAAACAGTGGACGATTTGTCCACAAACCATCATCACTCTACGCAGCGCTTAAATTATTTATTTTAAAGAAACCCCGGACTCCAGATATTTCACATGCTTTTTCAGAGCCTTTTAAAAGAAAGTTTCAGTTTGGCTGGCTGACTCGTTTTAGCTGGTTGTCCTATTCTCCTTCTGAGAATAGCGCTTTTTGTCGACTATGTCTTCTTTTTCGTCCAAAACAGCTGGCAAAGGCAGCCACCAGCTGTTAGGTAGCGTTGCCTGCAAACCCTTTAGAAACTAGAAGTATGTAAAAGAATGCTTCAAAAGTTATCGACAAAATATTTTCACAAAAAATGTACTCTAACCGCAGACAACTTCATTGCTGTTCCGGAGAACAGGCAGGGTAACCTAATCAACCAGTTCGACACAGCAAGGACAGCACAGGCTCAGGAAAATCGTAATAAGTTGAAGTCGATTGTTGAGACTGATATTTTTCAGATGACAACAGGCAGGAAGCCATTTGGGGTAAGAAGGATTCTAATCCTATTTCAATACCGAATCCAGAACCGTCTTAAAAATGATGAGAACTTCCAATCTCTTTTGTGATTAAGGACAAAACATGGTGAGGAAAGTCTTGCTAAACTGTTTTTTCTGCAATAGCAGATGTGTTTTTGCGTTTGTTCAGACTGATAAGACTGCCACTTGTGGAGACATTTTTCAGTACTTCATCGTCAAAAGAGTTAATGCAAGTTCTTGATTTTAATTGCTTGCTGATGAAACGGCACATGTTTCCACCAAACAGCTGTCTGTTTTTGTCCACTACACCTCTGATGGAGATTTTCATGAGCATTTTCTTTTTTTTTTCAGTTACGGATCTAACTGAAAAAGGTCTTTCTTCGCCAATCCTGCATTTTATTGAAAGCTTTTGCTTAACCTAAACAAGATAATTGGTCAGGAGTATGATGGTGCAGCAGTGAAAAAAGGCCAATTTAAGGTTTTTCAGGCCATTACACGCCAACAGTATCCAAAAGCAATCTACATCCTTAGACCCCACAATTTCTTAGTTCCCACATCCTACTCTACAACTTCTCATACCATTGCCTTTTCTTTTGCAAATAAAATGAAATGAAAGTGTAAAGAAAAAGAGAATTATTTAAAATAAGACAGTGGAAAATAACACAAATGCCTTTTTCATAAACTAATAATAATAAAAGTCCAAATATTTCGGCTTCATGTCGGGAGACCTTTATCCATTTAAAAAAAAAAAAAAAAAAAAAGCAAAATAAAGCAAGTTAAAGCAAAGAAAAACAAAAACACAATCACAAAAAAAAATCACAACAAAAGTAGGAAAAATCCAGTTGTCTCTCTAGTATATCGCAATGCAATTAAGCAACAGCAAGGGTGCAGTTGGTTGTTGGTTTGATGTCCACCCTGCTATTACTTTATTGCGTTTTGATATACCAGAGAGACAACCTGTTTTGTTCAATTTTATTTTAATTTGATAATATTGCATTATACGCATTATTATATTGAACATTTTTACTTTTCTGCATTAATTTACTTTACTTACTTTAATTTACTTCACTTACATTGCTACGCTATATAATTTGCAAAATTTTTATATCCACTGCAATGCCAAAATTTCCACTTTTTCACAAAATATGAGCATAAATGGAACCTATAGAACATGTTATGAAGTCTATTAGAAACTAAGTCCTATCTACAAAATACAAACAATCTTCTTTTATGTGTCTATATACAAAAAATATCTAGAGGGCTATCGGTTCTTTCAAGAGAGGAACACTTCTATGAAACCAGTTTTCATGGGTGCTATAGGAAATCTCCCCTTTACTGTACCCTCTAAGCCTAATTAAGTTTCTTAAAAAATGTATACATCAATGAACTCTGTACTGGGAATTTTTCCCTGTATCCACCTTAAATTATTTTGCATAGCAATCGCTAATAGCATTCTTTATTATTATAAAAAAAAACAAGTTTTTTTTTTAACTGAAAGTAAGGAACGACGTTAAAACTTGAAACGAACAGAAATTATTCCGTATATGAAAGGGACTGTCCCCTCCTCAACGCCTCGCTCTTTACGCTAAAGTTTTTCATTGTTTAAAAAAATAGAGTCGTGAGAAAGTCAAACTTTAGCGTAAAGAGCTAGGCGTTGAGGAGGGGACAGCCCCTTTCATATACGGAATAATTTCTGCTCGTTTTAAATTTTAACGTCGTTCCGTACTTTCAGTTAAAAAAAAAACTTATTTTTTTATATTTAATTTTGAACGGTTTTGAATTAATGCAGGTTTTGATTTTGGCTCACCGTACATGAATAATTAAAACAAAACTTGCATATTAATTTTACCTTTATTTGGTTAAATGGCTTTCTTGAAACTTGTTTAATTTTATTTACGAATGTTTTTATTAGTAATACATATACATAACTTACGAATTAACTTAAGTAACGAACTTCTATATTCATAGATTTTTAATACGTATATTAGGGGGTTCGCCCCCTAGTCAATACCTCGCTCTTCAAGCTAAAGTTCTAATTTTGTTCCAATTCTTTAAAAATGACCCCTTAATCACAAAGGCCGTTATTTAGAATAAATAGCTCTTATGAAAGTACTAAAAATCTTTGGCCTAAAGAGCGAGGTATTGACTAGGGGGTGAAACCAATCATATACGTAATATTTTCTGTTCGTTTTAAGTTTTGATGTTGCTCCTTACTTTCAGTTGAAAAACTGTTTTTTTCTTCTTAATTTCTTATCTTTTTCTTTGCTAATGCTGGGAAATCCGGTGCCCCCTTCATAGCAATGTCCCCCCCCTCATGAAAATTTCCTTCATGGAAAGATACTCCTATATAACCCCAGACCCACCCACCCACCTACCAGAAAAAAATCCCCCCTGAAAGCGTCTGTATACTTCCCAATAACCAATACTATATGTTAACATTGGGTAAAGTTCATAACTTTCATCCCTCCCTCCGGGGACTTCGGGGGATTAAGTCATCCTAAAAGACATATTTATCATATTTTCGACCATGCTGAACAAAATGGCTCTCTCGAATTTTGATCGGGTGACTTTGGGAAAAAAATGAGCGTGGGAGGGGGCCTAGTTGCCCTCCATTTTTTTAGTCACTTAAAAGGGGCACTAGAACTTTTAATTTTCGTTCCAATGAGCCCTCCCACGATATTATAGGACTACTGGGTCGATACGGTCACCACTAAAAAACAAAAAAACAAAAAAAATCCAAAAAAACACGCATCCGTGATCTTTCTTCTGGCAAAAGATGCAAAATTCTACATTTTTGTAGATAGGTGCTTGAAACCTCTACAGTAGGGTTCTCTGATACGCTGAATATGATAGTTTGATTTTCATTAAGGTTCTATAATTTTTAGGGGGTCTTTCCCCCTTTTTTCTAAAAATCAGCCAAATTTCTCAGGTGCGTAACTTTTGATGGGTAAGACTAAACTTGATGAAACTTATATAGTTGAAATCAGCATTAAAATCTGATTCTTTTGATGCATCTATTGGTATCAAAATTTCGTTTTTTAGAGTTTCGGTTACCATTGAGCCGGGTCGCTCCTTACTTACAGTTCGTTACCACAAACTGCTTGATAACAAAATAGCAAGCCATAGATATCTAACATGATGTTTACTTTTTCTAATACAGTTTTGCATGCTGATTCCAAATGTGAAAACTGTTTTCCTGAAAAGGTTTTCAAGATACTTACAAAATATTATCTTTTTTAATCTAATTCTGTAGGAAATTTTCCCGTTGTTTTTGTTTTGTAGTAACACCTCATTTTACAGATAGTATTTACTGATAGTTTTCAGGAACCCCAAAGATTTAATGCCCCAATGAAAATATATAAGCTATAGTGTTGTATAGCAATGTTTAGTTAAATATATTATAAGAATTTTGCGCTTTTAAAACATTTCCCCCCTCCCCAATGTCGAGTTCCCCAACATATTTCATTACTTTCTATCATGGATGTCTTTTAGGAGAGAATCGTTTTATGGGCGAGAGCTTTGATTCTGAAGATGCTTATCTTATGTCAATAAAATGAGGACGCCACCTGACACATTCAGATTCTGCGTTTTCATGTGCTAAGTGTTCAGTACAGAAACTATGGTAACTGTATAGAAATTATACGAGTTGTACTATTCTTTCATTTGTTTCTTTTTTATTTTCAGTGAAAACAATGGAATCTAGAGGTTCCATCAATTCACCAAGTTTTTTTGCTATGTGCACGGCTATAAAAAAAAAAACATAGTCCATTGGCATTTACATCATTTCCAAGCAGACCATATGAACTATACTTTGATTCGATGGTTGACAATGGTAAATAACGGGCACCAGAGTTCAGCTGTGTGCCATGCGCATGCAATTTACGGGGTTGGATAAAGAAGGCAAAGAAGAACAACTATTTGGCATTCGGATTTTGTAAGACATGATGTGAATCAAGCAAACACGCCATGGATTGTTATTTCTGTTTGGAAAATGTCGCAGGATTTTCATACAAAACTCTTGTATCTGTGAAGTGTCCGGATATCCACTCTGTTTCAAGGCCAATTCCACATGATCCTGCACCTACAGAATGCTGAGTCAATGAACGAACGCAAGAAAAAAGTTGTCCGTCTTCTAGCAACAACTTGTACGCTGACTACCATTCTGGTGAAGTTATTAATTAGATTAAGAATCATTAGCTTTGTGACATCATGCGGGACCTGGCACTGCTAGAACCAAGCCGCTAGGTTCAAATCTAAAAGAAAAGACACAGACAAAAAGAATTTGTACGGTTCTTTGCAATGATTGTGCATTTCATAGCACTGAAGCATGGCAACTGTATATTGATTCCTCCAATGCAAGTTTGAAGGCTGCACTATTATACAATTGAAACATGAATGCACCGGTACCGGTTAGATGTTCTATCTGCCAAAAATAGACGTACGAAACTATTTCGGCGCTTCTTGAAAATGTTTCACCATTGCGATTCCAGTTAGAATATCTGTAGTAATTTAATGTAATCATTTATCTCATGTGAATGGAGACAGGGTATATCATATACTGCTGCTAAATGTGTGATTGAGAAAACAGAGATAGGAAGCACGATTATATAAAGAAGAATCAGCCCCTCAGAGATGAAATATAGCCAGGTAGTAAAAATTACTTCCGTGTTACGTTGGTTAAGCGTGAAAAAGTAATTATACCTCCAGTTCAATATAAGGTCGGGGCTCTAAAAGAGCCTCTTGAAGGCAATAGCCACAAACTCAGATACTTCTCGGCTTCTATTCAACAAGGCTCCAAAGCTGAGTCATGCGAAACTGAAAGAAAGTTTCTTCGTAGGTACACAAATAAGAAAGATCATTTCAGAGAGTCATTTCGAAGACCTATTCAGTAGAATTGACAATATCCATGTCTGGTATTCAAGTCTATAGCAGCGATTTTCGTTGGAAATGATAAATCTCGTGACTACTAAAATATTGTGCGTAAGTGCATTAGCGCGTACAACTTGAGGGTTCCAGCATGTCCCTCAACGCAAACGTGATTCAACAATGTCCCTCAGCGGAAACGCAAGTCTACAGCCAAGAAATTCCAACCAAATTAACTTTAAATTACTGAGCTTTGTTATACTTCTGTATTTTCATATCTGTATTTATACCTTAACCTAGATGATATTATATAATTTATGTTCACTAGTACTTTATTCAGCAATATATGCTATAATCAAAACTCTGTTACTGATACTTACTATGCGAGATTATTTCAAACTTTAGGCATGGGCAGATCCAGGATTTTTTTTAGGGGGGGGGAATAGGTTGATCCGAATTTTTTTTTTTTTTTTTTGGGGGGGGGGAATAGGTTGATCCAATAAACTTGCGTTAGGAGCATGTTTAATTAACGCAAACTTTAGTTAATTAAGTACATTACACTACTTTAGACTACGCAAGGGGGGCAAGCGCCCCCCTCTGGATCCGCCACTGACTTTAGGAGTCTTAGTTTGATTTGGAGTTACCAAGATGGGTGCTACTCCATAGGGGCTATCGTATCTGGATTCTCTTGGTCCAACTTGTATCCGTATCCATCCCCCTAAACTGAGTAAACTGGATCGATTTCTCCAGTTTACTCTAAGTATCTTGTAAGGAAGAGGCATTTTGTATTGTATTGAGCGGCAAAAAATCGCTATTGCTATTTGGTATTAAAATTAGAATATGTAATTCTACTTTTTCTAAAATTCTTTATTTGTCCTTTCCTTACTCGCATAAACAGTTGAAAAATGAAAATTTATGTGCCAACGCTGCCTTGGTCATGAAGACCAGATTCAAGAAGCACCTTGTCACTACTAACAGCCTACTAAATCCAAAAGCCGCCACTTAAAGTTAAGCTCTATAGTAAAGTCTATATTATGTCACACCTTACTGCTTTCTGAAATATTAAAACTAAATGCCTTCACTCAAACATATAGCTTATAACATATTTAAATAGTTATACATAACGGTATCTTGACGGGGTTTTAGACACACACACAAAGGTTGCGTCGGCTTATCACAATTTATTGAATTTTGATTTGAGGTCACTAAGCTTGTTGATTGAATAAAATACCAGTACTTTACCCAATGTTTACATGTAGTATTGGTTATTGGGATGTATACAGACGTTTTCAGGTTTTTTTTTTTTCGGGTAGTGGGGGGATGGGGTGGGTCGGGATTTAAGTGGGAGGATCTTTCCATGAAGGAAGTTTACATGGGGGAAGGGGCAATGCTATGAAGGGGGTGCCGGATTTCCCAGCATTATTTAAAAAAAAACCGATCAGTAATTATACAAAAAAAAAACAAGTTTTTCAACTGAATGTAAGGAGCAACATCAAAACTTAAAACAAACAGAAATTATTACATATATGATTGGGTTCGCCCCCTAGTCAATACCTCGCTCTTTAAGCCAAAGATTTTTTAGTAATTTCATAAGAGCTATTTATTCTAATTAACGGCCTTTGTGATTAAGGGGTCATTTTTAAAGAATTGTAACAAAATTCATACTTTAGCGTAAAGAGCGAGGCATTGACTAGGGGCGAACCCCCTAATATACGTTTTAAAAATATAGGAATATAGAAGTTCGTTACGTAAGTTACTTCGTAAGTTACGTATATTTATTACTAATAAAAACGTTTGTAAATAAAATGAAACAACTTTCGAGAAAGCTATTTAACCAAATAAAAGTAAAATTAATATGCAAACTTTGTTTTAATTATTCATGTAAGGTCAGCCAAAATCAAAACCTGCATTAATTCAAAAACGTTCAAAAACTAAAAAAAAAACAAGTTTTTTTTAACTGAAAGTTAGGAACGACGTTAAAATTTAAAACGAGCAGAAATTACTCCGTATATGAAAGGGGCTGTCCCCTCCTCAACGCCTCGCTCTTTGCGCTAAAGTTAGACTCTTTGTCACAACTCTATTTTTTAAAACAATAAAAAACTTTAGCGTAAAGAGCGAGGCGTTGAGGAGGGGAGAACCCCTTTCATATACGGAATAATTTCTGTTCATTTTAAGTTTTAATGTCGCTCCTTACTTTCAGTTAAATAAAAAACTTGTTTTTTTTTATTTAATCTGTTAATAAACTGTCATGCCAAGCGTATAATAAGGAACTCTAGAATAAATTATTTTGCATATTTTGATCAGTTATGCCTTCTTCTGGCACATAGAGTAAAGTTTACGCTTAAGGTGTCTTTTTTTATCATTAACACGAGGACTCAATAACTATGGTGCTTAGATGAAAAAAAGAAAAAAAACGATTCTTTGGAAATTTATCTTTTAAAAGAACGTGCATTACAAATGCAATACGGTTTGCATTTTTTCCTTCCGTTTTCAATAAAAAAAAAAACCTATAACGAATGGTACAAAATAATAAATAGCCCAGCCCATATTAATAAGGGGTACTGGTTGACGATTTCAATGGAATTCCGGTACCAAAATTTGATTTTCTACATAATTATGAACAAATATGCTCTACGAGGCATATTGGGACGATGAAAAGTTATGCTCTGAAGTTATATGAACTGGCAGCTTTATTTTATTGTAATATTAAACACCCAAAGATCTTACCTTTTGTCCAAGTATTTTTCCACGTGATTTTCAGCCGTTAAGTCAGATGTCCAAAGTACTACAGGCTTCTGTTCACCTGTTACCGAATCTAAGAGACCAACTGCTCTTTTTTGGAAGTAATCCCATAAATCCAGAAAATCATCTTGTGTTCTGCAAGTTTAAAACGACATAGTTATAATCTAGCAAGAAAAATAAGTCAACTAATAGATAGATAAATACAGGGCCAATTTCTTCATGCTTCAAAAATTGGTTCAGGTTTTGACCTGTATTTGCCTAGTCCTTCCATCATTGAAAAACAAAATAATTCCACCAAATAAGGAGAGCGACAGGCAAGTATATGTGTCAGGAATAATGTAGCTATTAGACCGATAGCCGTTGTCAAAAAAAGAAAAAATGTGAGATATGGCATTAAACAGGAAATAAATATTAAATGGGGATTAACATAGACACATGGATAAAATTATACTCGTCACCTTGCACATCGATTTGACAGAAAACGATGCTATAAAATCTAAAGTAAAATATAGTTTCAAGCTAATACCTAAATACTATATCCTACGAGATAAGACGAAAAAAGACCCAGTTTTTTAATATTAGAGACTGTTTGAATAAGTTTTAGTGGCCTGATAGCCGTCTTGGATCGACTATCGGTGCTGGATTCGATATATCTCCAACACAACGGTACTACGAAAAACTAAGCAAGAAAAAGCAGTGCAGCGTGGTCTAAGAAATTATTTACAACGGTACTTCGATATGAGTTCAGTAGAAAGATATAGGAAGAGAGAGAAATCATCAATTCCTGAAGTAATATGAAGAAACAAAAAGAAGAGCAAAGTGGTTTTAATAGAGGCGGTGCTGCTTCTTCTTGAGTGCGAACAGTCAAGATACAAAATCTCACTTGCCTTATCTTCGATCAGTCCATTTCTTCTTTTACTCATCAGCTATCCTGTCTTAGAAAAAAGTTATTCAACGAGAAGGATGGCACAGGACCACAGAAAAATAGCATTAATATAGGCATACAGCTTCTAAGTGGATCTCCACAATGGCTTTTCCTCGAGGTAAACGAAACAACACATCGATTTATAACTAGTTCTCAAGGCTAAGTAAGTGCGTCGCCATCATAGAACTAGACGGACGTTTCTCAGACACAAGCTTATGAGCATCTGTAAAATGTTCGTGACATGGCCTTATCTGGTCAAAATGAAGTCTTGGTTCTGGTAAAGGAGACCTTGAAAGATATTTACCGCTAAATTTTTCCGGCAATTTCATCTGCAATCGATTTGTATACGGTTTTATATAATGAGACAGAATCTGAATAACAGCAACGAAGAAAAAAGCAAATAGAAGTAAACGATACGATGTCGTGATCTGTGAATTACTAAAAACTCATTTAAAAAATGTCTTATGTTGAGAACTGTCATTAAATTTGTGTTTGGAAGTACGGAAACCCTCAACTCTTTGCATGCAAAATACCTCCAGATAGCGTTAGGTTTCTTGTACATTGTTTTACAATTTAAATTTTTTTTAAATTGAAGCTGGATTTTATTGTCATGGAGCTGTTTTTCATCGTCAGCCCGAACCTCATTACTTTCTGAAACATTCGTTTATCTTTTTGAAGGGGGGGGACCCCTTCAACAAATGGAAATACGAAACTGAAAACACCCAATTTTTAACGATTCTCATCTAGATGTCTCCTATATTTTTAAGAGTTTCTGTATATGGGGGTCCAAGAGCGTATCTAAGATTTTTGATTGGGGGAGGAATGGGGGTAACACAAAAATACACAAGAAATTGTGAATTTGTTACTTTTTACGCTTTGTTACGTTTTAACGAGTCGGACAAGAATGTCGGGGGGGGGGTCTAAACCAATAACCCCGTAGGCCCTAGATACAGTCTAGGAGGAGGAGGGGGTGTTTGTCATCCTTAGCCCTCATGAGCCTCATTGATTGTTACTAGTATATAATGTTCCAGTTTTGCCCCGCAAGTAACGTAAACCAATGGAACCTGAAAATTATTATTTTCTAGGGATTAGTAAATAAGTTAGAAATTAAAGGTTTCTTATCAGTTGATGGAAATCAGTTGTCATTTTCTCTCGAACACTCATTCACAAAATCAAACCAAAATCAGTTTCAAAGAGACAAGATATACTTTAAAGCTTACAATAAATACTGACAAATAACGGGGTAATTTTAAAGGGCTATAGTAGGTCATTAAATAATTTAATAACGAGGCATTTAATTAATCTTATTAGATTAAACTAACTTCTCCTTCGAAACAATTACAGCCAGAAGGCAGTGACGAAAGTTAATATCCGGACTAGAGCTATCCAGTGTTGGAAATAGAGCTAATTGCGTCAAGGAAAAAGTGTAAAAATGTGAAGAAAGCAGGAACGAGGAGGAAAACGGGCAACAATTAAGATAAAAGACGGAAATATGCCAAAAAACTAATAAATTTTTTTTACAGCTGATTAAAAGCAAAAGGTACGATAAGATTGAAATAAAATGACTTTCGATGACTTGCAGACATCGACAAAGTTTAAATATATCATGGATCACGATATTTTGAGAGATCGCGGTCAATACATCAAGAATGCTTATCTGAGGCAACGGCTTTGCTGTTTTACCTTTTTGGAACAATTATAGGGGGCATAAATTAATTTTGGGAGGGGTTCAACGTCCAATTTTCACATTTAGGTATATTTAGCCATTAATCAAACACACACTTTTATGCAAGGTTGTAAGATTCTAGGGAGGAGCTATAAGCCAGAAACAAAGCCCATGTTTAGGCCAAAGGATAAAACTGCTCACCTCCTCACTTAGTAGAAGTGAAAAGAAATACCATCCTTTTTAGCACTGTGGTTTACCCTTAATATCGATTATTCAGATGGCCTGACAAATGCAAATGCGAGAATTCGCAATGATAAATTTCGATAAATATTCTAAAATTAATTAGATTGCAATTCCGTCATTTGGCAGGTTTCAGGGATTTGAACTTTTAAGAGAGTAGGTTTAAATCCTGCCACAAATATGCTACTATAAATGCGGAGATAACAAATCTCAGGGGACGAAAATAGTAAATTTAAAAATTAATTGTGACTGATTTGCAATTGCAATGACATAAGTATTGTGTTAAAACAGTTTATCACAGTGGTTAGTATCAATTATAAACACAAACCATGAACATTATTGTGATGTTTTTTATCCCGATTATTAACTTTGCAACTGGAGAAAATATTGTTGGAGGTAACTACTTTGTATGTTTAATTTGGACTAGCAGCAATTGTCTTGTACAGGAGTAAGTTAACTCATGAAAAAGATGATATGAACAGTGTGTTTTGTCTTGTCCTAACATTAGCAAGACAAAAATTCTAATCAAATTCACAAGAAAATAAAAAAAAAATCTTAGAAAATAAACCTTTTGACTTCTATTCTTAAGAAAAATTAAATTATTTGATCGTAATTTGAATTATGGATAACACTTGAATATTAAGTCAGGATTTACGTTCGCCCGCAGTTTCGTGCGGTAAAAGGCTCACCCCACTCCTCCTGGAAAATTCCACCCACATGCAAAACTGAGCAGCTACACAAAAAGCATGACGCATAAAAAAATGAAATGAAATAGAAAAGGAATAATTTTGGAATATTCTACCAATATTCCAAAATAAAAGCAGAATATGTGCTGTGGAATGTCTCATAGTATTTCTTTTTACAATTTTTCAAAATTCTTTCCATGTCTCGGGGGGGGGGGGTTCAAGTTATCATAGCAGGCCAAGGTAGGGTTTAACATAGGGTGTTTGGGAATCATATCAACCCAGAAGGCAAAATTATAAGACATTTCGAAGTTTTGGAACAAAGCAGATATCTGAAAATCCTGATCCGATATCATATTGGTTAGAGGAGGTTTGAATAGCAGAAAAAGAACAAAGAGGGAGACTGATTGTCCTTCAGTAGTATCCGACCTTTAAAAGTGACAAAAGAGTTTTAATTTTCAATCGAATGAC
The DNA here is from genome assembly GCA_027921565.1 of Artemia sinica. Classification (NCBI taxonomy): domain Eukaryota; kingdom Metazoa; phylum Arthropoda; class Branchiopoda; order Anostraca; family Artemiidae; genus Artemia; species Artemia sinica. The sequence continues at coordinate 35,710,871 of CM051266.1, read as the reverse complement.
CCCTCCCAAGTATCTAAAATAGCCCCTGCCATTTGAAGAGGAAGGGAAAAGTTTACGGTACTTCTTTGGCCTCTTTTGGGGTTGCATTTTTAGGAGAAGTATTTTTTTTGTTCTGCATTAAGGTCCTCTTAGTCCATGGTTTCATAAAATTTTCAGGCCAATCGGAAAAAGTAGGTACTTTTTTAACCCCCTTCGTTAGAGGAGGGACAAATCCTTTGAATAAATTTTTATAGATCACTCCCTTTGGGCCAAGGACTTATGGCTGTAAGTTTCAAATTGACCAGAAAAAAGTTCCGTGGCTTATTTCCTGGTTCATAACTCCTGTCCTTCCCACAGCAAAATTTTGATGATATTTTTGACCAAGAAAATAATATCTGAAAATTTCACGCGACTCGACTACCAAGATCAAAAGTGCCCCCTTTTCTACTTCTACATATTATTAGTATTTGTGCATATATAATTCACAGTTTGCACAATCTACGGTCCTAATCCCAGGGGCTCTGGGGGATATGGTATCCTTGGATGCAAACTTATTGATATTTCCGATTATTCTGAGCAAAATGGGTACCTTGAAATAATGATCAGATATCCTAAGGGATTTCAAAAGGACCAGATATCAAAAAAGGTTCAAGGACAGGGGCTGGTTACTCTTCAACTACTTTTTAATTTTGAAAAAAAAGGTATTATAACTCTTGATATCCAGTCGAATTTGCATCCTACAAAAGCTTTTACAACCAAAAGGGGTTGGGTTGAGAAGGAAACAACCCCCTCCTATATAGAATAAATTCTGCTCCTTTTAGGTTTTAATGTTTGTTACTCTTTGCTTTCCTAATAAAGGCATTGGCAAGAAATGTTCCCGGAAATCAAGAGGAATTAATTATCGATTTTACCTCCTTCACCCTTCCTCAGAATATTTATCTGGAGGCTCAATGAGAGTTAGGATGCTTCAGCATTAAAATTCACTCTTTGAGGTATCTACTCCCCCTGCCTACAAAACTATCCATCACTCCTCCTCTATAATAGCTGATGCGTGCTTATACATCGATGTATATAATTTTATGAAATACGAAACAAAATAGTCTAGTTAGATGAAGCTTTAAAATACATTTCAGAAACATTTTTTGCAATAAGAAAGGAGATTTTATCCTACAACATCCTTATTCAGGCTTAGTCTAAACGAAAAGAAGGAACGTGATAAATTACAAATCGCTTCGTGTTCAAATATATTTGTCACTGCTGTTACGATGACGCCTCAGCCCTCCCCTCTAACGAGACCAACCATAGCCCTAGGCTATAAACTAAAGTTTTCTCTTTCTGTGGGTTGGTTTCTTGTACTTGTTTCCAATAAATTAACTTTAAAAATTCCAAAAATATGTTTCTCAAAGAAAAGCAAAGAGCCATATTAAACTTAGGCCCCAGCCCAAATTATTGTTGACATTCCCTTTTCACAGCCAGCAAGAGCATAGTGTGTTATGATTGTTTTTGGCATCCCCGTCAAAATTTCCTTAAAGTTTCACCCTAATACCCTAAGGCTTTTTGGACACCAACGAACGAACATGCGCTTTTTCCCAACAAAAATCCTTATACCTTAACAATTGGCACCTTGCATAACTTATAACCCTTGCCCCGGAGGCTGCAAGAGGGGTTCCAACCCTGAAGGCGCAGCTATTAGACTGTTAAACTATTTTGAATAAAACGACGATCTCAAAATTTTGGTCTGATGCTGGTAGTGGGGGCCCAATCACTTTAAAGACACACATAGGAATGGTTTTAAAGTCATCCCTAGCATATTCACATAGGACTTAAAAGACATGCCCTACCGTGGTTTTAAAGGCATCCCTGTTTCTACGACATGCCCTGTTTCTGTTACACCCTGGTTTCCATGACAGCCATGTTTACATTCGGTTGCTATGTAATATGGATGACGCAACCTTGCTTCAGTATTAGAAAAAAGGAAAGTAAGAGATATAGGTGTTAGGGAATCTTTACATTCGGTTGCTATGTAATAGTGGATGACGCAGTCGTGCGTGACTCAACAAGTATTACATCATAGGGGGGTGTTTAGTAATTGGAGTTGCGCGTAATGCTATCGTACTTGAATTTATCGGAAATAGCTTAATAGCAGCGCACATCTTACGTAGTGACAGCGCACATCTTACATAATGACAGCGCACACATCACTGTAACATAATACCCTTTTGAGATTTCATTTTTCGTCGAGATGCTCAACGCGTTTTTTTCTTTCTGGATGTTTTTTTCTTTAATTCTTATGTAAGGTGGAATGTTTATGGATGAGGTATTCATTTAATTGAGGAATACACATACGTGGGTTATTACATAATACTGTATTTTCCTTTCAGTACATTTTTCTCAAGGGATCCTTATATTCTATTGATTTTTGCACTCGTTAGGACTCGAAAGATTAATTTCCATCCAATAGAACAATGCCAGGACCAACATGCTATTTCCAATATTCTGTTCTGGTTAATACATTCTAGAAATAGCCTATTGCGCGCGAGGAGAATTCCCATGCTCCGCTTACTAGGATGATGATAGCGTATTTCCTACAGGTACAATAATTGACACGCATAGGGGAAAATCTATTTCTAAAAAGTATTGTTTTCAAGACAAATGTGTAATTATAAATATTCTGAAAATAAGTTCTATGTATGGGTAGTAATCGTCAAACTATGTATTTGCGTTCTTTTTATTTTTTTTTAGCAGCGTTATTATTATTTTAAGTTACTGCTTGCAAGGAAAATGTGTAATTAGAGAAATTCTGAAAATAGATTCTATGTATACGAAGTAATCTTCAAACTATGTATTCGCATTCTTCTTTTTCTTTAGAAGCGTTATAATTATTTTAAGTTACTGTTTCCAAGGCAAATGTGTAATTAGAGAAATTCTGAAAATACAGCGTTTTTGAGACAAGACTTTGCAAATGGAAAAACAAAACTTGAAAAAAAAAACTAACACCTTGAAAAAAACCTAACACCTTGAAAAGAACCTTTTGTTTTGAAAAAATAAAACATAAACAAAAAGCATGCGAAAATTAAAGAAAGGTGTGCGTTCTAACAGACAATTCTAGGGGGGAGGGGTGATATTAGAGAAAATTTTTTTGGGCTCTATTGAGGTATTTCCGAGAGCCTTTAACGAAATACAGCGTTTTTCAGACAGGACTATGCAAATGAAAAAAAAAACAGAGATAAAAAGGCTTATAAAAGGATGAAATATAAACAAAAACTAGCGTAAACCAAAGAAAGATTGGGGCTCCTAGCAGGCACTACTGGAGGAGGGGGAGTTGATATTAGAGTAACATTTTTAGGCTCTATTGGGGTATTTCTGAGAGCCATTAACGAAGTAGAGCGTTTTTGAGACAGGACTATGCAAATGGAAAAAACTAAACATGAAAAGACTTATAACAGGAAGAAATATAAACAAAAACATGCGTAACATAAAGAAAGATGGGCGGGGGTCCTAGCAAGCACTTCCAAAGGAGGTGGGTGTCATCAGAGGTAAAATTTTAGGCCCTATAGAGGTATTTCCCAGAGCCCTTAACGAAAATACAGTGTTTTTTGAGTCAAGACTATGCAAACGTAAAACAAAACATGAAAAGGCTTATAAAAGGATGAAATATAAACAAAAACATGCGTAAATTAAAGAAAGATGGGGAGAGGGTCTAAGCAAGCAATTCCACAGGAGGGGGTGTTAACAGACCTCCCCCCTAAGGCTGGTTTCTTCAGAAAAGGCGAACAATTTAGTCAATGATGTGACCAGTAGGAGAAAAGGAGATATTAATGATTAGTCTATTATTCAGGCCATGCTTGCTAAGGCGATTTTTTTCAAAGGCATCAGTTTTACAGCCCATGGGAACTAAAATTTTCAATCCCTTTTGAATCGTTTGGCCGTGGAAAACAGCTGACAAACAAAAATGTTTGGTAATCTTAGTGAATAATTTAAAAACAAAACAAAGTTTTTCTGCGGGAAGTAAAGAGCAAAGTTGAAACTTGAAACGATCAAAAATTATTGGTCCCCAGTCTCTTTGGCATATATTAATAAAACTAGTGCAAATAAACCAATTGATAATATTTCCCTACGTTTGTATGATTATAGAAAACTAGCGCTTTACTGAAAACACAAAACAATATATGAGTTTTGGCACAGTAAAAGCAAAACGATTAAGGACAATATTTGAAAAAACTAAAAATTCTAAGATTATCACTTAATTTTTTCGTTTAATTTGTTGTCATTTTTTCACAATAAGCTCAGTCCAATGATTGGATCTCGTTTTGGTTCTGAAAAGGACATTTAGACTACAGACTAGCTTTAGAATTGTGTATCGTAAATTTTCCGTTGTATAGAGAGAAATAACCGGATTTCTCCAGAGTTCATATTTTAGTTTATTTATTCTTCATTTTGAGCAATAGTGAAGCGTGATTTTTGTAATTTAATATTAAATATTACTCAGTGTTGGCATTATAGCTGATGAGACCAAGATGTTACCTGATAAATCTATCCATTATTTTTGTATGCTGTTCAATGAATTTGCGGCTATTAAAGTAATATTTATTCTTATGCTTAAGTTTTAAAATAATTTTATTGTATACTGAGAGTTACTGATATAACAGCTGGTGTAAGACAATAAGAAGCGTTATAGATTAGTTCGTTGTTGTCAGGGTACGTACTCACTTTTGACTTCTATATCAATATTCTTTTTTTATAACACTAAACCTTTTGGGTGTTTTCAGTAAAGCGCTAGTTTTCTATAATCATACAAACAAAGGGAAATATTATCAGTTGGCTTATTTTCATTAGTTTTATCAATGTGAAACTAGTGCATATTTACCAATAGACTGTTAGTTAATAATTTTGTTCATTTTAAGTTTCAACTTCGCTCTTTACTTCCCTCAGAATTTTTTTTTTTTAATTATTAATCTTGGCCCGTTTTCAATTTAAATTTAATATAGAAACAACACTGCCATTATCCCTTTAATGTTTTTCTGGGGGACAGCCCCTCTCATATACAGACTAATTTCTATTCGTTTTAAATGTTAATGTTGCTCCTAACTCCCAGTGGAATTTTTTATTTAATTTCTGCCGGTTTTTCAACTAATGCCAGGAAATTCCCCTCCCTTTTGCGTAAATTTTCGCCTTAACAGTTCCCCCAGAAACTTTTATTTACTTGAAAAGCTCTTCCCGTGGGAAATCCCCCCGCAAAAATTGCACCCTAAAAAATGTCCAAACATTTCCAAATAACAAATACTAGGTTATATGCGAAAGTGTAAAAATTAAGTAACTTACAACCCTTGTTTGGAGACTATGGAAACCAAAAAAAAAAAGGACTTGACAAATTCAAATAGCTTAATATAATTTTTTCCAAAATATTAAAAGAAAATACAAAAAAGTGAAGCCATTTTTTTCTAGAAATTATCAGAAGAAACGACGTTCAAATATTGGCGTTTAACCATAATTTTTTGGTGTAATAGGGAAAAAACAGTATTTGTTAAGAATTACCGTAGTCAGCTTTAAAAAAGATGAGTTCTCCACATAAGCCTATAAAAGGCACAAAACCATGATTGAAGATAAAATGCCCGATAAGGACTTGAACCTTTGACGTCATAATTTCAAGTCCATGCTCGACTGAACTACGAACTTCATTGATCTAATTTAATCTATTGGTTTATGTAAGACCATAATTGCGTAGCTTATAGCCCTTTTCCCAGGGACTATGGAGGGTCATGTCATCACCAAAAGCATAGTTAGTGGATCTTTCAACTATGCTGAAAAAATGGCTATCTTAAAATTTCGATTGGGCGACTTTAGGGGAAGGGGGCCTTTTAGAGAGAGGGTCTAGCTGCCTTCTAATGTTTTAGGTAACTTGGAACCCGCTAGCTCAGGTAGAAGAAAATAAGACATCGGTCTTACCCATGCAAAAAATTACTTTCTTTGGAGTTCAAGGTAGGGGACTCTAATTACCCTAAACATGGTTTTTGACCATACTGATTCCGATGGTAAAATTTTGATTTTAATCTGACGGCATTTTCAAGGGGTTTTTGGCTCTTTTTCAAATCACCATAAATTTGTTTTTGCAATAAACTTTAACTTTTAAGATTAACCAAAATAAGAGTTACTATTCCTGGATCAGTTTCACATGGCAATGTTTTCTCATTTGGTGTTTTTTTTTTACAAAACATATTTTTCAACTTTTGGTTAATACTGGCGATGGTTTGCTCTTTACTAGGTTGCAGCAGATTGCAGCTACTGCTGCAACTATGATACAAGGCACTAAACCATAACTGAAAAAACACCCGATACCTGTAAGCTAGATATTGATACGCGCGATACCAGTACGTCCGACACCGGTACGTCCGCCAATACACCCGATGCCGCGTAAAGCATTTTTCCTAGGGACTATAGAGAGCCATATCACCGCCAAAATTGTAGTTATTGGACGTTTAAACTATTCTGAATAAAATGACTATGACTATCTCAAAATTTTGATTGGAGGACTTTGTGGGGAGGTGGCCTTTAGTGGAGGGGGGCTATCTGCCCTCCAATTTTTTTGGTCACTTACAAAAGGGCAATTTTTTCATTAGGTAGTTTTTTTTCAAAGCATATTTTTCAACTTTTTGTTACTATACACTGTAGTTTGTGCTTTACTAGGTTGCAGCTACTGCTGCAACCATGATCAATTCTTTCCAGAGTAAAAAAAAAAAAATGGAGCATAATGGATCCCACATCTTACTATAAAAAGTTCCTTATTCAGTAAATACTGGGGAGCTTACACCGATACTGTCATGTCTAAGGGCATCAGTGTAAACCTGACGTTATGCACTTCTGAGATAATGGCAAAAACTGCTTACTAGAGCTGCTCTCAAGGGGAGGACAGCAAGGCAAATTATAGCCAGAGTACAAGGTCTGATTAAACATAAATAGTACTGCTTATCGTTCCTTGAAGAAAGGCAGATTTTCAAAATCATTTAGGTAACTAAGTATACAACCTTGCTTATGTTTACGTAGAGCAAATAACCAAGTATTAAAAACCAATTTAGGAATTGCACCGATCAGAAATGAAAGGACTCAATGATTAAACATCAAGAATCCAAGGGAAGCTGAAAGCCTTAGGTATAGAAAATACGTATATAATCATTTTTGAATATATTTTACATACTAAGAAGGATAAACAATTTGCCCACCGTTTATGGTCTGTTCGATATTCACAATCTACTCTATAGCTGCGCAATTTTATGATGATTTTAAGCCGTTATCCGCAGCATATTATTTTAGAATGTTTTCCTACATTTCTCTCATTACGTATATTCTCAGACAAATTCATTTTGTAATTTCAGATCCATATTTGCGACATGCTGTAACAGATATGGGCTATGTGTCGGGAAAAGATACTACTAACGATGATAGAGACCATTTACTCTGGGATTTTTTGGGAAACTATCCTCTTACCTCTAACCCTAATCAGCATGTTCGCGTGGCACGGACCATAACAGGGATTCTAAACAAAACAGAATCTCTGATGAATAGCAAAGAAGAACAAATGGAATCAGTAATAGATACTGCCTTTAACACACCTGTTCAAGATGTAGCGACAGTCCATAAAGCACCCAAAGTTCATTCTGTCTTTAAAAGACAAGCTGGGAATATTATTCCTTTAATACCCACTGAGTTTACTGGATGGTATTTAGCCATACTGGGTTTTCTTGTGGGTATAGCAACTGCTTTCAATATGGGAGTCGTACCCACCCCAACACGACTTTTAGAAAATGCATTTGGTGTGCTTCTTGATAGCTATGAGACTAAACATGGCGAATTTGATGATCTATTTGGCCTGAGGGACATAATTCAGGGTCAAGAATTGATGAAAAAAGAAAAAGATCCTTATTTTCCCGAAGAGCTGTTTGAGAAATAGTGTCTTTTTGAATGTGTGTAAAAATCAGTTGATCTTAGATTATACTTTTTTTATATATTTAAAAATTTTTCATGATTAAATGAACTATGTTTTAATGTCAAAGCTTATAAGGCCCTAGGCATCTCCATGAAAAATGAGCTTTGTTTAAAATTTATGGATTTTTTCTCATCTATTATTATCAGGCCTAGCCTTAATCGCTGTGCCAAAGTGAAGCATCGTAGCAGAACTCTTTTAGAATTATGCACAAGAGGTAAAACATGGTTCTGAATGTTTTCGTGTGGTCAGTTATTTATCTTAAATTAAGAAAAAATGAGTAAATAGGGTTGAGAGTCAGAATAGTATGACAAAATTTTTGTAGCAATACAAAATAAATACAAATTTTGTCAAGCCCAAAAAGTTTGTAGTAACGGACTGTAAGCAAAAAAGAGCTTGTTCTAATAGCAACTGAAACTCGAAAATGGAATTCTAATTATAATATATATATATATATCCAAAAAGTAGGTCTTTATTTTGATTCCAAATACGCAGAATCAGTAAGTTCTAAAATTTTTCCATAAAAAATATGGTCATCAGAGAATTTGCTTAATTTAAAAAAGATTGGGGAAACACCCTCACGAAGGGAGGAAACCTGGGGGAGAAATACAATAGAAAATTTAGTAGACTAGAAAACCGGAGTACACATATTAAGGCCCAGTCTAGAAAAATATTACATTTTGTATATTTTTTTTTGGATTGCGGGAGTGATGGTCATGGATACGTGTTTATTTTTTATGTATTTTTTAGAGTTAATGGTTTTGAGCCAGTAGCCCTAGAATATAGGGAGACTGGAGAGCAAGAATTTGAACAAAATAAAAAATTTTGTAACATTTTTGACAAGCAAAGGATATAAGATCATCGTAAAATAGCGTTTCCATCATTTTGCAGCGTAAAACGACAATTTCTGCCAAAATGAAATAGAGTGAAATTTTTGATAGTCAATCAATTCAGAATATATATTCAGCTTCCAAGGTTCAGTAGCTATTATGCCCTACGGTGTCGCAATTAATCTCAAAGACACGTAGAGTCAATAAAAAAATAAGCTGTTAATATAGTCAACTATTTTTAAGCTTCGTTAGATTATTATTATTATTTATTGGAAAACCCGTCATACAAACAAAGGAAAAGACGGAGCAATAAAAAAAAGAAAGAAGATATACACATAAACTTAGCAGTTATAAATGATGGTTTTTAGTGATGAATACTGGAGCTAAGATCTAAATCAGTTAATTTAAAGCTGAAATTTCTGTAGGGTAACTACCTCCCGGGAAGTAATGAAGTTGGTAGACTCTAGGATGAGAATTTGAGAGAAACTTTCTAGCAAAAGTTGAATACTAAACTTGAGAGTTTAAAATTTTACCATGTGGAAGATGGTTGGAATAATTTTAGAAAAACAATTTGTGAAGTTGCTGAAGGTGTCTCAGGGAAGAAAGTTAAGACTGCAGCTAAGAATATTAGGGAAAAAGCTTTATGTTTAATAGAGAGGAGAATGGGCTTGCAGAAGAATTATCTGAGTGATAGATCATATGAAAACAAAAGGAATGTAAAGAAAGTTGAGAAAGCTTTAAAATATGGGCTAAGAAGGTGTGACGTGGAGGCCATGGATAAAATTGCCGAGGACCTGGAAGATGCAGCTAGACGACATAATAGTAAAACAATGTACTGGCATGTTAATAAATTGAGAGAGAGTAGTCAATCAGGAATTGTCCCAGTTAAAGATAGGAACAGGGCCACAATTAGTGATAAGGAAAGAGTTAAAGAGAAATGAGCAGAACATTTTGAGAATTTGCTAAACCGAGATAGAGTTGCAGGAAAAGATATAGAGGAAAATGAAAAAGTTTGTGATATCTTGGATGTGAAATAAGCTTTGTTTTGTGAGGAAGAATTAGCGACAGTACTAAAAGAATAAAAAATAATAAGGCTCCAGGTAATGATAGTGTGATAAATGAGTTTCTTAAGTATGGTGGCTCTAAGGTTAGAAATAAGTTACTGAACATTATGAATATGATTTCTGAAAAAGGGGAAGTTTTTAATGATTTTAGGAAAACCTTAATTAAGGCAATAGTCGTTTAGTAAAGGCGGTGGGAGCAGTGAAGATGTTAAAAGTAGAATAGCCAAGGCTCAGGGTATTTTTTTTTCACTGTTAAAAAAAGTTTGGAAGAATAGGAAGATAAGTCTACAAACCAAGATTAGAATATTAGAAGCTACAGACATTGGTCAAATATGGCTCTGAAGCATGGGCGCTCCGAAAAGCGGATGAATATTTGCTAGATGTTTTCCAGAGGAATTGCCTTCGGATTGTTCTGGGTACCCCGCTGACTGACCGTATTTCAAACAGTAGGCTGTAAAAAAATGTGGTTTTATCCAGATATCTAGGGCTATAATGAAATAAAGATTGAGATGCTAGGGCACGTGGTGCGGATGAAGGATGACGGATTGCCGAAGATTGGCCTTTTGGCCAACCGTCTAGGGCTCAACGGAAAGCAGGTCGTCCTCGTCTGGGGTGAGAGGATCTCATAAAGAAACATTTAAAGGAAATGGGAGCTTCCTGGGAGGGTGTAAAAATGGAGGCTTTGAATAGATTGGGATGGAGGAGGAGCGTGCGTAGCTATGTTGGCCTCAAGCGGCTTGGTGCTGCGGTGAGTTGTTAGTAGTAGTAGTAAAATAATATCAACTAGTGTAAATATGACAAGAACGGTAAAACAATTAAACGACACTGTCGCCCGCTGGTATTGAAATCAGATCACTCTAAACAAATGGTTCATTTATTCCGATATACATAAATATCAGAAACAAGGAAATTATTCAATCACGGATTTTTTACATATTTACTCAAAACAATATGCTTAAAAGAATGGATAATTAATAAAAACATAAATTATTAGTATTGTACGCAATATACTATCAGAAAAAAATTGACACCAAAATTGAGAATAACCAGCGCCACTTAAATTGGACTCGTACGAAAAGGGTCAAGATCATCAATCAGTTTAAAAATTGCAACAATTACAATTAGCGCAAAAACAAACACTTAAAAAAACACAACAAATAAATCTTAATTACTGGGCCAGTACCGACGACCAAGGATGGCTCAACTTCGTTAAACGGGAATTATAAGCACGAATTTGCTTTTCCACAGCTACAATGGGGTCAGCAATGCTGAATTTTCTAATTAGATAAGATTTGCGGGTCCAAGGAGGAAAACATAAAAGATATTTTGCGAACCGAAAGAAAACTGAACAAATTTGTGACTTAGTCAGGTACCGTGAGTATTTTGGAAAACGGCGATATGTACAGATAATGTGGTAGAGCAGCAGAGTTGAAAAGTTTCAAAAGAAGACGGCTGTTGAAACGTAACTTTTTCGTTACAAAAGAAGCATATGTTAACCCAACTCTACATTCAATGTGAACAATTAATAGTTGTCGCATCTACATTATTGACAAAGTAATGGGAAAACCGAGGTAGGTGATATGATCTATTGGCCTTATCCTAATATTTCCAAGAGGAATATCCCCAGGCGATGCTTGCTTCCAGTTGAAGAATGCAGCTTCGGACTTTTCAGCATTGAACTGAAGACCTAGTTTTGCATATTCGGATTGTAACGTTGCAAAAATCTCGCTAATGCGCTGGATAGTGCGGTTCCAATTCAGAATGTCGTCTTCATAACATATGAGAGATAAATCAAGACCGACAAAGATGAAAGATGTGGGAATAGCTGACTGTGCATCAAAATCTTCAATATTGAAGAGTGAAGGGGAAGAAACAGCACCTTGACGGGTATCTTTTTCAACGTTGACAAAAATATCAGGGGTTGGTGCGTAGACTTGTGAGCTGTCCGCTTTAGCTAATGGGTGAAGTATTAGGCGAACTTTAAGAGGAGAATATAATGTCTCGAAGGGCTCTAATATATGAAGGAGTCACTTCACGTGTTGCTTCATGGAGTAACATAGCGGTGTGAATAAGAAAATTGAACGCTTTACGAATATCGTGCCCGGCTAACACGAGAGTTTCACCTCTTGTATCAGAATAGATCAATGCGTTTGCGACAACCGAAGAGCGTGGGCACAACCGAGACGTGGCTAGAATCCAAATTGGTAAGGTTTTACATAGCATTTCACGTTCAGATGATCAATGAACAGAAGTTCGGAAAGCTTACAGAAGGTAGTAGCCACCATTATAGGGCGGAAAGACAAGTATTGGGTGACGAGTTTACCTTTCTTTGCAATTGGAGTGTGATCTCCAATCGAGAAAAAAGAAGGTACCACTCCTTCGGTAACAATTATCTGCATCAAAAGAGCAATATGGTTTACCAGCAGCTTGCTTCCACTCAGAATGTGAAGAGCACTCACTTTATCGATGCCAGAATATTTCTTACGTTTTAGGCGTTGGATTGCTCGTAGTGCAGAATCAACGGAAACAACTAAATTGTCGGTTAGACAACTAGACAGAAATTTATCACGCCTATCTTCATATTCGGACTGTAAGGCGGCATCTGGCAGGCAGAATTTAGCAGAACAGTATTAATTCCACTCAGAATCTGGAATAACTTGAGCTGATATTCGGGCGCTAGGAGGATCTCTTGATACATTTCTCCAGAAGGAAGATTGGGACAGAAAAGCTTGCTGGGACGTCTCTTTAACTATCTGGTTCATGTGGATAGATAGTTTTCTTGTAAACTTTCTTTTGGTAGAAAGACGAATGTTAGTAGCCCAGCCAGAGCGAGGACGGTCACACTGGAGCCACAAATGGTACCAAAATTTGGATTTTCTCCAACTTCAACTAGGCTCAGATTACTGGACCAATGCTTCGTGACACCGCGACGTATACGTGTAAGAGGTATAGCGGCTTTTCCGACGTATCGCAGGGCATGGAAAATATGTGCAAGATAGATATCTACCAACACCCGTATTTCATGTGCATCAGCTTCCGGATTTTTCATGAGCAGCTGGAAATGAATATGAATTTTATGTAGGACAGAATTAGTAACTGTTGCAAAGAGATCACATTGGATGTTTTTCCAATCCCTGTAAAATTGGGCCTGAGGCTGATGTGGTTGTGCGGTGGGAGTAGACTGAGCAGAAGGAGAAGAAATAGGTGCAGATATTAGAAGGTGGTCTGATAGTTGGAAGTCAGTAGTGACGTGAGCAGGTAATACTTGCAGGTTTGCAGAAGAAACTGCATAATAAAGGCTCGACACGTGACATGAATGGTGTGTGTAAGTGTAATCGAGATCTTTCGGCAAGATCATACGCCCATCATCAAAAATACCAGACCAAATAGAAGTACGCAATAATGAGGCGTTAGTTAAATTACAGTTAAAATCTCCTATAATAATACAACACTTATCTAACTGGCAACACTTATCTAACTGACGCACAATACGTCACAGTTCGAAAGCAAACCTTTTATCACAAGAAATTTAACTAAAATTCCACCATTAATATTCCACGACAGTACAGCGTGCGCATTAGTAGACAGATCCATATCATACCGTGGGTTTTGCTGCTTAACTGTTGTTATTGGGACAATTTTCATTGTAAGAAGTATGGCCAGGCAGAACATTTCTAGACATTTCTAGACAGAACATTTTTTCAGAACACAAAGAGGCACAAAAGACGAGAAACAATGCTTTGGGAGATATACAAATGCTTGTGCAGAAAGCTTTTCGTAGCCAACTTTCACAGACACTTTCAAGTACTGATCCAGGTTTTGTTTCGAATCAAAGTAGACCTTGAACACTCAGGACTTTCCAAACTGTGAAATTATCACAGGAATTGGTATAAGAGATCTGTCTTGATTCTCATCGTATTCCGTCGATACGCCTCTCAGGACCTCTATAAACAGTGGGAATTTAACACTCACCAAGATACATGAGGTAATGTTCTTAACATTCTCGGCAGTTTTTTTCGCTGAAGTGTCAATAGACACTCCATAAATTTATGTGCAGGTATGTGCAGTTGTATATCAGCTATTGGAGAGGAGGTTCACTGGGTCCTTCAGTGCGTGGATGAAGGTGCCTTAAACATCAAAAAGTGTGTTTTATCCCTAGTCTTCGTTTCATTGAGAGATTATATTTTGGACTAAGCCTGTCGTATGTGTGCTGCAGGGCAATAGCTTTCGTCTTGTTATAGAACCAGTATAACTGTCATCTAAAATATTATGTTCATATCCTTACCTGCTCAGAAGGGTAAGGGGTGGCGCCCCCTATGAAAATATTAATTGGAATAATTATTCTTAAAGATCATAAGAAATGACTCCACGATTCTTTTTGGAAATTTTAGACTTCCCTCTCCCAGCCACTTAAGAAACATTTTAAGAATTGTAGTGTTTTAGAGGTGTCATAAATTCTAGCAGGTGACGCTACGTGGATTGATTTTTTTTTTATGTGAGAGGCGATCATTAAGAGACGAAGACAAAACTGACAAAACCAGAGAAACAAACCTTGTTTTGATTATATTTTGGTCTGCGTCTGCTGTTTTTGTGTTTGTTATATATACTGTATGATTGTTTGGTTTATTATTATGCTTGTGTGCTTGTTCTATTAGTTTTATCTTTATCTCAGGGAAGAAAGAAGAATTGCTATACGAATTGAAAGTTTGAATTGAACGCGGGAGTTGAAAGGGGGAAGACACACACTTTACGAGAGCTCTGGATCAAGCAGTCTATTGCAAAAAACCTTAACTAAAAAGCGATCCCTGTCAATAGAAACGAACACTTAAAAAAAACGAAGTTTTGGTTACAGTTTGAGCATCAACACATCGACTTTTTATTCATTAATTTTCATTCTACTCGTCGAAACCTTTTTATACGTGATAACTTATATGATTTCCCCTAACTGTTTGAAAAATCCCCGATAAGTCGTGTGATTGTCTTAAAATTTACACAATGAAATTCATCATGTATGAGAACTCTAAAGTTACTATTGAAAAAATACAAAGTTATTTAGTTTTCAACAGAAGGATAGTCACACATGCGTGTTTGTTGTTTTTGTCAGGAATTACCTAATTGATTTAGTAGGCATAGATTATCAAAGCCATTGGAACAGTAATTCAAAAATATATTATGTTTTTTAAGTAAAAAAAGAGATAACGCTAAAGTAAAGAACCGATTTCCGGCATTCTGTCCTGCAAAATAGAAGTTTTGACTCGAACAGGGTAAAAATACTATGGAGCAAATTGAGAAGTGTTGAAAAAGTAATAATTTGTATAGCTCCCAAGTAGAAAGGAGCGATATATCGCTCCTTCCTAAAGATACGTGCAAAATATAGAAAGTTCACTGTTATTCCAGACTGTTTATATAATGAAAGTAACGGTTATAAAACATCGCACGGCTACTTACCACCTATTAGCGTGGATACCGTAGGATTCTTTTATAGGGAGGGGGAATCTAAGACCTCAAGAAAGTGCTTTTAGGCCCATATTTTCAAAATTTGATGAGAGGTGCTTCAGATGATCTGGATAAAAATTCAGACGATTATACATTCAACGTCTGGCTCCCTTAACTTGGAGGAATGTATGAATATAGGATGAAGCGTGCAATATGGTTGCTGACGGAATGAAAGCTCTGTTTGAAAAACTGTCTATTCAGGGAAATTCCATTTTGTTTTGAAAAAAATATACATTAGATTTGCTCTTTTTCTCAATTTGTATTTTATATAAAACTTAAAATTTATGTGAATAGTGGCAAATAGGAGGAGGGATGGTGTTGGTATCCGCTTTATATTTAGAAGAGCCCTGGATATGTTAAAAAATACCATAAATAAAAAACAGGTTTTGTCAAATGCAAGTAAAGACCGAAATTAAAATCTAATGTAATGAAAATTACCGTGTATTTGAGGATTATTCCCCTCCCCCCCCCCTTTACACTAAAGTTTGACTAACCTTTAAAGTTATCTTTATTAATCTTTAAAATGGAACGGCTTGTTAATTTGTGTGTGCTTAAAACAATAAGATTTTTACTTCCATTGTCTGGAAAGGCTATCGGTAAAAAAAACTTTAAATTAATAAATAGCTATTTCATGGCATTCAAAAGTGTTTTAAGTAAAACAACTATAAAAATTAATTCCAGTCTACAGCAAAAAAAAAAAAAAAAAAAAAAAAAAATCTAAAATGCTTCATATTAACATCCCGTTTTTCTTAGCATTTTTTGAAAAACAATTTTAAAATCCGGAATAACTAAACACACGGTTTCTGAAAAAATCTAAATACAAAAATGGAGTTTGATACAAAAAAAGAGTTAAATACAAAAAAAAGAACCTTTTGCTTCGAAAAAAGATCAGTTGGCATTATGATTCATCAGCATTTTCTAGCGGTTTCAGGCTCTCTTTCAAAATTTTCAAAAATGTCACTTTAGTAGTTGCAGCTGCAAAAGTAGATTTTTAAGTTCTTATTTTCTCTTTTTTAAAAGATCTATTTTTGTGAGTATTTTAAAAATTTCGGATTTATTTTCTAAGAGGAATGGCAAGCCTAAAATAACAAAAGAACCTGGGGCTGTACTATCAATATACAGATTTATTTTTTGTAATGAGGAAGGAGGGGATACCCCCTAAACTTTGGTATATAGGTTACCTCCAAACAGAGTTTTAACAGAACATATTACAAATTAAGCCAAACTAAATCCATTGAAAGACAGTGCGTACATTTTTCTTTTTCAGTTCAAATAGCTCAGCTTCAAATAAATTTGTTTTTATTTATTTTTTAGAACCAACTAAACAGATAGGCTTCACATCAAACCCACCTGTTTTTGCCATTTTCTTGCAGCCAGTTGATTATCTCCTGTGTCTCGTTCCAGCATACCATTAGCACTTCGTCGCCACCCATATGAAATATGTCGGAATTAAACACATCATTGAAGTCTTTATAAACTTCCTCTAGAATCCTGTACATATTTTCATTAACTGGGTTTAGCTGTCCACACGGTGGTTGTACGCAATATTTCTAAAGAAAACACTATCATTATCCGTGTAGTTAATATAAAGCATCATTTTAAAGAGAAAAAAGTAGTACTTTAACACCAGACAAACAGTGAAAAAAAAATTCTGCAATGCTAAAAAAAAACTTTCTTTTGTGCGCAGCATGTTCCTGTGCAAAAGAAAACCAACCCACTCAAAGCTACAAAAACAGGTTCGAAAATTAATGTTTAGAAGGAAATCGTTTAGACTGGGAAGGAGGTGAGGTTGGGTAACAAGAAGATCAATTCAGTGGTTGGCTTAACTTACCTAGGTAGTATTATTAGTAAAGAGAGTGGATGCAGTGAACATGTTTGAAGTAGAACTGTTACGGCCCATAAAGTTTTAATACAGATGAAAAAAAGTTCGGAAAAATAGGAAGATAAGTCTGCGAACAAAGATTAGAATATTGGAAGCTACAGAGATGACAGTCTTCAAGTATGGTTCTGCAATATAGACATTCGGAAAGATGTAGGAGGGTTTATTAGATGTTTCGAAGAGGAATTGTCTACGCATTATTTTGAGTACCCGCCTGACTTACGTATTTCAAATAGTGCCTGTTTGAAAATTATATGGTTCTATCCTGCTTTCTAGGGTTATGACGAGGGAAAGGTTGATGTAGCTAGGACACGTTCTGTGGATGAAGGAGGATAGATTGTAAAAGATCATCCTTCTCGGCCAGCCATCTAGGGATAAACGAAAAGCGAGTCGTCCCCAAACGGGGTAGGAGGAAGCTGTAACGAAAGCTTTGAGAGAAGTTGGCACTTCTTGGGAGGGTATAAAGAGGGAAGCCTTGAATAGATTCGGATAAAGGATGAGCGCGCGTAACTGTGTGGCCTTTGGCTGCTTGGTGCTGCAGTGAGTCGTTAGTAGTATTAGTAGTACTCTGCATTGTTTATTGCTTTATTATTCTTATTACTTATTGTTGAAGCTGATAAGCTTTATATTCTAGCACAAATATTTGTTATAATTAATTTAAAAAACTTTTCCCAAAAAACAAGTTTTTCAAAGAAAATTAAAGAGTTAAAGAAAAGTAACTTAAGAAAATTAGTTAAGCCAAAAATGCACAGAAATAAAGTTAAGTACTCTTCCAAGACTGGAACTACCACAAATCACTATCAATAAATAAATGAAACTTAAAACGAACATAAATTACAATAAATAGTCGAGTCAAACTCAAAACGAGCCAAAATTAACCTGAGTAGGGCTTAAAACCCCCCATGTCTCCTCAAGACCAGAACACAATTTACGCTTTACTTTAAATGACCGTGAATTGTCAGTTTAGTTGACATATACTGATATTTATTTCTTAAAGTTCTGATAATTTTTTATTTATGAAAGTAAAAAAAAAGTGAAAACATTTCAAATTGTTAGTATTGTGTTAAAATTGTTATTTAAAATACATAAAATTATTAGTGCTTGTGTACAGCAAGTGTTGTATGCCCTGTTTCAAGTATTTCTTATGAAGGAAAACGCTTATCTATATCAACTATGGAGCATGAATCTCCTCTCAACACTCCTCTCAACAGACGGGGGATTCCTAACACAAGCACTTTTGACTCTTAAAAAGTGCACTAAAACTTCTGACTTCCAATCAAATGAGCTCCATCCGATCCAAAGTTTATGTGACCACCCGTCCCATAAGAACCTTATATACCCCGGGGCATAGCTTGCAACCCTTGCCCTTGGGCTCTGGGGAACTGTGTCTACCCTAAAGACATTGTTACGTGACTTTTAGACTATTGGTAACAGAATAATTATCCCACAATTTCAATTGAATGCGTTTTGGGAAAAGAGGATGTCCGGGAGAGGGGGAGAGGGTAGTTACTCTCCATCATCTGTGACTTTTAGAAAGGAACTAGAACTAGACATTCCAATCAAATGAGCTTCTTCTAAAGTTAAAACGATCACCCCTTCCATAAAAACCTTGTATTCCCCTGGGGCATAACTTACAACCCTTAACCCCAGATCTAGGGGATTCTGTCAACCCCAAAGGCCTTTTTATATGATCTTTGGACTATTTTTGATCAAATACCAACATAAATATTTCTATAAGATGCATTTGTGGAAAAAAAGACGGGGGGGGGGGTGTGGCTGCCCCCCGATCACTTTGACTCTTAAAAAGGCACTAAAACATCCAATTTACAGTCTAATGAGCCACCTTCGGAGTTTGTACGACCACCCTTTCTATAAGAACCTTATATACCCTCGGGGAATAACTTACAACCCTTGCACTGAGGTGTGTGAAGGGGGGGGTATTATCCTCAAAGAAATAATATTCAGACCTCTTAACTACACTGAACAAAATGGCTATATCAAAATTGTGATTTGATATGTTTTTGGAATTGATTGGCATGGGGGGGGGGAGGGCTTGTTGCCCTCCAATCACTTTTGACTATTAAACAGGGCAGTAGCTTTTTTCAATTTGAGCCTTTTTCGAAGTTTCTACGACAACAAATGGCCATCTCAAAATTCTATCAGATGCATTTGGGGAAAATACGAGGTGTGTGTGTGTGGGGGGGTGGTAATAGATCTTCTCATTACTAATCCAATGAGCCCCCTCCGAGGTTTGTACGACTACGCTTTCTATAAAAAATTTTATATGCCTCCAGGGCATAGCTTATAACCCTTGTCCTGAGGGCTCGGGGGGGGGGTCTCAAAATTATATTGGATGTGTTTGGGGAAATGGTGGGTGTGGGAAAGGGGTTACTTGCCCTCCAATCACTTTTGACTATTAAAAAGGACAACTAGCTCTTTCAATTTCCAGTCGAATTTGCCCTTTTCGAAGTTTCTGCCTCCCTCCTTAGATTTTGAAAAATACATCCCCCTCAATGAATCTTTTTGAATTAACACCACTGACTTTGAAGCTAACTTTGGCTTCTTAGTAGCGATTAAATAAAAAAAAACAAGTTTTTTAAACTGAAAGTCAGGAGCGACATTAAAACTTAAAACGAACAGAAATTATTCCGTATATGACAGGGGCTGTCCCCTCCTCAACGCCTCGCTCTTTACGCTAAAGTTTTTTATTGTTTTAAAAAATAAAGTTGTGAGACAGAGTCAAACTTTAGCGTAAAGAGCGAGGCGTTGAGGAGGGGACAGCCCCTTTCATATACGGAATAATTTCTGTTCGTTTTAAGTTTTAATGTCGCTCCTTACTTTCAGTTTAAAAAACTTGTTTTTTTTATTTAATTGCTGATCGTTTTTTAGTTAATGCAGCTTTTATTTTGGCTCACCGTCATTGAATAAGTAAAAAAAATTTGCATAAAAATTTTACTTTTCTTTTGCTAAATGGATGTCTCTAAATTTGGTTATGACGTAATTTACAAATTAACTTACGTAACTAACTTCTATATTCGTATATTTTTCTTCTGGCAAAAAATACAAAGTTGCAGATTTTTGCAGATATGAGCTTGAAACCTACGTAACAGGGTTTTCTGATACGCTGAATCTGACGGTGTGATTTTCATTAAAATTCTTTCACTTGTAGGGGATGTTTCCCCCCTCTTTAAAATTCGGGTAAATTTTCTCAGGCTCATAGCCTTTGATGAGTAATGCTAAACTTAGTAAAATTTATATATTTAGAATCAGCATTATAAACACATTCTTTTGATACATTAATTGACATCAAAATTCCGTTTTTAAAAGTTTCGATTACTATTGAGCCGTATCGCTTGTTTTTTTTTATTGTTTTTTTATTACGTATATGTTATTACGTATATGAGGGGGTTCTCTCCTTAGTCAATACAACGCTCTTTACGTTAAAAGTTAAAAAAATTTTGATTCACAAACCCCTGAATCACAAAGGCCGTTTAATTAGAATAGATAGCTCTTCTGAAAGCACTAAAAAAACTGTAGCGTAAAGAGCGAGGTATTGACTTGGGAGAGAACCCCCTCACATACGTTATAATTTCTGTTCGTTTTAAGTTCTAATATTGCTTCTTACTTTCAGTTGAAAAACTTGTTTTTTTTTTATTTAATTTCTGATCGTTTTTTGAATAATGCTTGGAAATCCGGCGCCCCCTTCATAGAAATGTCCCTTACCCCAAAGAAACATCCTCCATGGAAAGAATGTCCAGAGTAACCCCCTCCTCTAGCCCCCCCCTCCAGAAAAAAATCCTTCCTGAAAATG
The DNA here is from genome assembly GCA_027921565.1 of Artemia sinica. Taxonomy (NCBI): domain Eukaryota; kingdom Metazoa; phylum Arthropoda; class Branchiopoda; order Anostraca; family Artemiidae; genus Artemia; species Artemia sinica. Next base: position 35,689,834 of record CM051266.1, on the reverse strand, counting down.
TCTGTATACTTCCCAATAACCAATAAATAATGCTGGCAAGTCCGGCGCCCTCTTCATGGCAATTTCCCTTCCCCCATGAAAACTTCCTTCATGGACAGATCCTCCAACATAACCCCCAACCCCCTCCCCCCCCACTACCAGAAAAAACCCTCCTGAAAACTTCTGTATACTTCCCAATAACCAATACTGTATGTTAACATTGGGTAAAGTTCATATCTTTTAGCCCTCCCCCTGGGGACTTCGGGGGATTAAGTCATCCTAAAAGACATATTTATCATATTTTCGACCATGCTGAACAAAATGGCTATCTCAAAATTTTGATCAACTGACTTTGGGAAAAAATAAGCGTGGGAGGGGGCCTAGTTGCCCTCCATTTTTTTTGGTCAGTTAAAAAGGGCACTAGAACTTTTAATTTCCGTTCCAATGAGCCCTCCCACGATATTCTAGGACCACTGGGTCGATACGATCAACCCTGGGAAAAAGAAAAAAAACAAAACAAAAAAACAAAAAAACACGCATCCGTCTGGCAAAAAAATCTTTCTTCTGGCAAAAAATGGAAAATTCCACATTTTTGTAGATAGGAGCTTGAAACCTCTACAGTAGGGTTCTCTGATACGCTGAATATGATGGTGTGATTTTCATTAAGGTTCTATAACTTTTAGGGGGTCTTTCCCCCTTTTTTCGAAAATCATCCAAATTTTATCAGGCGCGTAACTTTTGATAGGTAAGATTAAACTTGATGAAACTTATATATTTGAAATCAGAATTAAAATCTGATTCTTTTGATGTATCTATTGGTATCAAAATTCCATTTTCTAGAGTTTCATTTACCATTGAGCCTGGTCGCTCCTTACTTACAGTTCGTTACCACGAACTGTTTGAAAACAGTAAAATATGCAGGTACTGCCACACGTCTATTTCTCTTAGATTCAGTATTTTAAAGTACTATAGCATTTAATGTCGACTTAGTGTCTAGAAATTAATTGTTCCAGAACGATGATGTATCATGGAAAATAAGTGTTCTACATATAGTGTTGCTATTTTTGTCAAGAAGCTACGATTATGTTTTGCTTATCTACAAAATGCCTTCCTTTTCTAGTCACGAGATTAATATGTAGCAGTGGCTAGAAGATTCATTTATACCTACTGTTGAGTCATGCCAACAAATGAAAATAAATGCAATGTGAGCAGTTCATTTCCCAGCACTGAAAATGCTAGGCAGTGAGGTATATTGTTTAGTCCACCCCAGTAAATATTAGCACAAGAACAGCACAGTCCAATTCAATTTTGTCCGATTCGAACTTTAGCGTCACTTGTGTCTTTTCAGGACTTATAAAGCAATTTTTTCTTAAAATATAAACATTTTAATTCAATCTTACTTGCCAAGGCTCCTTATTTTCACATAGCACCAAATGTCCTAGGTTATAGTTTGGTCCCCATTGCCATCCATTACCAACATGAGAAGGTGCATCGAATTCTGGGAGAACTCTAACTCCCCTCGTCTGAGCGTATCTTACCAACTCCTAAAATTAGAATTCTTGTCAAATGTAGACCTAGTTCAATAATGTTTCTTCTCTGTGATTATTTCTAGGACAAACAATGTGTGTGCAGATTACCAATTTCATCCTTAGTGGTTTCTGTCTCTTTCACGTTCATTAAGTTACTTGTCTTTGCAATGGCTTCCGAACTAAAAAACAAATCTGGCTTTGTTTTGTCTTCATTCTTGTTTAACAATTAAGAAAATATTCAAAAGAATTTTGTAACTGTTTTAGAATAAAAGTTTAATTTTCTGTACAAAATTACATTTCATCTGTTTAAAGCAACTATTTTAATTGCTACTTGCATTTGCTGTGTAAATGTGTTTACCAACAGTTTCTTCTAACTCTATTGCTAGCTTCAACTTAAAATATACATAACGAACTTATTTGCTTGGATTAATCTATTTTCAAAAAGGAATTTCTTGCACAAAAAAAGAAATAGATTTTAGTTATTTAAGGTCGTTTAACATGGCAATTAGAGCAAATTGCCATGTTAGAGCAAATTGACAAGACAGTTTTAATGATGATTATAGTCTCTACTGTCCCTCGCATCGTTACTCAAGCAAACAAAGACAATTAAGCATCCTCAAATGGCAAAAATGTAAACAAGCAGGAACATGTTCTTTTAGGATCCGGTGTTAAAGTAAGCCGTTGTTGATAGAGAACTGTTTCCATATTAGCGGTTATTTGAATTAGCAAGTCTAAAAAAAAGAGAGGAAAAGAACTTGTACATTAAAGTTGGCCGTATGTTCAATGGTAGATGTTATAATAATGATATTGGTCGTATTTTTTTTAAAAAAAAAGGCATATTTAAAGACTGTGGTTTCCGAGAAAAAATATTTATCCATATACATCTACCATTTACAGTTGTTAGTAATGCTAGTAATTATTGCACATTTAATAAGATGGGTTCCGAAATTCTGCCTTGCAACTAGCAGAAAATCAATAGCAGACAACAACTTTGTCCCTAAGTTTTTCCTCCGATTATATGCTTCTTTTTTTATTTCTGATTTTCCAAAGGGGAGATCTTGTCGTACCGTCTTTAGGAAATTGGGAGAGGCCTCACTGAATCGAAAATATGAAGTTCTTATGGCCTTTTGCTTAACAAAAGGGATTAGGGATCATTCTACACGAAAAGGAATTTTGTTCCAAAAACACCAAGTTTAGTCGAAGTATGGCTAATACACCATCGATCGAAAACTGTAGGAAAATTTATAAATTAAAACTACCTTAAGTTTTAATAAAAAAAAAACTTTCAAGTTTCCAAAGACATAAAATAGACTGTCTTCATGGACAAAAGTCTGAAAGCCCTATTTGCGTCAGTGAATGGTGTTATATAATTACAGACAAATTTTCAAAAAATGCATTTTAATCAGAAGGAGCAGGAGGGTTAGACGTATCAAACAGTTCGTGTTAACGAACTGTTTGATACGTTAGAAGCGACACGGCTTAATAGTAACCGAAACTCCGAAAAACAGAGTTTTGATATCAATAAACATATCAAAAGAATCGGCTGGTTATGCTGACACCAAACATATAAGATTCATTAAGTTTAGTGTTACCCAGCAAAAGCTTTGCGCCTGAGAAAATTTGCCTGGTTTTCGAAAAAGGGGAGAAACACCCCCTAAAAGTCAAGGGATCTTAATGAAAATCACATTATCAGATTCAAGGTATCTGAGAACCCTATTTCAGACGTTTCAAGCTCCCCTCTGCAAAAATGTGTAATTTTGTATTTTTTTTCCAAAAGAAAGATAACGGATGCGTGTTTATTTGTTTTATTTTGCATTTGTTTTCCACAGGGATGACCGCATCAAACCAATAGTAAGAGAATATCAGGTAACGGCCCATTTGCCCGAACATTAATAGTTCTAGTGGCCTTTTTAACTAGCCAAAAAAGATTGGAGGGCAGCTAGCCAGCCTCCCACCCCCCTTTTCCTCGAAGTCATCCAATCAAAATTTTGAGATAGCCATATTGTTCAGCATAGCTGAAAGGCCCAATAATTATGACTTTGGAGATAATATGACCCCCACAGTCCCAGGGTAAAGGTCTTTAAGTTATAAATTTTGCCCATTGTTTACGTATAGTATTTGATATCGGGAAGTATGCATACATTTTTCAGGTGGGGGGGATTGAATTTTCTGCTTGGGAGATTTCCCACGGGGAGACAATTACATGGGGAGGGAAGTTTCGGAGGGGTGAACTTTCCAGGGGAAACTTTATACTGGGGACAATTCCTGAATTTGTCAGAATCCCTATATGAATTTCTTTTTATTAGTCTCACTTTCTCCATGCAGAGTCAATTTTGCATGTGGATATGTTAAGGGGATTTACCCAGGGGAAAATCTTGCCTATTGGAGTTGTCTAAAGTAGCTTTCCGTAGGAGGAGGAATTTTTCACGGGAGAAATCCGCCATAGGGGAGTTTTCCACAGGATAAATTCCCCAGAGGGAATTTTCTGCGGGGGGCAACTTTTTAGTGGAGGGGGGGTGTTATTTACGGAAAAACTTTTCCACGGGGGAGTGGATTTCCGGCATGATTTAAAAATAATCTTTTCAGATGAAAGTGCATTCAAAATAAGCTTTCACCGAGAACGTTAGCAAGAAATTTTTCGGGAAAATTTTCCAGTTAGAAGGAAACTGTCTAAGAAAAAATTTTCCTGGCACGGGGGGGGGGGGGTATTTTTAGCTGGAAAATTTCCCGGCTTTACTTAAAACGATCAGAAATTAAATAAAAAAACAAGTTTTTTTCAACTGAAAGTAAGGAGCAAAATCAAAACTTAAAAGGGTGCCCGCAAACAATTTTCCAGGGTGGCGGGCAGATACCAGAATAGCGGAGATAAAATGAAAACTCAAATAAAATTCTCAAATCTAGAAAACCTTTTTTTCCTCGGGGGGGGGTATTTTCAGGGGGGGGGGTATTTTCCACGGGGGTATTTTCCTGGGGGCATTTTCTGCTGGGGGGGTATTTTCCAAGGTGATAATCGCTGGGAGGGGTATTTTCCAAGGGGGTAATCGCTGGGGGGGGGTAAACGCAGGCCTCCGGACTGATCATGATACCTTTAGACTGATCATATTTCAAACAGTGAGTGGTAAAAAAGTGTGATTCTATATTGGTATAGAAAAACCATGAGTTAAACTATAAAAAAAGAATGGTTACTATTTTACTTATAGTTTTACAAATTACATAATTAATTTTACTATTCAATTTAAGCCATTTATTTGTAATTTATTTAGAATTAGTTGTTGATTAATTTTTTGTTGATTTATTAAAAGATCAATATTTTAATTCACAAATTCTGGTATCTTGACTAAATTCCCGTTCAGGTTTAAGCTAAAAGTTAAGTTTCATTATTATGAAAGAACAGCAAGCAAAATTCTTAATAGGATAAGACCCTATAGGATGCAACCAATGGAATAAACACAGGATGATCATAATAGACTTAAGCAAAATTAGAAACTTACCCCTTAACTAGGATTATATTTTAAAAATTAAGGAAAAGAATTAAAAAAAAAATAGAGTTAAGTTTTTAGCTTGACAAAACATGAGCAAAAACCAAGACCAAACTAACTCCTGGTAGGGTACGACGCTGTATATATATATATATATATATATATATATATATATATATATATATATATATATATATATATATATATATATATATATATATATATTATATATATATATATATATATATATATATATATATATATATATATATACATATATATATATATATATATATATACATATATATATATATATATATATATATATATATATATATATATATATATATATATATATATATATATATATATATATAATATATATATATATATATATATATATATATATATATATATATATATATATATATATATATATATATATATATATATATATATATATATATATATATATATATATATATAAAACTTTCTTTGTTTATTATTTCCAAAATGCGGTAAGCTGTATCAAGCTTGTCGCACCGTTGCTAGGGCATAAGAAAGCCTTTGAGAGTATTTACTCTACACCCTAAATCGGGTTCCAGTTTCGGCCTCCTTTACATAGATAAATAATATATTGAGTTATCTAAGAGTTATTAAGTTACCTAAGTTGTCTATATTGAGTTAATCTAAGATCTAAGAATTGAAGTTCTGAATTGATTCTAAACAAGTTTCATAGCAGGTCTTAAAGACAAAACAAAAATAAGAAGTTCTTTCTCTTTGATTAGTTGTTACACTTCCGTTTTCTTCCTACTCTGGTCTAAATTCCAGGGGGGAGCATGCCCCCCCCTGAAGGTGCCCATGCAACCTTCCTTTTCTTACTGATAAAAATTTGAAGGTTAATTCTGGCTTCTTCTCCTAGAAGATTGGATGTTCTCATAGAAGCTCTAGACTCCCTTCCATCCTGATTTCTCTGATTAAAAATCATTTGGCTGCTTTTCAAAGTTGATCTTCAATTATACAAACAAAAGTTTCAATCTTCATTAACATGAAAGTTTAATAAAGGGTGACCAACTTTCCAATCATGTAAAAGCCTAAGTTTCTTTTAGCTTTCAATACCGTAATGGAGTTAAATTTACAACTGATAAGAAATTCACCATATTTCAATTTACCAATTTACTATATTTCAATTTAATTTACCAATTCAATTTACCATATTTAAATTTAGCAAATTTACCATAATGCAAATGATCATATTTCATTTTGAGACGTTACTCATTCTTTTCCACTTGAAATTACTACTTTGTCCGAAAGAACACCCTGGATGATAAATTTCTTTCTCAGAAATTAAAAAATAAGAAATACTAAATGGAAGTTCATAAATTATCAGTAGAAGAAGGAGTGCCAGTCCTGGTAGAACACCATATATGGGCATTGACCTACTAACGGGAGTGGCGCAACACGCTCAGTGAATACAACCGGGACAAGATCATTGACCTCCAATGAATTTACCTTGAATTTATGTAACAGGATGTTGTCGAAATCAAAGTACTGTGTTATCAGTGATGTCAAAATTCCACCTTGAGACGTTGCTTATATTGCTCGCGTTTCAAGGCTAAAGTAACAGTTCGTTTCAAAGCATTATGGAGCAAACATCAATGGATGATTTAGAAGTTATTGCAACGCAAATTTATAACGTAAGTTCTGTTTATAAATAATTAATTGAGATATTTACATGGTAAATTTTTACCAAATCATATTATTGACTAATGTGGATATACAACTCGATGTCCCCTTTTTTTCATTCTCTTTCCAAATATAATCATTTGTTTTTTGTCGGAAATGAATTTTAGCCCCACCACCCCAATATATTCAAATTCAGGGTATATATTTGCACACTAGAGGGGGTGGGGTTGCATGAAGTCTATGTTAATTGTAAACCAGCAAGCATTTTCTTTATCTGATCGCATTCATATTCTACTAGGCTAGCTTTTGAAACTGTCATTTGATATAATTTTTGGCCTATAAGCTGTTCTAACGACCTTTTTCTGTCTAATTATAGTGGGAATGTGCTTTCATGCATATATATCTAAATACCAACTGTTTCTAGAGCTTATAACATTTTGAAAGTTACGTTATGAGTCTGTAGCCTACCTAGCTATCTAAATTTGATAATTTAACCCCCCCCCCCATAATTCTGGGTTTTAGCCTTCTATGTTTTTTTTCATTAACCCTGGTTTTTAAAAACACAATTTCTAAGATATTTACAGGATTTTATGCTATATTATGGATTTTTTTGTGCCAGTCTGTTCTATAGACTTTTATGAAGGAAACATGATACTTTGCATTATATGACACACGAAAGAAGTCAAGTTCGGCTAATATGAAATAAAATAGGAGGAAAATATAATAGTTAAGAAACAAATTTGGCCTAAAATTTTTCACATTAGGGGGGGGCATATGAATTAGCATTTTTTAGCTAGTTTCAAAGATAAAATTCCATGAAAAGTTGTAAAAATGATTTTTTTTAAGGAAACTATAATCTAATTCCTTTTTAAGGATAATTTTTAAGAATTCTTTTTCTATCTAATTTTAAGCCTATATGCTGGAACTGTGTTATCAAGCCTATATATCTAAATACCCCCTGTTTCTAGACCTTATAATATTTTGAAAGTTATGTTACGGGTCTGTAGCCTACCTAGCTATCTAAATTTGACAATTTACCCCCCCCCATAATTCCTGGTTTTAGCCTTCTATGTTTTTCATTAGTCCTGGTTTTTAGAAGTATAATTTCTAAGATATTTACAGGATTTCCTGCTATATTATGGATTTTTTGTGCATTTCTGTTCTATAGGCTTTTCTGAAGGAAAAGCCTATAGATGGCTTATTTCGTATATGACATACGAAAGAAGTCAAGTTCGGCTAATATGAAATAAAATAGGATGAAAATATAATAGTTAAGAAACAAATTTAGTCTATACATTTTCACATTAGGGGGGGGGGGTATAAGAATTAAAAACTTTTAGCTAGTTTCAAAGATAAAATTCCCTCAAAAGTTGTAAAAATGATTTTTTTTAAAGAAACTATAAATTAATTTATTTTTAAGGAGAATTTTGAAGAATTTGACCCTCCTGCCAGGAAAAGGACCCGAATTGAGGATGAGAACAAATTACGTCCAACAGTAATTCACTACATTGGCTCTTCGAGTTCCTATACGCAAGGACAGAACGCGATGGCCCATATGCAAGAAGGCAAAATGGCTATGGGCGTGAAGATGCAAAAAGCAAATGTAAGTTTAAAATTTTATCAATGTTTTCACTAATGAGTTTTCTCCCAAGTCAATTTGAAGGACAGGGCAGGTACCTTTTATCATTTCTATCATTTATACATGTGGATGTCAAGTTGCATTATAAAAGGCTTCGAAATAATTCCAGAATAATGCAGGTTCTAATATGCGTAATATTTTTCGTCAACTTTCAATTACAGCTTGTCTGGATTTTGGGACATTCGATAAGAGATGCGTGACTTAACGGTCCCCTTTATCGTATGTTCCAGAAAATTTTGAAAATAACAGACTTGCATTGAGGGATGTGATTCTAGGATCAAAAATAGGGTAATTTATACATATTAAAAATAATCTTTTTTCAGGAGATAACCTGAAGGAGTTAGACTATCCCTTTCAAACCAAGTAAAGACCCCGGTTTTTTCCAAAGCGGATATAATATTAATATGAAATTTTCGGGGGTTGTTTGAACAAAATAAGAACCTGCTATGTCCCGTTTAGATTGTAAATATGTTATATCACTAATGCATATGGGATCGCTATTAAATTGGAACTTTCAGGATATATAGAGTGGTTAGAGTGGAGAACAGTGAATTAAACAAACGTCACTATACACGCACAGATGGTGTTATTGGTACAATAAGTGGGTTTTTGTTTTTTTTAATGCTTGTGTTTTAAATGATTTGAAAATATAGGTTGCTATTGATCCAATTTTCGACCTTCTTAAAAAGTAGGATGACTTATACACGTTGAAATTAAGTGGCTGTTTTCTTTATAGGTTAGAACAATTCCATCACTACCTTCACCGCCACCTGAAGAAACAAGTCAGGTATAATATGATCGCATTGATGAAATGATTCAAATTGAAGCACCAGAGCCATTTCGGGACATTGTTGAAATACCATCGCATAACAGTGAAGGATATGGTAAATTTTTACAGGGGTGTTATGATGGTAGTGATAATTTAGATGGTACTTCTGCTAACATTACTAAGGACGAGAAATGGACAGATAACTTATTAGGACAATATTTCATTGTTAATAGTAATTCTAGAAGTAGACAATAGCACAATTGAACAATGCAATGCAGTTAGTTCAGAGAGCGATTTACCATGGTTGAGCCCAAACACCATGCAAATTTTAGAAAATTTTACTCGCGAGTTAAATGAGAATCCTTCCCCTCAGATTTAATGAATATTGCCCCTTTTCAATCAAACTTAATTGAACACGAAAATGAATTCGCTTGGGTGGATTTGCATAGCCCTAACGCACTAGAGGCTATGTTAAGTGAACTCGGAGATTTTACTCAACACACCAGCCCAATTGTTGAACAAAGTGGGGGAGGGGGTTTAGATAATGATATATAAGGGGAGGGGTTTAGATAATGATATACAATTCTCACCGCTACCGGAATTTCAGCAAACAAATTCAATTCCGAATACAATAGACGTATACACTGCAACCTTTGGCGATCCTTTTAATACATTGATGGCAGGGAATATTATAAGTGACCCCATATATATTATTCAGGAATACGCAGAAAAAGGTCGTGCTCTTCTAGAAAACAAGATTCAGATGTGGGGGGAGACATCATCAAGGCCTCAATTGTTCTAAAAATATTTTATTTAAATGAAAGTCATGGGGAGGTCTATTATTGCTATGTGCACACCGAAATATTGGTGTTGCAACCTAATTTGGAAAATTATGAGAACATCTTTATGCAATGGGTCGACAATACTGTCTCATATCTCGACAATTATCAGGAGAATGGTATTGGTTCAGTAGTTTTATTTGTTGAAATTTTAAGTGTAAATATATGTAGATTTAAAAAATATTTTATTTTAAGAGGGAGTGGAGTGGAGGAGATCTATAGTTTTTAAATATAATCCTGATTTAGAAGGATGCAAGGGCGTTCAACGAATGTGTTTTGAAACAGGCCAAAAGTGTTTTATGTATGCATTTCACACATCGGCTTTCCGATCTCTAGCAAATGAAGCTACGAAGAAAAATTTGGACCGCTGGGCCGTGCATGGAAAAGAAGGGTCTGATTTTCCCCCAGTAGATTTCCCTTGTATAACAGATAAATTTCCTGTAACACTCAGGGGGATAGATGTTTTGAACGGGTCAACGCACATTTAAATATCGGTGTTACTGTGCTACAATATGAAGTGGAATTTGAAGAGGGTGTGCGTTCTAATAAAACGGGTGTAATATTCCCAGTAAGGGGTCCATCGATTGAATCTGTGAAACACTGGGTTTGGCTGTTGTACACACTGCCTAGTGAACCTAATTCAATCGGTCATTTCAATCCCTTTATGGATATTAGTAGAGATTTGGGAGGAGGTAAGGATCTAGGGGCACGTTATTATTGCCAAATGCATTTGTCCCAATTTCGCAGCGAATTAAATCTACAAAATCACATGAAACATGGCAAAAGACACGGTTATCAATCGGTAGAGACAGTTTCCGGTGACCGGGCAATTTTACGATTTAGAAATTTTCAGAATACACTTATGCAAAGTGATAAAATAAGTTTAGACTGTGAATCTAAGCTTATGGATGTGAATGACCCACAATTTCCAAATCGTATCAAAGAACATCAAGCCATTGCAGTTTCCTATGCCCAAGTGCAGAGAGACAGCAGTAACACTATGCGTCTCTTAGAACTAGTTTAGACGATGGACAAGAATGATTGCATGATCAAAGCATTGACTCAATTAATTGTCACTACGAATGGGGCAATTTCCCGTTTGAGAAACACACACTACCCAATGATACTATCAGCAGAGGATCGCCTGGCCATTAAAAATAAGAAAATATGTTGGGTATGTAAGGGGGAATTTGAAAAGGGGACTAAGGGGAAAGGGACTAGGGGAAAAAAGACTAAGGGGGGAGGAAAGGGGGAAGTCGGAGATTATGATCATTTAAGGCAAGAAATATCCTCTGGGGGTAGTAATTTTCGTGGCGTAGCACACCAATTGTGAAAGTGAATGTAAGCCAACAGTTTTTTATACAAGTTTTCATTCACAATTCAAATTACAACTTGAAATTTATTTTACCAGCTTTGGCACGCATGCTCAGGGACGGAGGGGTTGCATATAGCCCATGGGTAAATAACTCATTTACCTACAAAATTATACCCAAATCTGCTGAGAAGCTGTTGCTTTCAAATGGCAGGAGTTCAAATGGCAGGCAGTGGATAATGGGCATACGTGTTGGAATAAAATCCGGTTTTTAGATTCATATAGTCTTTTCCCCAAGGCTCTGAGTCAACTAATTCAAGTGCAGAAAAGTGATAATTTCGATAGTTTCCCTCTGCTCAAACAGTGCTTTCCAGAGAGTGAAATGTATGACTTACTGACTTGTAAAGGCATATATCCGAATGATTATTACAGCTCTGGTGCAAGGTCAATTCAGGAGAAACTCCCTCCCATTGAAGCATTCTATAATTCACTTACCGATAGTTAATGCACTGTCGAGGACTATGACTTTGCCAAGAGAGTATGAGCTAAGGGTGGTTGTAAAAATGGTTGGGATTATTATAGAATGTACTTGGCAAGCGATGTGCTAACTCTTTTGGACATTGTCTGCAAGAACACAGACTAAATTTATTCAGAATTCGGGCTAGACATTGGCTATTATTTTTCAACACCGAACCTCGTGATGGACTTAATTCTAAAAATCAGTAGGGAGGAAATAGGTTTGGTCACTAATGTGGATCAACAACTATTTGTAGAAAGATCTTTGAAGGGGGATATGTTTTTCACAAGGATTGTGTCTTAACAACGGATCTAAGTGGGCAGAACTCTGCGGATGGTGTAAAGTCAAACGTTGTTTTTCTTGACATGAAATCACTCTACCCTTCGGCGATATTTCACTATATTTAACCATGTGGCAATTACAAATGGCTTGAAAGTCCTTTTGCCCCAGATTTCCCTGACATTCACGCTGTCGAGGAAAATGGTCCCCAAGGATGGTTTTTTTTAATTGACGGTCACATATCATTGGAACTTCACGACAAAGTAAAAGATTTTGTGATTCCGTGTGTAAATAGACCGGTGACCAAGGATTCTTTGAGCCCGTACAATCGGTCTTTGGTCGAGGATTTGGGCATGCATTGGACCCCCTGCAAGCAGAAAATAATTACAGATTTGGACCATAAAGAGAATATTGTTGTTCACCATTGTAGCGATAAAAGAAATTTGTAGTGATAAAAGAAAGGACTGAGACAATTGCGGTAATGAAGATTGACCGGGTCAAGTCTAAAATTGCACTTTGAAACTGTGAACTTACACCTTATAAGTTCTCCGATAGCGCCACTTATAGCGTCAAGGACTGTGCCATTTGTAATATTATGATTAAAAGCGGTGTACCGATCGCACCAGTTCTTCTGGGGTGATTTTTCTTGGGCTACTTAAAAGGCTGGGCAAGCTATAAAAATAAAGAGAAAATTAAATTTATGATCGCGCCACAGCAATGGGGAGTAAAGTAAATTTATGACCACGCCAGCCTTAATTATTGAGAGAGAATAAGATGTGTAGCTATATAAGTGTAACCTCTTTTCCTCGAGCTATCTGGAGATCAGATCCCTGGGAACGTACCTTGGAGATATGCGAACTAGCTACCTGTCGTGAGACTAGATACAGCCATATAAAATATAATAAACGCAAATAGAAAGATAATAGTTTTATTATGACTTACATATTTAGGTGTACAGCAATGCTCGCATCAATTGACGCAAATAATAACCAAGTCTCTACAATGACTGCATAATAATTTGAATCGCAATGCCCTGAATGCCCATGTAATTCTGCTCTAAATGATCCTAAATCTGATTTACGAATACTTTCAAAAAGCACTTTTACCCCTCTTTCAAACGTAGTTTTTTTGTCCTGCGCTCTAATTGCCGACTCACAATTGGCCCAAGTCCTGAGGCGGGCCAAACCCCCCGTCCAATATTCAGTCTTAAATATTTCTGATGATTCAAATGTTCACACGGCTCTTAAAATTTAAACTTCCTGAGAAACATTGTGTGTCTAGCATCTTTTTTATTGCCCACTATCTTAGCGAAATCCAAAGCTGGATAGCGCCGTTCTTTGTCTGAGGCTATACTGCAATTTTTCTCTTTGCTGATTAAGGACTTTTCTTTTTTTAGAACTAGATTTAAAATTAATTAGAGGAATTCGGAATTATCTTTAGAAAGAAGAAACTTTATTTTTGTATTTTAAATATATCGCATTTTACTCACGGTACATATCACCCTTCCCATTAATTAATGACGTCCCATCATTAGGACTTGCTTGCCTTTGGGCTTTTGAAATGTTCGTAATTTATTAACTATTTATTCTACATAATTATGATTGACATTGTATTATTTCATATTTATATCTTGGCTTAATCAGGAGTGCTAAAAGTTTTCTCTATTACTTTCCTTATTTTATTCTACATCCCTATCTAAAATTCGTCTACCGGACTAAGATTATTCATGGTTCTAACCTAGCTACTATACTAAAGAGTTTTTTTTTCTACATCTAACACTGATTACTTTTAAATTTCCAACAAGGTTGGGGCTATTCTACCTTTACATAAGTTTTTTTTTTTGGAATTCACTTTTTACAAGGCTTTTTTTTTATTTTGCTGTCTAAATGGCACACTGCTTTCTCTCTACGCTACATTAAATGAATAGCTCGACAACGCTACACATAACTCTATCTGGACATCTAACACTACATACAAGAACAATTTAAAACACACAATATTGGGTTTACCATGTTCTCTGGTAACATTAAAACACTTTCACTGGGGATGTTTGCTATGTAATATTAATGATAGGATATTGGAATTTTTGAGTTATCAAAGTTATTAAGAAGTAACATATGTAAATTCACACCTATTTCATCACCTTCGAGTCTTTAGCGTACTCAATCCTTCTGTTGTAAATTATTGTCCTTCACTCTTTTCGTCTTGGCAAAATTTTTAAAGCACTTACGATATGGTTTCTTCATGGAACAGTTCAAGCACGATTGTGTTCACACGACAAGCTTTCTCTAATTGTCAACTGTGAAATGATGCTTCCAACTACAGGTGTGGGAATATGCTATCAGAGTTCATTCTCACCTGCTTTTTGACAGTTCATAGGGTGCCTTATCATTAAGGGGTCGAAAACTGGGAGTGCGTTTATTTTCTTCTCAGCATATCATTTTTGGGATATTTTGAGGCACATAGAGAATGTATTCTCGTATAAAATTGTTCATTTGTGTCTCTTATAAAATTGTTAGCTCATGGCTTGCGTCTATTAACCTTTGCGGTGATTCCTAGGTTAATCACGGGGGAATTGAAGTTTGGATTTGGAACAGGTCGACATCAAACTATAGTGACTCCTTCAACATATTGTCTTTAACTTGTGGGAGGGGTATATTGTCACTGAGGGGTTGGTCTCTGGGGTTAATTTTGGTTTCCAGGTCCATTTTTCAGAAATTGTCTCGTAACATTTATGGGATAACAGAGATATGAACTTTCCACACAGAGGGGAGAGGATGGATTCCAAGAGATGGTCGAAAGGGATTCGACGCGTGAGTCTGTGGCACATAAATAATTTTTGGGGTCATCAAATATCATAACTATACGGTCATATGGTATATGGGTCCATAATGATTATCAAAGGCGATATTTATGTACTTATATCTTGTACTGGTCGATGGGGTTCTCAGAATTTATGTGATTATATAGTTCGATAATGCACTGTATACTGAGATTCAAATATAATGTTACCTGATACGTAATATGGTTCTTGGTCGAGGAAACAACGATCAAAAGGTAACTGTAATTTTCGTAGACGTAGCTGGGATGAAAATTGGCTGGAGTCTATGGTGAGTACTCTTCGTTGGTTGAGGTATGATGAAAATAGATGCTACTAGGTTGTATCTGCGCTGGACTACGCATTGTAATAATCGATTTCCAATATGTCGATCCACTTCCTGTAGTAAAAACAACGAGGCAGAATCACACGTTCTTTAAAACAAATAGTCATAATATATAATAGACAATCCAAGTAGGTGCATTTCAGGGTGAAGATTACCCTACAAGACAATATAAAGATAAACTGATATTACTACAGAAAACAACATTATTATCATGTTAGTTTCGTACACGTACAACTCCCATTGGGAAATCTAAAATAGAGATGTCTTCAAATTTGTTTTGAGAAAGGAAGCAACGATAAAAGGCTTATTTAACTCTTCAATACATATTTAATTCTCCCTTAAATTTAGAACAATCCTTCAAATATAAGATACTCTACATTATTAAGTTTGAGGTCTAATTTTATAACATATTTCATGCCTGCATTGTTCACGAACGTCCGTGCTGTTTAAGAAACGCATGTTGCAGCGTCATAACCACACGGTTTTACGTAAACAACCTCACAATGACGGAACAAGACATAGCAAGGACGAGTGGAGACCTCTATACCCACTCGTTCTCTAATGTCTTCCCTTTTTCTTGGCTTAGACGTTCTCAGGGGGTTCCGGGTTTAACCTCTGCATTTCAGCTGTTTCCCCGTATTCTTCTCTTGGTTTTCGCCTTCTTAGTCTCCGGATTTTTCCGTAATTAAAAGTCAATAGGGTTCTTATGGTCAGGGAAGTCACGAATACGAAACATGCAGCCAATAGTATGTTCGACCAGAAATTGGTTGAGAACAATCCGTATCTATTATCCACATACGTTAATCTCTGGTCTTCATTTGTAAATAGGGGAATCTGGGAATCTAATACTTCTCTTATTTTTGTAAGCCTTATTGTCCCTTTATTCTTTTCTATTTTGGACCATATCGAGGTTTTCATTTCCTTGTTTTCTGTATTGGGAATAGTGTACGACAGGTTAATTGCCTTGAAGTTGGTTATTTTGGGACTTATTATCTTTGTGCTCGTGGTAATTAACGGCGTTCGAACAGTTGACTCTCTAGTTACAAGTCGACATCCTTGTTTTATGGTTATCGTACCCACATCTTGTAACAGTAATTCTATTTTGTAACTTGGGTCTGTTCTTTCTGTATTATTGTAACAAGACAAAGTTCCAACAGTTTCTCTTGGAACAGAAAATAACCAAAGATCATTTCTAAGGTGTATGAATATTTCTCGCTTAGTCCTTCCTATCATGGCTTCTTTCAGTTGGACTGGATACATCGTACTGGAATGGTACGGGTAGACTTTTTATATTAAAGAAAATTGTTCGAATTAATTATATGCAATGTGGCTTTTTAATTAGAATTTGTTTTCGGGAACTGATATATGTTGAACAGACGGTATAAGACGGTTTTGATTCATGCGAAGCCATGATATATGATGAACAAAATTTTTCTACAGCATTTTTATAATCATATGATTTTTACTCGTAAATTAAAAGTTTTTTAAATTATTATTCCTTTATGAAGCCTGTCCATTAAAATCCCTTTTTTTGTATTTTTATGGGTATTTTAATCTGTCCGGTTTCTTAACCGTTCTACCTGACTGTGTCGTTACTTTTTCTTCTGTTTCTTGCGGTTTTTTTCTTTTTCGGTTTTTCTAGCGAAATAAGATCAAACTTTTTGTATTGTTTTTCCAAAAATTCTTGCCCTTTTAATTTTGTTTCCTTCGCGTGTGCGGCTGCTGAAGTCGGTCTTGATTTCCCTATTTCTTTAACTACTATATGGTCTGATTCGCCGTCAGACTCTTCGGAACTAGTTTCCGATTATTTTGTATCATAAGTTTTAGAAGTTGCACCTTGCATTTTGGAGGTATCACCTCCCCTTCCTTCGTAAATTTCTACTCCTCTGGAAGTAGAAGGTTTATTCCCTGTCCTCGCCTTGAGTTTTCAACTCGGGAGATTTGAAAGATTCTTGAGAGCTTTGGGAGGAATCAAGAGTTTTTGCGGGGTTTCGTCCACTGTTTGAATGCCATGTCTTCAGGGGGATGTGGCATTCTTTGCACTTGTGTTTCCCTCCATGAAGTCCATTGATTAGGTTTGACCTTGGACACAGTTATATCATGATATTGTCCTTGCTGGTGATCCTTGGGAGTTTTATTCTTAGACAATTTACTTTGACTCGTTTTTATGGGAAAATTTATGAAATCCATAGCTTCTCGCAGATTTGTTTTAGTTGAATCTTTGGGAGGAGTTTTCTTTACAGTAATACCGGGGGTTTCTACAGCTCTGTTTAATTCCTCCTGTAAAGACAGGGGTATTTCTATTGGTGTTGCAGGAGAAGCCATATCGTCTGGAAATCTTTTGGGGGGACAAGGGGTCGAAATTCTATCGGGGAAAAACTGGGTTTTTGGAGATATTGTATAATCCAATTCTCCCGCGCTCTCTGATGATGAACTTTTTGAATTTTTTGGCGTTTCTACTCTCTCTGGTAGTAGAGATTTTCCTTTAGGAATAACTAAATTTTTCATAGCTAAAAATTCTTCAAAATTTTTCTCATCGCTCTCATCCTCGAAATAGTCCTGCTTGAAATTAAAGGGTTTTAGCTCTGCCAATCTTGATCTAGGGGGCTCATTTTCTGCATCTGACGAATCTGTAGAGGAGGGATGTGATACCCATCTCTCTGGAAATTTGGCTCTTTTTATTCGGCTAACATGCACCTTGTAAGTTCTTCCCCTACCAGGGTTTTCCATTTTAAAAGTATAATCGTTATCGTACTTTTTGACTATTTTGTACGGTCCAGAATGTTTGATGGAAATCTTTTTGCCTTCCGTTTTTGCTTCGTTCTTTAGGTAGACGCAGTCTCCTACTATGAAATCTATACTCCCCTTGACTTTTGGTTGGTTTCTTAGTTTTTGGTTTATTTTACATTTTTCCAACTCTTGCCTAACCATTTGATAAGTTTTCCTCATCCTATTTATGAATTCTTGTTTGTAATCCTCCGAGTTATTATAATACTGCCGAGATTCAATAATTTCCATCATACGGGATTCTAAAATCACGACCAAAAAGTAAATAAAATGGATAGTCTTTGGTTGTTTCTGAGTAAGCAGTGTTGATTAAGTTAGTTAAATAAGGTAAGAATTGATCCCAATCGTTCCTATTGTCTTTTGTATAAATGCTTAATATATTCGAAAATATTTTATGCCTATTTTCTATTTTACCATTAGCTTGTGGGTAAAACGGAGATGTCACCATTTTCTCTATGTTAAAAAAACTCATTAAATTTGTTGTTACCTTTGAAACAAAATTGCTTCCGTTGTCACTTAAAACTTTATTTGGAACGCCAAATTGTAAAAATAATTTCGCTAACGCCTTACTGGTGGCGTAAGCACCTTGATTTTTTAATGCTTTTGCAAAAGTAAATCCTGAAAAGTGATTTATAACTGAAAGAATACAAGTATGGCCTCTGTTGGAAACAGGCAAGCCTCCGCTGGTTCCGTATAAGTCAAATGAGACAATATCGAAGGGGTACTTTGCTACCGGGACCCTTCCCATTGGAGGATTAGGATAAGCTTGGGGGATTTTTCTTAAGTTACACGCTTCGCATGTACTTACAAATTCTTTAAGTTTTGTTATTGCCGACGGCACGTAAAAATATTGTTTGATTTTATGGAAAGTTTTTGTTACTCCTAAGTGTCCACCTGTATCTGAATGAAAATATTTGAAGGCAGTTATTATTAAGTTTTGTGGTAATACAGGCATTATTGAGGTTTGGTTTCTATTTGTCTCAGCAGTCAAGATTCTACATAGTATTTCTTCATCAAGATCATAGTAAAAATTATCTATCTCTTTTCTAAGAGTTTTGAATTTATCCGGTAACGCATCGTCATTCACAAAATAATTAATAAGCGCTGAACACATTTCGTCCTTTTTTGCTTTCTTTTTATATTTTCGAAAGACAGGGGACAATGGTTAACCTTATTTTCTTTTACTGTGTCTTTGACTTTGTTTTTCTTACATTCATGTTTGCTCTTAGCATTGATAGCGTTAACTTCATTTTCCTCAGCTTCCGACGGAATATTTTCTGGGTATCTACTCAAAAAATCACAAGCTGCGTTTTGTTTACCTTTTAAATGTTCAAATTCGTAATCTAGGTCTTGGATTTTCATTATCCATCTGGCTAGAATTCCCGTGGGGTTTTTAAATGTGTGCAGGTACTGCAAGCTTTTATGGTCTGATCGTAGTATAAATTTTCTACCAATTAAATAGTGTCTAAATTTGTCCTAGTGGTGGATTACAGATAATAATTCTAAGTTTGTGGTGGAATAACTACTTTCGCCTTTTGATAAGGTTCTACTCGAATAGCATATAACTTTTTCTATTTTTTTTTATTAGAAGGTCCTTGTAAAGGATCAGGGTTTCCTATGGGAAATATTTGCGAAAGAATAACCCCAATGCCTTTTGAACTGGCATCGGTTGTGACCACAAATTGTCCGTTTTCGAAATCAGGAAGTGATAATATTGGTTAAGAAGTGAGTGCCTTTTTGAGATGGTCTAGGGAAGTTTGAGCTTCCTGGGACCAGGTAACAATTTGGGAGTTCCCTTTAGTTAATTCCGTGAGGGGTTTCGCAATTTGGGCGTAATTGCGCACGAATTTTCTAAAGCAGCCAGTAAGACCTAAAATTCCCCTTAATTCTTTCATAGTTCTTGGGGGTTTGAGGTTTTCAACAAATTTTATTTTGTCGGGGTCTGGGGATATCTCTCCTTGCATCACTACTACTCCTAAAAATTTAATTTTTGGTTGAAATAAATTTACTTTTTCGGGCCGGCATTTTAAATTGCCCCGTCTGAACTTCTCGAACACCTTAGCTAATGTTGCTAAGTGCTGTTCAGCGTTTTCTCCCATGCATATGACGTCATCAACAAAATGAATGATATTCTTTATTCCTCTTAACAGGTGTAATAGGGGTCTATATAGCGCGCTTGAACTTGTTTGAAGTCCAAAAGGTACTCTTAAGTATTCATATGAACCACATACAGCTGTTGAAAATGCAGTTTTATGGACATCTTTTTCGGCTATTTTCACTTGGTGGTAGCCTTGGGTGAGATCCAAAGAGGTAAAAATCTTGTTTTTGCTTGAAATGGAGTCAAGAATTTCATCTATTCTTGGTAGAGGAAATTTAACACTAACTACTTGTGTGTTAAGGGCTCTATAGTCTACTACAAGTCTAATATCACCATTCTTTTTTGGTACCAAGATCACTGGTGCAGAATACGGACTTACACTGGGGCGTATAATTTCATTTTTTTCTAATTCATGGATTTTATTTTTTAACCACTCTTTGTGCTTATACGGCACACGATATGGCTGTTTCGCTACAGGATTACCAGTCATTAAAATTGAATGTTCATAAAATGGTATCAGTCCGATGTCATCTTCAGATACGGAAAATACATCTTTAAAATTCCATAATAATTCGCACAATTTTTTCTTAAGTTCCAAGTCCGTAATATGATCCATATTAAATTTGTTTAAAAATTGCGATTTAGTTAGAGGATATTTGTTATTAGAGGATTTAATGCCGTTAACTAGGTTTCTTTTAGAATTTTCCCATCTATTTAAATCATCCTCCGATAAAACTTGGATTTGAACTAAACACGTCCCCTTTTTTATTGTAATTGTATCATTTTCGTGGTTATTAGCTACCCAAATAAAACCTTCTCCTTTGTCGTAAGATATAATCTGTTCCTCACATAGCAGATTTTCAGAAATTTCATTTGACGGGGTCGCAAACCATATTTTGGATTTGCTAACCACTGGTTCAATCATCTGTGATATTTGAATATTTTGCATCGTTTTGGGAGGGACTTTGGTTTTCCTTATCGCGAATCCGTAATATTTCTCTTTATTTTCATTGTTTATTAGATTCAAACTGGCGCTATGCTGCACCATTGCGGCATCTTGCGGCGTCACGTTGGGTTTTAATATGTTTTTCCATAATTCCGCTATTTTCTTGATTTCGTTTAACCTGTACTGTCGCATATCTCCTATTTTTATTTTCGCAGATTCAATACCCTTATTTTTTAAATTTACTTCATCTCTGCAATGTCTCTCAGAATAATTGGACAAGTTTCTAAATATTCCCTTTCCTTCTTGCGAGACATGAGTTTCAAAAGATTGCGACATTATACCGCCAGAGATTCTATTTACTGTCACGTTGTCTTCGTAACCTCTGTTACAGTTTCTTAAGGTAGAAATTCCTTCCCCTACCTTAGCCGGGTAGAAAAGCCTTTCTTTCGCTACGTCTAATAATACTCTATTAGACCTTAAAAAAATTGCGCCTATAATTGCTTCATACGGAAGGTTATCGCATATTATAAAATTTGTCGGAAAGATTCTATTGTCTCTTTTTACGTTTAGGCGAATTGAACCTGTTCCATCCAATTTATGCCCTGTCACGCTAGTTATATTGGGATTATTAAAATGTCTTTGTTGTCTAATATGGGGAGGCAACATATCAAATACGCATGAGTTTATAATGTTCGCAGTAGCACCAGAGTCAATCAAAGCCTTAAAGTAAATATTTGCCAGACAAAAGTCATTAAATATAGGAAACTTTTTATTACTATCACTACAAGACGATACTACTATTGTTTTGGACCTATAAAATATTCTGGGCGCCCTCTGGGTCCAATTTATATTTCTGAGGGGCCTGATACGTTTCCCTGTGGATTTGTTTCATACGTCGGTGTCTGTAGTAGACATTCAGACACGTGAAATTTCGTGAGCATATCTAATTGATTTACATTTGTTTGTTGATTTTGCCAGGTATTATTACGATAGTTTGGATTTCTTGCGTCAGTGGCGGCAGCTGGAGCTGACTGCAAATGTCGTTGGCTTGAAAAATTTTCATTTCCCGTCGGCCAATTAACTATTTGCCGTCTGCTTGAAAAATTTGTATTTCCCGTCGGCTGATAATTATTTTGTCTATTGGGGGGAGGGTTATGCAAATTTTGTTGGTACGCGTTGTAAGGTACTGATTGGCGCAATCTTCCCTGGCAATAGCCTAGTGCACCACCGGCGCTAAAATTTGTTCTTCCGGACAAATGGTTGCTATAATTTTGCCTACTGCCGACAGCAATTCTTGGTGTGTTATTGGGGACATAACGGCACTCCCTCGCGATGTGCCCAGGTCGATTGCAATTATAGCATCTTATTATTGTATGGTTATTTTCATAATTAGATTCTTTAACAGGCTGAAAACGTATTGTTTTCTGCCTAGCGGGTTCTTGCGTTTTATTTCTTTGTGGCACGGGGGAGTTATCCCTTGAAAAGAAATTGGGAGACGCCTGATCGCCCTTGAAGATTAGGCTCGCGTTTGAATCGCCTAGGCTATTTATTTTTGCTTTACTGTGATTTGCGACCATCGTGTCGACTTCGATCAATCGATCTATTTCCTGAACTGCAAGATCCAACGTCTGAATATTTTTGGATATTACCATTCTATATAGTTTTGGGGGTAGCCCTTGCAAAAAGGTATTTAGTATGACTTTTTCATACAGTTGTCCTGAACCTCTTCCGTATTTTGCCTCTACTGAAATGCGAATATTATCAAGATATTCTCTTATATTTTGTGAATAGTCAAAGCACAGCATTCCGTGTTTTAATTTATTTATGGAACTGGTTTCGATAAATCTATCTTTAAATGCCATTAACAATTTGTCCACCGTACTTATTGGCAAGCTGGCATCGTCACCTATGGTATGTTCAATCTGCTTTAGAAAGGTTCAGGCCTGGCCTTTTAATCGTAATAGAGGCATGTCGATTAACGTTTCTAGCTCTGTTTTTGTTAGTTCAACAAACTGGGCCAATTGGATATTAAATTCGTCAATATCTGATAGACCATTGTACTGCGGGATAGACTTTACTATTTCTATATTTTTCGCGACCAACTTTTGCGCCATTAATAAATCGCTGAGGTCTTCCGACATTTTTTTTCGCGTTTGAATTAACTCAAAATAAATTTATTATTTCGCTTAACCTATTTTGGGGGAGGCTATTATCTCCTATGAGATATCCTAAGGGGTTTCCTGTGAAAGCTTAGCGGCAATAGGTATAATCACTTTTCTTATGGGTCTGTATCTTTCCAATGATGAAATTTAAATTGCAAGGTTTATAGCCTAACTAGTTCGCAAGTTTTCCTCCAATTTCTGACCGTGCCATTTGTAGCGATAAAAGAAATTTGTAGCGATAAAAGAAAGGATTGAGACAATTGTGGTAATTAAGATTGGCCGGGTCAAGTCTAAAATTGTACTTTGAAACTGTGAACTTGCACCTTATAAGTTCTCCGATAGCGCCACTTATAGAGCAATGGGACTGTGCCATTTGTAATATTATGATTAAAAGCGGTGTACCGATCGCACCAGTTCTTCTGGGGTGATTTTTCTTGGGCTACTTAAAAGACTGGGCAAGCTATAAAAATAATGAGAAAATTAAATTTATGATCGCGCCACAGCAATGGGGAGTAAAGTAAATTTATGACCACGCCATCCTCAATTATTGAGAGAAAATAAGATGTGTAGCTATATAAGTGTAACCTCTTTTCCTTGAGCTATCTGAAGATCAGATCCCTGGGAACGTACCTTGGAGATATGCGAACTAGCTACCTGTCGTGCGACTAGATACAGACATATAAAATATAATAAACGAAAATAGAAAGATAATAGTTTTATTATGACTTACATATTTAGGTGTACAGCAATGCTCGCTTCAATTGACGGCAAATAATAACAAAGTCTCTACAATGACTGCGTAATAATTTGAATCGCAATGCCCTGAATGCCAATATAATTCTGCTCTAAATGATCCTGAATCTGATTTACGAATACTTTCAAAAAGCACTTTTACCCCACTATCAAACGTAGTTTTTTTGTCCTGCGCTCTAATTGCCGACTCACAATTGGCCCAAGTCCTGAGGCGGGCCAAAACCCCCATCCAATAATCAGTCTTAAATATTTCTGATGATTCAAACGTTCACACGGCTCTTATAATTTAAACTTCCTGAGAAACATTGTGTGTAGCATCTTTTTTATTGCCCACTATCTTAGCGAAATCCAAAGGTGGATAGCGCCGTTCTTTGTCTGAGGCTAAACTGCAATTTTTCTCTTTGCTGATTGAGGACTTTTCTTTTTTTGAAACTAGGTTTAAACTTAAATAGAGGAAGTCGGAATTATCTTTAGAAAGAAGGAACTTTATTTTTGTATTTTAAATATATCGCATTTTACTCACGGTACACCATGTCCTTTTGTGGTGGATGGTGACCAATGGTTTCAGGGTCACAAAGGTACACAGAGCCCTGCAACTCGATCAGAAACCCTACTTGAAAACGTTTATTGACACTTTTGTCAGTAAAAAGTTCACAGGCAAAAACTAAAGTTCAAATAGTTTTGTATAACCTTATTTTAAATTCAGCTTTTTGAAAAATATGTGAAAGCGTACGAAACAGATCGCGTTGCGACGTTGTAACCTTTCCCAAGGAATGCGCACGAATTGTCGCTGATCCTAACTTTACAACATTCACGGCCATAGACACGAATATGGTTCTGCTACACAGAAAAAAGAGAAATGTTGTTCTGAATAAGAGTATCGCGGGGGGGGAGTTCAGTGCTTGAAATTTCCAAGAAACTCAAGTTGTTTTTATTTTACTTCATGTAAGGTAAAATGGCCAAGGGCGTTGGAGGTTCAAGTTTACTATGGGGACACAGATTCTCTATTGTTAAAAGTTAAAACCGAGAATTTATTTGAGGATTTGCAAAATGGTGTGTACATTGGCCCGCGGATGGATTACACAAATTGGAATGAGAGCATCTATCCCGAGTAGGTGAAACGCCAGGCCCCCAATCAACTATTAATGTTAAAGTCGGGGAGCGATTTAATATCCAATGGGAAGTTCCACGGTCCAAAAATATACTGTGTGGAAACACACGATAAATATGTAAAACAAGCGTGCAAAGGGGAGCCTACACACTTTGTAAAAATAATTTCGACATGAGTGTCTACAGAAACTGTTCAGAGAGTTGTCTAGTGCCAAGATCTAAAGTTATGGCAATTCGCTCCCTACAATATAAGAACTATACCGTTAGAGTGGCAAAAAAATGTCATGTCTTGCATATCCGACAAGGTCTATGTACTCGAGAATGGTGTAAGAGTACTCCCCCATGGACACTACCGTATTTCAGATCAAGTTGAATCTATGGACTATCGAAAACAACTCAGTCTGGATAAATTAACATAAATTCAAAAATAGTACGTGATGGGTGGGGGGAAAACAATTTCTCAATATAATCTTCATTCCATTGCCATCATTGTCATCGTCATCGTTTAACTTTTTTACTACAATTGTATACAGAGTTTGTTTTCCCGCCGCAGCGGCATGCCCTTTCCTACCCCCGTGGCCGCAGGTCTTCGGCCCCCGGGGGATGAAGGCTCCCACCCGCGGCCCGTCCTGTGATCCCAGAGGGAGGGCGGGGGAGAATTCTCATCTTTTAAATGTTGTAAATAGTGTTCTCTCATATTTTAGTCTACAAATATGTTCAACTGTGCTGCTGTTGTAGTCTTGCTGTATTTTAAGTTGTTTTTTTGTCAATTAATGAAAAATATTGTTCTTGTTGTTCTGTTATTGTTGCTATTGTTGTAGAAAAGGTGTTGTTAATAAAAGAAAAAAAATATGTTTTTGTTGTTGCTATTGAATAACGTCTTAGGTAAATCTAAGGGAAAAGTATTATTATTTATTCAATAGACAAGTACGGTTTACAGTTAGTTGCAGTCCAAATGTTGTCAACAGCAGCAGTATGTATCAATTTACAACAACATTTAGATCGTTTCTCTGTTGCCCGTCAATGTCGGGGAAAACGACACTTTTAGCTAAAATAGATAAAAATTGTAATACAATGTTTTTTGGAAAAACCAAAGAAAATTTACTATTGCTATAGCATTCGGCAGGAGTCCTATGATCAAATAAAAGCTATTGCCACTGCTACATCCATGCCAATACAATTCATATGGGGACTTGACGGTTTCAATAGTATTGAGCCAAATTTATGTCTGATTATTGATGATTTAGCTGAATCCATTGAACAGTTCTCACAGGAAAAACTACAACTGTTTAATGTTGGCTCTCATCATCAACGCATATCCATGACCCTAGTTCTACACAATCTGTTTCATCAGAGCAAGTGTATAAGGACCCTTGCTTTGAACTACACCATCTATATTATCTACCGAGTTGTTCGTGATTCAAGTTCTCTAATAATTCTCAATAAACAAATACATCCCGGTCCCCCAAATTTCTACTTTTAGCTTACAGTCAGGTGACAAATAAGCCCTACAGGTACATTTTGCTAGATCTTAATCAGAATACACCCAAGGATCTGCGTGTAGTCACAGATATTTTCGACAAAGAAATTACTGTATATCTTCCGATGAACAGTAGAAAAGGTTATTAGTTGCCATCATGACACTGAAGAAACTACACGAAAATAGACACTTATTTTCCGTTCTAAGCACTTCAGAACCCCCACTCAGGAAGGCTATACTCAAACATGGTGTTGACAAAGAATTTATTAATCTAATATCTGAGCATTGTTTAAATTTAACTGAGGGCAATGTACACTTGCCAGAAGGTGTTAGACAACAGACAAACAAAGCAGCATCGTTCCACTGTACATGCCTTGGCTTGCAAAAACAAAGGAAAAGATTTTAAAAGAAAACGTATCCTTCAAGCGGGCGGTAGCTTTTTTATACTTTTACTACCAATAATCGCAGGACTTGCATAAAGTTTTCTCTAGATGGCTAAACCCTATAAATTGACTCCGAACAACTTGTCCTTTCACCAGTTGAAAACTTTGTAGACAATCTAAGTAAATTCCTTAATGATGAAAATATTGCCGATTATAAAAAGATAGTTTTACTTCAAGATGCACTGTATCGTGTGGACAAACATAGACCTTATCGTAAGAGACTCGCCGCCGTCGCCGTCACTGATCCCCATCCCCATCCCCTAAAAAAGGAAACATCTCAAGATTCTGCAGCAGCAACACAATCAAAGGAGAAGGAATTGAATTCAATAGTGACATTAATTGGAAACCTATGGCCATTGACCTATCGGGAACAGAGTAAAAGACTATTAACATTATCTCATGTTGGGAAGTGGTGATGATTATCATCAAGTTCAAGTCAATAGCACTGGGAAACGAATTATAATTCAGGGAAAAAGTTATAATCTACTCGATTTAATTTGTGATATGGTTACAAATCGTAAAGGACTTTTATCATTTGACAATAATCTATACACCTTTCTAAATACATCAAACTTCCCCAAAAGTCTTATTGGCAATAAGCGAATTCTAAAGAAATTAAGAGAATATAGTAGAGGTGCCAGCCCTTTAACAACGCCATTTAAAAAAGAAGAAGAAGAAGATTTTAAATCAATCTTGGAAAATACTAGCACTCCTAGGAGCATCAGCAGCAGAATGATTTGACAACACCAATGATGACGGCTAGATAAAAGCGAAGACGTATTGATATCAACTCACCGTCACAAGCACCACCCTCTAGTGTGCAAAAGGGGAGTGGACATTACACTGCGTCCTTGCGTTCAAGAAGTTTTGAAACATGTCTATGAAAATATTGGTTAAGTGGGAAGTCTAAGTTCCCCAACAACACTTTCTAAATTTGCCTCTGACGTAGGTGGCAGCACTTTAAAAAATGCAAAAGAGTATCTAGAAAATAAACCGAGTTACACTCTGCATCAGAATTGTGGGCTTCGTGGCAAACAATATCAACAAACTAAAGCCTTTTTCCCTCTGCATATAATGCAAACAGATCTTTTAACTCTAGATGTGATTCAAAGACGTCACAATATACCCTTTAAATATATTCTAGTGGCAATCTGTGTCTTTAGTCGCTTTGCTTATGCCATTCCATTGCGATCAAAGAGAGGTGTTGAAGTTGCTCAGGCTTTAGAAAGTATTATTGAACAAGATAGCTGTAGAAAATTTCAAAGTGACCACGGTAGCAAATTTGTTAATCCTCATGTGCAAAAGGTTCTATTGAAATATAATACAAAGCTACATCACAGTCCGATGAAGGCTGCATTGGCTGAACAATTGATAAGAATGATTCTTCTATTAATTTTGAAATATTGTACACTGAAAAATACTGCTGCTTTTATTCATGATTTAGATAAAATCATGCAAATATATAACCAACGACCATATTGATCTCTATCCCTTGTTAGCCCTCACGAAGTTCATTGCAGTGAAAATACATTTGACAGGTTTGTTAAACAATATTCCAGTGAAAAAAAATGTTATGAAAAAGTTTAATGTTGGCGATACTGTTCGAATTAATAGAATCACCAATATTTTTGAAAATGGGAATTATTTATGGAGCACTGAACTTTTTGAAGTGTCCAAAATCCTAAACACCGAACCCACGACAGATCGGCTGCGAGACACCAAAGATGATGAGATCCTCGGCGGTTTTTATGAATATGAACTAAAAAAAAGTTAGAAACAGTAGTGAAATTTATCAAATTGAAAAGATATTAAAGAGCCGTACTTGCAGGGACAAGAGACAGTTGCTTGTTCGTTGAATAGGATACAACTCTGATTTTAATTCTTGGGTTGCAGTTGAAGAAATTAACAATGCCCAATGATTTCTATGTGACATTCATGTCCAATGTCTCAAACCCTCTCTACAATGATTTGAATGAAACAAGTGATTTTTGGACGAAACTCTCTCCCACTATTAAATTCGACGGCACGTATGAAGTGGCTCTTGTCGACTGTTTTCTCAAAAATACCTATGATATCCTGAGAAAAGATCGCAAATATGATATAAAAATTAGACCCTATAATTGGCCGCCACCACCCGATAGCGAACAGCATAAAATTCAAATGATCTATTGGATTGATTATCCATATGTTGAATTACCATACGAAGAACTCACTTTTATGAATGATTTATGTCGTTCTATCAATAAAAGAATTTCCGCTTGTAAAAAAGGAGACTTTCATTTCAACTATTCAAAGGAAGATGGTAATATGTACATTAGTTCACCCATTGCCGGTGAAAATGTTATTCTCAATGATAACCTAAAAGATGTTCTTGGCTTTAAACTCAATATAATCAATGGTAAAAGTGCCGGAAACACTAATGTTATTTTTGCTGACTACCCGCCAGCCTTCTCCACGGACACTTGTACATTTCTCGATGCTTCATTTGTTGAAATATCCAGAGTTGGCAATAGCAATTTCCCCCTCCTACAAGCTCTAGAACGAAAAACCAATTACGATCATATTCATCATTACAATATAAAGCATCTTCACTATATTCCCGTAAACACTTCCTATTTGGAACTCTGCCAATTAACACTAAGAACTGAATTAGGTGATCCCCTAGTAATATCAAAAGGTTTGGCTGTGATTACATGCCCTTTTCGAACCATCGTTGTCGGTGTTCAAAACAAACAAGATGTCCAATAGAAAAGTGGTATTCATTTGCCTAATAGTACAGATGTCTAATAGAATTAATAGTACAGATGCACTTAAAAATGCCGCAACTAGTGAATTACATCTAGTTGGAAAATATATCATGAGATATTTAATATACCCCAATGGCTACCACCAAATATAAAAGTGGATATAAAATTGACACTTGCTCCATCCAATTTCATTTTACGAAAGAAACTTCCTGCCAATCCTGATGTAACTCTCTCTCTCACCCCAGCATTATTACATGTACAAAAGCAGTAGGTTATGAGTTCTGTTGATTTGGCAGTGGAAAAATGGAGAGCCAGTGGGAAAAATATTCAACTATTTTTTCCTCATACAATCACCAATCAATGTCATATTGCCACAGGCTAGCGCACATTCACCAACTCATCCTTTATCAATGGAGAAATTCCTTCAAAATTGGCATTGACATTTGTAAAAAGCGCAAGTGCAATAGGATTTTGGACTGGCTGCCCACATAAATTTGAGATGTTTGGGCTTTCATCTCTTGTCTGCAAAGTAAATGGAATCCCATTCTACAATCTATCTTTTGATAAATCCTATAGGACATTGTATGAGTTGGCAATGCAAACCATAGACAATGATTCACAACTATTTCAAAATGGTATAACCGAAGAAATATTCAATAAAACACATGGTATCATTGTACTAGACCTGTATGGCACTCACGATATGAGTATAGTACGAACGGAGAGTTTGCGTTTAGAGTATACATTTGCCAACCCATTACCGGAAAGTATCACACTAAACTCGTTAAATCAATTTGAAACCTATTGGAAAATCACTCCCGAAGGCAGTGTTCTACTAGACCTTGCACCATGAACACCAGTCAAATAATCAATGTATTTAATATGGACCCCCACATGTCCAAATATAGATCCTATTGTCTACCCTTGGACTTCCCTGGAAAAACTCACAGTGCAAACAATACTCTAATCATTGTTAATAGCACTCCGTCGACTGTGAATACCGGCCATTGGCTGTGCGTCTTTCAAACAGTGACGACAATTGAATTTTCTGATCCTCTCGGCCTAACCAATACATTCAACACTCCACACATCAAGAACTATATTGAAAGTAATGAGAAAACTATTATTCAAAATCGGAAGAGAGTGCAGGATCTAACGACTAAAAGTTGTAGTTTTCATGCGCTACTATATTTCGTGTTCAGATGTCGCGGTTATAGTTTCAAGCAGTTTCCCAACATTTATGTAGACAATCACGTCTGAACGACTTTATGGTGGAAAATATACTCTCAGACCTGTATAATATTGATTTTAGTGCCCTACGAGTAAAGTGCTTTAAAAATATATGTAAATTTGTTTATTAATAAAATATGTATATACACAACAACAATGTCTTTATTCTACACTTTAGATTTCTTCTTCTTCTTCTGTGTATAGGCAACTGTCGAGAACCACTAATGCTGGTAGATCATTTGAATTTACTGTATATTGTTCTTGATTGGCTGCAAAGTCCTGGTCACATTTTCTACAGTACAATGTAACATCACTCTTATCGTATCTCTTTGTATAGTCAATGATACTATTTACATTCATCTTGTGAAATTCACGTGTTTCAATTTGTCTATTTCAAGCAATATCATATACAGTGTTTTCAAGTGGTGAATCATATTCGGTAACTGCCAAATAAAAATAACTAGGTTTATAGTCATAATAGGCAGTGTTGTCACAACGATGACGTAGAAACCAAGTTGTCTTGTTACCCCAACAGTTGAATCGTGGACCTGATTCTTCCTCCCAATATAATTTAAAACCACGACGATACCAATCTCGTAGAAATAAACTAAAATCATGTTTAAGGTACTTTTCAACCATACCAGGATAAGTATTCTCCCACTGATCACATTTGTCATAATGGCAATTGGAGCATAGTTGCCCTCTAGGGTGAGAGTCACAAATTTCTTCAAGACAAGAATTACAGCCTTTAATTTGTACTGCATATCCTCTATGTAATTTACATGGATTTCATAATTTGCACTTTTCATTATATTCATCAATAATTGTACAATTCTCACATGATGACCAACTGCCAAGAGTGTACGTACATAGTGGACATGTATAGAACACTTTTTGGTTTCCGATGTCAACTCTCTCATATCAAAAAGAAGCTGATCCACGTTCAATAAATTCAGAGGGTGGATAGGAGAGGAGTAACTCTGTGACGTTACATAACCTGTTTCGATGAGAGTGTCATCTACATAGAATCTATGGCAATGTTTTCAAAAGTATATCCACGATATTATTCTGCTTTGTTTCAATTAATATATCAATAAATTGAGTAAAAGCATTTGAGTCACGTCGTAAAAGCCTCATACAAAAGTCCATTGTGGGAGAATCAGTTTTCATTATATTGTTAAGTGTTCCCTGAGGAAATATCTTCCGTTGAAGAGATAAGTCGAGAAAATCGTCATCTAGAATCAAACGTTTTTCCATAATCACAAGATTCGACCTAATTCTCTATTTCTCAAATTTATTCATTTTTAATCCTAAGACTCTCACTGCTGACTCTAGACTAATCATGATTCGTTCTACTTCAGGAATATTTGATAACCTAAAAAAACCTAACCAAAAAGAAAGGGGACATTTTCGATTTCGAAACAATTTTATTGTGCGTGATCATAATTACAACAATAATATATGTTATACATATACAATTACCGATATAACTTATTGTCCTCTATATACTTCACTATTGCGTTTAAAGCCCTTTGAAGTCTATTCACATGTGCTATATCATTTTTTGCAGCGAAGCATAATTGGTCCTCCCATTTGAACTTGCTCAAAGATAACACGTATCTTGCATATACTTCGTCCTATTCAAGACAAAGCCGTGATCCTCTCGTGATTTCTACCGCATTGTTTGGTGCTCTTGTATCATTGCTGCTGCTACCAACTCCACTATCAACTTCTAATAGTGTAAACATTCCACCAATTATTGCAAATATATCTCAATGAATAAATAAACGAGAAAAGTCAAATTGATCTCACTCCTTGAATTCTATTCTCACAATAATATCAACTATACTGAAAATCCTTCCTTATATTCGTTATGCTTGCTTAGACCTCTTGGAGCTATTGCGCGAATCCAATGTTGAAAGTCTCAGAAGTCTCGTGATATCACCTTGTTAGCCCAGTTTTTCTAACCGTTGATTGGCCAAGAAAGAGGCACGTGATCTTGTACCGGCTGTATTCACAGAGCGTGTTGCGTCACTCCCGTTAGTAGATCAATGCCCATATATGGTGTTCTACCAGGACTGGCACTCCTTCTTCTACCATTATCACTATCGGCTGTTATTTTCTTTAATGTTACTCATTTAGGAGAGAATTGGATTAATGTTTTTTTTTTATCGAGTACTTCGTCATGTATTCATTCTTTTCTACTGTAGTCCCCTCTCCATTTTACATTTCGGTTTATCTAAGGTCATAGACAGGGTTGCTACTAGCCAATTTTTTTTTCTGGGGGGGGAGGAGCAAGAGATTTTACCGATTGGCTGGTGATTTTTACCGACTAATTTTGTCAAAAATTAGCACAGCATCCGTTTCGAATACACTACGTAATATCACTGCACGAGTGGAAAAAACGACTGCATTTACCAACCGAGATTCAGATTTCGCTATATATCATGTCACTATTTTAATGCTGTTGAATTAACGAAATGTAAAATTGTGGTACAATCTGTAAAATCAGGGCAGGAGTTGGTAAAACTGCTGCCTTTAACGACCAAGTTCAAAATTTCTGTATATGGCATGTCAGTATTTTCATGGTATTTATTGAACTGAATAAAGAATTTTAGCGGCGTCAGAAAAATTGTGGCGCGAAGCTCCACAATTTTACCAATTCTTTTTTTATCGAGTGACCAAAAACATTGGAAGGGGGCCTTCCCCCTCCCCACATACGTTACGGTCCTGGTCAAAGATTCTAGGATGGGTATCATATAGTCTAGTTTGCCCTTTAAATTATACACCTAGGGAGCAATTTAGCTGGAATAATAATAATAAAAAAAAAAATGTTGCACAAGAAACCAGAAAAATGTAAATTAAATATTACACACTAATTCAGTTATAATTTTTTAGGAAGATGTACACGGTCTTCTGCATACAGTTGCCTTATACTTTTGAGCATGTTTAACTTTAGAATTATCAAATTTGTTAATAAAAGACGCAGAAAAAGTACATTAATGCACTGGCATTAATTCATAAACACATAAAGGAGAGAGAAAAAGTAAGGGGGGGGCAATTTTGTTATTTTTAATTTTTCAATGAGGGTAAAAACAAAACTTTTTTCAATTAAATTACCGAAAATCTTCTTCTCAAAATCAAAGGGGGGGGGTCTTGGGAATAAAATACTCCCTTCCAAGACTGATATCACTGATTCAAGTTACTGTATCTAGTAAAAAAGCAGTGCTTTTAAAAACGAATATGGTTACCAAATGAAGCAAAGATGAACCATTTTCAAGGATTTTATAGTCGTGAAGTGTGTAGAAATATATTTTAAATTATAAAAGTATTCTTACACGTATGAATCATGTATCATACATTTTCCTCGGCTTGTTTTTTTTAGTTAATTCAGAATCAATTTTTTTCAACCGAAAGTAAGGGGCAATATTAAAACTTAAAACGAACAGAAATTGTTCCGTACATGAAAGGGACAGCCCTCTCCTCATTGAACTTCTCTTCACGCTAAAGTTTTTACAACTTTGCAAAGCTTCTTATTCTAACTAACGACCCTTGTGCTTCAAAAGTCATTCTTAAGGATTTGGGACAGAAAGTCAAACTTTAGCATAAAGAGATGGGTATTGAAGAGGGGGCAGCCCCTTTCATATACGGAATAATTTCTGCTCGTTTTAAGTTTTAACGTTGCTCCTTACTTTCAGTTGAACTTGTGTTTCTTGTTTAATTTCCTATCGTTTTTTAAACAATACCGAGAAATCCGCCTTCCCAAAATCATGTAAAAAAATTAAAATTCCTCAACAGATAGTTCCTTCCAGGTAAATTTGTCTTCATAATTTTGTAAATAAATAATTTGGCTCCATAAGTTTGTCTCACCTCAAAAATCTCCCTACGTGTCAAATTGAGAAGATACAAAAAATGTACTAAATATTTTCCTTAGATTATTTACAAAAACCCACTCCCCGCAATGAAAAACTCAATGAATAATTCTTTAGCAAAAGAAACCCTGGGCAGTTCCTCCTCCTCCCTCCTAAAAATGCTCCAAAAAACTGGATTTCTTTTCATAATTTTTTGTTTTTAAAGCATCAAATTTTTTTTATATGGATTTTTGTTACATTTACACGAGTCAGACAGACATTTGGGGAGCCGGAGGGTTCATACCTCCTACCCCCTTCCCCATGGATACAGCCTTGCCTATAAATAAAATTTACCCTTGAAAAGACTATTGAATTTGAAAATAGCATAAAAATAGGAATCAAGACATGTTTCCAATTTGTTCTTAGTAAAATTATATGAATGTGTATAAAGTTGCTAGTTAAAATATATCAAATGTTAGATTCAAGTGTCTAGTGCTATATTTTATTTTTTAGATAGGTCCTTGGTTATACATGTGGAACCACGAGAGGGGATGCGCTGGCAAGTGAATTGATTACTGTCATGGTTGCAGAGGTAACTGGAACCTAGTAAATGACAAATCTCGGCTAATAGTATATTTATAAAAAACTTACAAAAAGGATTCATGTACTTATTCAACCTTATCCTATGTCAGTTAGTGAATACATTGGCCGTTAAATCTACAGAAAACTATTAAAAATTTCGAAACAAAATTTACTTTACGTGCCACCTTTTTATCTGTATTCACAAAAGTAAAAAAGTAATTTTAATTAATATTAGTAGTTTTTTAAAAAAAAAAACTTTTAATATTTGACTAGAAAACCCCCTACCCCAAGACCTATAGGACGTATCCTATGATTATATTTTAAAATATATTTAATACATTTGCATATTTAATATATGAAAATATATTACATTTAAATATATTTTAAAGTATAAAAGTATATCGATGGATAAGAAGTATCTAGCATACTTTTTACTCGTCTTACTTCTGAAGACATTCAGTAACTACATCTAACTGCCTATAGTAGTTTTCTAACGGCGAAAGATACGGAAAGATACGTTGCCTTTATGATTCATATTTGTTAATTTATCTAGTTTTAAATATGATTTATCTTATTTAGTTATGGAAGGAATCTAGAAGTAATCATAAAATAGGCACCTTGCTAAATCCAGTTTTGGGAATATTTTTTGGTCAAATGCTTTTTGATGGTTGAAAGTTTAATTACCCTTATATCGTCTGGAGAGTAAACATGGCTAGAGGTATATGCACCGTACAAAGTCAGCTGTGGAACTCGACTTGAAACCAAAGGATAAGCGTTTGTATCTGTTATGTGCCAATGGAAAACGTTCAACTTGTTGTAAGAAAGTCCATCTATTATTCTTTTCAGAGCTGGTAGAGGAAGATAGTTCCTTGAAGTATCCATACTTAAACCTCGATGCGAGTAAACTGGATTGTCATTGATCAGAGCCTAGAAAAACATTGCTTTAGATTTAGACTCATTAATACAAATTTTACCGAGCCAATAGATACTTAAGTCATATAATGTTAAAAAAGTGGCTGATTTTTCTATTAAATTTTGAGTAAGATCTAAGTAGTTACTCTTGGACTGCTTTGTGATTCTGATGTAGGATTTTACGTACGTATTTTGCAAGTCAGAAAAGTAAATAAGATGATTGTTCCATCCTGATCCAGCATTAATGAGAAAGTGTAACTCAAAGCAAATGAAAGTTTCTTGGGTTAGGGGTTAAGGCTAAAAATGACAGTTGGCCAGGAAAAATGTCATTACTACTAGATACTACAAAAAATCGTCCGCCTCTTAAGAAGCTTTCTGTCTCAGTTTATTTAATGTAAAAAAAAAAAAATGCGCAATTTGGAAATATTGAAAATAGTTACCTTCTTGGTAACGTTAGTGATTCTTTTTCTTGGGTTAATTTTATTTTGAATTAATAGAAAACAAAATAAATAAAATGCTAGTACCAAAATCGAAATGTTGCATTTGAAGCAGTCGCCAAAGCAGGGCGTCGGTGATGCTAGAAATCTTTTTGTTTTCTTTCTTTGTGAAACCAAGTGTAGTACGTTCTCCATTTACCTTTTTTACATGCAGGGCCCAATTTATCTGCTTGTTGGCCCTTAGCATTGTGAATTTCAATCCAAGACTCGTCTGTGGATTTCTTTACTTATTTAAAGTTGGCATGTTTTAACATAGAATGTATAATACGTTATATTTATACATTGCTTCATGCATGGCTTCATACATGGCTTCTATTTAATGCAATACATATGCAATATTCGATTGGTTTTTTTATTTAAATTGTTACTTTTGATTGCAATTCTATATCTACGCAAATTAGGCAGACAAATTTTAAAGAAGATTTGTCCATAGAATATAATACTATTTAAAAAAACAGATATTTTCAAACCATAATTTACGGCACACATCTTTTTAACAATAGTTTTAGTTTTTTGTTTCAGTTAATTTGTTCTAGGAACTATAATATTAACAGAAAAATAATCTTCTTTCTAGTTTCTTCAGTTAGGAGGCTTAAAAGTTGCAGACATGAAGAATGGGTCTATTTAGCCTATCGGCAAATCCAGGTTTGTTTTCTGTATGACTTCATATGCAAATGCACCATTTTGGTTGGGTGATCAAGACTATGGTCTGATTCAAGCTTCAAATAGTTGATTTTTTGGTTGCAATAACAGAAAAAATTAAACATCTTTGATAGCTGAAAATGATAATCTATAACTTGCATTAATTTTTGTTATTTAGAGAATATCCTAGTCATTGCTTGAAGTTGAAAGCAAATAAAGTGGTTTCATGGATAAAAAAAACCTTTCACAGTGTCAAAACCTAGCTTCTAAGTTCGATTTCTTAAATCTATCTTAAATCATACTTACGTATATAATTGGTGTCTAAAAGGTTTATAACGAGTCAAAGAAATTTACCTGGGCATTCACTAAAAATGCTGAAACCTCAGGATCATATATTATAAGCTGAGAAAGAGTTTCTAGTCCATGTCTTGCTCCATATACTGTCGGTGCAACGATGGCAACAACACTTTTATCTGCATTTGTTTCCAAAGACAGAGTATAAGACTCGTCTGTTTCACTCGTCTGAAATATAAATCGAATCTAAGATATCAAAATAAATTTTTCAAAAATTTAAATCAGTACAGATTTGATGAGTTAAATACAAATTTATCAATTAGGTCTACTGTTAGTTTTTTTGTAGTAACACTGCTTTTTCAGGTGGTAAAACTAAAGGAAAATCAAACAAACAACCATTATTACAATGAACATATCACAGTCATAGTTTTGAAAAATAGAGTTTGAAGTCTATTAACTTAAGCAAAAACTATCCGGCAGGTTAGCTATAGCCGTCACTTCGAAACTCTCTAATATCAATAGCAAAATGTGCTAGGCAAAGCATAAACAGACTAAAACACATGAAAGAAACTGCTTTTAAGAGACGGATTATTTTATAACTAAAAACATAGATAAGGAGTCACTCGAGTGGCACCCGTTAATAAAAATACAGAAATATTCTGATTAGCTTCTTCTTAATAGCTATATTCTTAATAGCTTCTTCCTCCAAGAGATAAACTGAACCAGCTATTGTATAGGGAATAATATCAAGCCAGTAATCGAAAAATACTGGACAGGGCCTGGGCCTATTAGAACGGAAAATAAAAGTTCTAGTGCTATTTGTAAGTAACAAAACATATCGCTCCGCAACAAAGTGCCGTTAGAAAACTGTGTTCCGCAAAACAGTAATTTTTATCTTAATAGGGCCAAAACATTACAGAGCAAGAATCCTAAGATAGACAATTTGCTGAAAACTATCAAATATTATTTATATAGAGGCCCTACTATCACACAGGTCTCAGCCTTTGAAAATATATAGATATTATAGACAGTTCATGTAGCAATAATTAGACTTGTATTATAATGCATTGTTACGTAACAGGCACTTAGACAGAAATCATTTTTTCTAGAGGAGGGGGGCTAACTGAAGCCTCCCAAAGTGCTTTTTTAGGTCAAAATCCCCGATGAGAGTATTTTTTAGATAAATATGGAGAGAAATTTACTTCCATCTTCTCTTCACTTAGATAAATATACTTGGACTATGTGTGTAATATACAGCTGAGGTCTTATTTTAAAAGTTCTTTTTGTGGTTTGACGGGTCAGATAAATTTGATATTTAAATGATTTATAAAAAAATATTGGATAATTGCAGTCTTATCTTTGACATTTTATTGGGGTAGGAATGCAAGAGCGTGATTTGTTATGGGACAGTGGGAGGGACTGCCCCCTCAAGACCCAAGTTTGCCCTTCCCCCAGACCTCGGTTTGTTCCCCCATCCCAGAGTTAAAAATTTGTTCCTGCAAAATATTTTGTCAAAACTAAGATAAGCCTGCATAATTCAAGTATCTAAAGAAACAGATCAGTTTTCTTTAGTATATGTTTGTCTTTATTGAAATTTATAGATCATTTTTCAGTTTTTACTTTCATTTTCACTTGATTTGGGAGAACTGGCTCCAATTGTTTTTTAGTATTGCATAAGAAAAGTAATTCTAAGAGAGGCCTTTGACATTCAAAGCATTGCTGCACAAATGTTAAATATTAGTATAAGAACAGGAATTGAGGGACAGAGTAGCGTCCCTTATCTATGGGATAACCCTGATGAATACCATGAGCGCAGCAGTAAGTGCAGTCTACTAAAGAGCGAATCAAATCCATAGTAACACACACAATAAAAGAGCGGTTTCTAAGAAACTGTCGAGTGAAAAACAGTTTTCTGTAGATGCTGATTCAGAAACACTAACTGTTTTCCAGATTTGAAAAAAAAATAGAATCATCGGAGCAAGCTTTTCAGAATTTAAAAAAAGAGCCCGAATTTCCAAAAAAATCACATCAAATTGAAAGACGAAATACACCATTGAAATCATCATTGACAATAACACTAAACTTATGTCACTCATCTTGAACAAGGAAACTCATATTTTTCCATGGGTTGCACTGATGTGTCGCTTTGTTCAATTTTTTCATCAGGGGTTATCATATTAAACAAGTGGTCGTAGAATATAGGAAAAGGTTCAATTGAACCAGAATCGCAATATATAGTTCAATTTGACCGTAAGAAAATAGATGGCACCAACACAAAATGTTGTTTTCCGGCATTTTATGCAATAAGCCATCAATTTTTGTCAAAATAGGGCCGAACTGCTGGGGAACACGGATTCTAGACATCAAGCCAATCTTCTATTGTTCTGTCTTTTGTTAAAGAAGATGGATTATTTGCCTCTGTGATTTTAATGACAAATTTTACCAGACTAGAAACTATTCCTCCTTAAAAATAGATGTCTAGTGAATAAGTTAACACATAAATTTTGTGAATATACATGCAAATACTTGAACACCGTCACGATTACACACTATAAATTCATCCTGTTAAACACAACAAACTGCTCATTAGGGAACTGGAATGATGCTTTTCTTGTTTAAAGTTTAAAATGATCAGAATTTTAATTAATACTTAACATGACTTAAGTTCATAAACGGATCAATTTAAAAGAAAAAGGTTATTAATTACTAGAATTAGGTGAATGTAAGTTGGACATCCCAAAAAAGTATATTCACGGTTATGTAGGCTCGTTTAAAGAGAGGGAGGGGGGGAATCAATCTTGGTAGTGTGGCTGGTAGGGCACCACAGCAAAGATTTATTGGCGACAACTATGCCAGCCATTTTATAGATGACATTAAAGTCTTTATTGGGGAGGGGGGAGAGACAAAGACTAATCTTACCCCAGGCACCACCGATCTCCAGGAACGGCCCTGCAGTTATAATAAGCTGATTGTTAGATTGTCCTACTTTAACGACTAGACAAAAATCCAGAATAACCAAAGTGTTGATTGAAATATATACTTTATTCCAACATTTGTCATCTACTTTTAGCCCTACCTTTGTGGAATTAACGGCAAGGAGCAAAAAAAGAAGAAGAAGAAAAAAAGAAACAGCTAAATTTTGGTGTGGGTCAAGAATAAAGTAT
The DNA here is from genome assembly GCA_027921565.1 of Artemia sinica. Classification (NCBI taxonomy): domain Eukaryota; kingdom Metazoa; phylum Arthropoda; class Branchiopoda; order Anostraca; family Artemiidae; genus Artemia; species Artemia sinica. The sequence continues at coordinate 35,648,944 of CM051266.1, read as the reverse complement.
TTTGTAAATATTGATGGGAGTGAGGCAAAAGAAGCTTGGACACAAATTCTTCTAGGAAGGAAAAAAAGACGGTAAACAAGTAAATTAAATGGAAAGATATGATACAATAGTACCATATGGTGAAAAAAAAGATATTCAATTCAATTCAATTTATTGAAATAAAAAAAGATGAAACACAACACCAATAATAATAAAGATCCTGGAAGCGAACTTGTTGAAACCTGGAAGCGAATATGAAACAGAACTTTGATTTGACACGGTTTGAATAAAATAAGGTTTTTATTGAAAAAGATGAGGACCTGAAGCCTCCCCCATCATAACTCTACTGGCACGGACAGTGTAACTAGTAAGCAATTTTATTTTTCTTTGTAGTTGTGTGAAATTATGCCGATTCTATTCCAGGTCAATATACAATCCTTTCAAGAATTCGGTCCCAAACTGAATACCCCAACCTTCCGCTAAGCAATCGTTTGCGTCCTTAATAATGGTCAATTCTGGTTTTTCGTCAAACGCTAGCTCATAAATCCCCTGCCCAACCCCTATCGAACCCTACTCAGCACTCCCCGAACAATAGAAGCACTCCCAGAATCCATCTTTCTTCGTTTAAGACAGCAAAGTCCAAAAACTATAAAAAGGTGCAAATTTTCGAGCTTTCCTTCAGGTCCATATTTACCCTCTAGCACCCCTTTCATTAAAAGAATATGCTCGGGCTTCAACATGAGAGCCGAAAGTGTAACAGATCTATTCTTCTTGTGGATAAAATGTTTATTTTTATTTTGTTGATTACGATATTTCTTTGAATTTGAAGGTTTCTGGTGGAAAATTTTAACTTTACCGTTTAGGTTTGAAGGGGCTAGACCTCTTCTCATTTCTCGGATAATCCTGTTTGGTCTTGTAAAGTAAATAAAATTAAATGAAACATTTCATCATCGAAGCATTTGTTGCCCAAAGCTAAACTTTACTCAACAGAGAGGAGGGGGGCGATTAAAAGAGATGGCAGATCCTTTTATATTTAAGATGGTATTAAATATAAATTTCATACCCGAGAGATATCAAATATACCTGTATAAATAACAAAGTTTTTCAAATAACAGTAAACAGCAACGTTAAAGTTAAAAAAAACCCTAGGTATAAGGGTAGCTTCTACTGCATTCAAACGCCACTATTTAGGCTAAGTTTTGAATTTCTCTCTAGTTGAAGAATGTATTCTCTAACACAAAAGCAAAGGGACACATAATGCAGTAATTTTTAACACAACAATTGGAAAATGAAAAGACTCATTTAGTTTCCATGAATTTATACTACAATTTACATTTTCAACTGTTTTGAAAGGCAGTCACTAAAAAAAAATTATGTTTACTACTAGCTATATTAGTAGTAAAAACCTAAATGGTTCTAATCGTATTTGGCTATACAGCCATCGAAATGTCTTTTTTAGCTGTTTTTAGTGGTCGTAGGTGGGTTTCATTTTTAAATTGAAGCATAGCAGGGGGCTAACAACGAGCAATATGGAGGGGGAGGAGGGGAGCAAATCGCCATACCGTATGTCGAAATAACACCTGATTCGTAATAATTTTTTTCTCTTTTATAACTAATAACTCCTAAGTTATTATTCTTAAGAGGGAATGTCATAATCAATTATACATATTTGTAGGTTGGTATTCCGCAATCTCACATTTGGGGTTTTGAAATTACAGGTGGTATAAAGCTAATCTGAGCATGATTTAAAGCTAAGCTAAGTAAATCGGAGGTCTTCCTTTTCCTCAAAACTATTCGGAAGGACGTCTACATGTTGCGCGGGAATTAGCATTACGATTTTTTTTTTCCGTAAATAAAGCATTCTGACGATACTGCTTATTTTTATTTTTTTCGATATTTTAATGCTTTGTCGAGGGCAAGCGTGCAATTTGGTATTTTTGAGACTCACGGCCCATGTTTATGACTTTTCTAGACCCCCCGAGTGTGGCTTCTGTTCTAGCGTTTGCACAAAGTGTCAGAGAGAGTTTCTTTTGATATATTCTATTTATACAACGGCAAGGGATAAGGACCTACATATTGGCATTTTCCTAGGGAATCCTCGGCAAGATTACATAATGATAGTACTTTCCATGAACACGTTTCGCATAGCACGTCAAATACGGGGGGGGGGCGTTCTACCACATTAGATTATGATATACGGGGCATACTGCCATTTTCTGTAGGAAAAGGGAAATACGATCACATCATATAAGGAGCTAGGGTGTGCCCCGCAACATCGCATAAGGAGATAGGATGCGCCTCGCCCATCTTGAAGCCCCTATTGGGTTTGGGGTCAAATGTCCTATGAACTATCTTTTCCATCTTTTGCGCCCCTGTTTTTTAATGGTTTTACCATTATCAGCTTTTTAACATTTTGTTTTTCCATTTATTAAGTTTTAACTCCTTTTTTTTTGCAATTTCACTATTTGAACACTAGGGTTTTTTTTAGTTTAAACTGCATGTTTTTTTTATAATTTCAAGTCTTAAATTCTTTGATTTTTAAATTTCAATTTTTATATTGGTTAATTTTAACTTTTTGAGATTTTAATGCTTCTTTGGGGCATACAGACACATTGGTAAATTTTCATTTATCTATTTGATGAATAAATTTCACGATGTTCGAGGACATCGTGTAGAGACATACGGCAATATTTGTTTTGACTCTTTTCCTTCTCTAAACTTTTATTTTAAATTTCAAAAGGAATTAAGGATGACAGAGCCCTTGAAAGCACAATTATAATAAAGAAGGTATAGATTATCTATTTTCAATATTATATTTCTAAGGTGCAAACAGCTGAATTTTTTTTGCTTCTGTGTATGGAGCCTCCCCCCCACTCCATTCATATCTTCACCATAAAAACTTCATATCTTAACCCTAAGCAACTTCTATGACGTACAGCCCTTGTCCCAGAGGTGAGGGAGGGGGTTTCGACCCGGGAATCATAGTTATTTGTCCTCTGGACTATTTAAAAAATGGCTATCTCAAAATTTCGATTGGATACATTTGGGAAAAAAAGGGCTTGAGGGCAAGGGCTAGTTCCCCTCTGATCACTTTTGACTTTAAAAATGACACTAGAACTTCCAATTTCTAATCGACTAAGCTCTCTCCGGCATTTGTACGACTGAGCCATCTATACGAAGTGGTAGTAGGGAGGCCATACTAATTTCAGGGGGGAGTGCACTGCCCTTTGAATCCGACCTGGTGCTACATCAGACTAGATTCCTGGGAATTTCAGTATTGGATTTGCGTAATAGCCCCAAGAGGTATTAGCAACCACAACTAATATCGTCACAAGTCCATTGAATAAGACCTGGTGTTATATCAGTTTTGATTTCTGGGGATTGATTAGCATTGAATTTATGTAATAGGATGATGTCGAAATCAACCTACATCATAATTGTTTGTTATGGTTTCACATATTACAACTTTGGTGTTTGATGCTTTTGTATCTCAGTCAATAAATTGAATTTGATTATCGGTTTATATCAATATAATACAGAAACTTCAAAGATGTACGGTGTTCTCGCTTGTGAATTCATTGGTTTAAAGAAGTCAGCTTGCGGTGTAATTTTTGAATGTGGATTTTTATTGCTGGGTACAGATCATAGTGAAGTCTCTTTCTATCACTGGCACATCAACTATAATATGTATGCTTACAATAGAGACAAGTGGAGTATGACATTACGAATTATAAACAAACTAGGCTTATATGATACAGTGATACCCGCTTTCTATGAAGGAGGGAAGGATCTATCCACGGTACAACAGGAAGTTGGCGAAATATTTAGTTTTTTTTGGTGTGACAGCACTATACGTGAAAGGCAATGTACCCACTGATAAACTTTTCATTGCCAAATGCAAATCGGATATTCCTTTATTCAATTTGGAAGATTTTAATTGTGATATATTTCTGAATAAAATACACAATCCTGAGGATGAAGTTCGAGTTTTTAGCAGATGGGTTCAGATAGATATTCCTTCTCGGGATACATGCATAAGATATCCCAGGAGGAAGAAGAAAAACAACAAAACTCGTGATATAGATAGGGACCACACCAAGTGGGTGAAGAAGGATGAATTATAATAATGTATGACGAGTAAAGTTGTGTATACCCCTGAAATGGAAATATATGACATCTGGAGAAATGCTTTAAATGCAATAGTGAAGTATATTGAGGACAATAAGTTATATCGGTAATTGTATATATGTTATATACTATTTTTATGATTATGATCACACACACAATAAAATTGTTTCGAAATCGAAAATGTTCTCTTTCTTATGGTTAGATTTTTTTTTAGGTAGGTTGGGGAATATTCTTGAAGTAGAACGAATCACGGTTTGTCTAGAGTCAGCAGCGAACAAGGACCTCAACCTCCAAGGGACCCCTCTCCCCAACCACCAAGGGGTCCCCTCCCTCCAAATTTTTTGAGGACCCCCACCCCAATTTTCAATATAGAGGCTCCATTAAGAGTTATAAATGTATAAGAAAAAAGTTATCAGAACGTCATATCAGACCTTATCTTTCAGGACTTAGACATGTGAATGGATTGAACATTCAATTCTGACACTTTTGTGCTTAACATTATCAAAATATATCATTTAGAATGTTATCTTTTAAAAGTCCCCCATGGCCTAAAATGTTACCTCAATATGACTTTTCTATTTACTAACCCTAGGCACTTCCACTTCAACTGTTTATGCAAACATCCAGCAATAAAATCAATATTGAAAAAGAAATTACCACCACTTTAAAAATTAAAACACATTGAAACACCTTTTTCAAGCACATTTTCTGACCGACTAGTTCAAGGCGGCAAGATACAATTTGAAAGGCGTTCACGAAACTTTGAATTGTTTTTTTGTTCCTAAGAATAAGCAAACACAGAAATTAAATTTCAGATGAATCTACAGAGTTTAAACTTCGTTCATTTTAAGCCTTTTTTCATATTTTGTATTATTTTTGTGGGTCGAGTTAAGAAGGACATTTGAGGTGGTTTTATTTTTAAGATGAGTCTGAAAAAAATAAATAGAGTTATTAATTGAAATGAAGGCAGATAGTTTGTCACTGTGCCAAAGATGAAAGTTTATCGGGAGGGGAAGCAAGCTTAGGGATATTAAAATATGGGGTGAATATATGTTTCATCTTTTGAACCAGTTTCATAAAATAATTCATCATGTTCTCTCTCTCGATACGAATAATTGTTCAAGCGTAAATTTTCTGTAAACATACTTCTAATGTTATATTTGATAGGGTGGCAGAAACTTTTTTCCACAAAGGATATTTTTCAAGAAAAAGTAAAGCGCTGCTACATTAAATCAATGATGAGCAGAAATAAAGTCGAATAATCGTTCAAGCGTAAATTTTCTGTAAAGCTATTTCATCCGCCCAAAATAAATTTTGACACCGACCATCTCTTGTTCAAATGTTGAACTTCCAAAGCAAAGCAGCAGCTTCTTAAGTTGTTAGGCATCATACATTCGTAGTATTTTTTTCTTTTCTTTTCACTCACATTTTTTTTATATCTGTAGCATTCGATAAGTAGATTAACCAATGTTATTAAAAAATAGAAAAACAAGTATATGCTATATCTCATTTACACATAACCATCACAGTTCACCCTGAAACAGTTATATTAATCTGATAACATATTGTCATTAATTACCAGGACTAAGAGACTTCTTTTTTACTTTGTTTGCCAATTTACTTCTTTTTTAAGGTTTTCTTTAGTTTCAAAATGTTTTCACTTTCTTATTAAAAAAGACGGTTGCATTATTGGTTGGTATATACTACTACTACTACTAACAACTTACCGCAGCACCAAACCGCCTGAGGCCAACACAGCTACGCAAGCTCCTCCTTCATCCCAATCTATTCAAAGCCTCCCTTTTTACACCCGCCCACGAAGTTCCCATTTCCTTTAAGTCTTTCTTTATGACGTCCTCCCACCCCAGAAGGGGACGACCTGCTTTCCGTTTAGCCCTAGAGGGTTGGCCGAAAAGAACAATATTCGGCAATCTGTCATCCTTCATCCGCACAACGTGGCCTAACCACCTAAACCTTTCTTTCATTATAGCCCTAGAGAGCGGTATTGAACCACATTTTTCGTATAGCCTATTGTTTGAAATACGGTCAGTCAGCCGAGTACCCAGAACAATCCTTAAGCAATTTCTCTGGAAAACATCTAGCAAATCTTCATCCGCTTTTCGGAGCGTCCATGCTTCAGAGCCATATTTGACCACTGTCATCACTGTAGCTTCTAATATTCTAATCTTGGTTTGCAGACATATCTTCCTATTCTTCCAGACTTTTTTTTAACTGTGAAAAAACACTCTGAGCCTTGGCTATTCTATTTTTAACATCTTCACTGCTCCCACCATCTTTACTAATAATACTACCAAGGTAAGTGAAGCTGCCCACCTGATCAATCTTTTCATTACCCAACGTCACCTTTTCATCTTCACTTATTCCTAGCCTTAGTGACTTAGTCTTCCTAACATTAATTTTCAAACCAATTCTAGCACCCTGAACTCGCAAAACCTCTAAAACTCCATTCATTTTGCTCACACTTTCATCTAGGATGCTTAAATCATAAGCATAATCCAAGTCCAGGAGACTTTTTCCTCCCCATTTGATTCCGTGGTCTCCCATTGCCTTTCCTGTGCTCCTTAAAACAAAGTCCATCAAAATAATCCATATAAAGGGGGATAGAACACAACCCTGCTTAACTCCTGATTTAATACAAAACCAGCTGCTAACCTCATTTCCTACGTTAACCACAACAGTGTTATTCTCGTACATAGCACTAATCACTTTAATGTATTTGTCTGGTATACCGTACAAGGATAAAACCTTTACTAAAGCTCTTCTATCAACAGAGTCGAACGCTTGCTCATAATCTATAAAACAGAAGACCAAAGGTGTTTGAAAACTCAGGCATTTCTCAATTATTAGCCTAAGAGTGAAAATTTGGTCGACACATCCTCTACCTTTTCTAAAACTGCACTGCTCTTCTCTTAAAACTTTGTCTACGGCATCTCTCAGTCTAAAAAGTATCATATTACTAAGTAATTTGCTACCTACAGAGACCAGAATAATGCCTCGATAATTACCACACTCACTTTTATCACCTTTCTTATAAAGTGGCTTAATTAAGGTTTTCCTAAAATCGTTAGGTACTTCCCCTTTTTCAAAAATCATATTCATAATCTTCAATAACTTATTTCTAATCTCAGAGCCACCATATTTAAGAAACTCATTTACCACCCTATCAGCACCTGGAGCCTTATTATTCTTTAATCCTTTTAGTACTGTTGCTAATTCCTCCTCACAAAACAAATCTTCCTTCACATCCAAGGTATCACAAACTTTTTCATTTTCCTCTATATTTTTTCCTGCAACTCTATCTCGGTTAATCAAGTTCTCAAAATGTTCGGCCCATCTCTCTTTAGTTTTTTCCTTATCGCTAATTGCGACCCCATTCCAATCTTTAACTGGGACAAGTCCGGATTGACTACTCCCTCTCAATTTGTTAACGTGCCAGTACAATATTTTACTATTATGCCGTCTAGCTGCATCTTCCAGATCCTCGGCAATTTTATCCATGGCCTCCACTTCACACCTCCTTAGTTCATATTTTAATGCTTTCTCCACTTTCTTTACATTTCTTTTGTTTTCCTACGATCTATCAATCACATAATTCTTGAACAAGCCCTTTCTCCTTAAAGCTTTTTCACTAATATTCTTAGCTGCAGTTCTAGCTTTCTTCCCTAATACACCTTCCGCAACTTCACAAATTATTTTTCTAAAAGTATTCCAACCATCTTCCACATTATCAAATTTTAAACTCTCAAGTTTAGTGTTCAACTGTTCCTGGAAAGTTTCTCTCAAATTCTCATCCTGGAGTTTACCAGCATCATAACTTCCCGGGAGGTAGTTACCCTTCCGATATTTCAGCTTTAAATTAACCCTTGACATTACTAGATTGTGATCTTTACTTTTAACATCAATAACAGCACTCCTATATACCCTAGTATCTTGTATTGATCCTGCCAGTCTTCGGTTTACTATAATAAAATCAATAAGGTTTGCTGTCTTACCATCACGTGAATACCATGTTAACTTATGAGCCATTTTATGACCAAACACTGTATTGGTTATAACTAGATTGTTATACCTATAAAATTGCAAAAGTCTGTATCCATTACTGTTTTCTTATCCTACACCAAATTTACCTAGGCTGGGATACCATATATCCCTATTTCTACCAACCTGGGCGTTCAAATCTCCCAGTAATAACATCATATTTCTACCTGGAACCTTGTCTATTTGCTCCTGTAACTTTAAGTAAAAGTCATCTGAGTCACTAGTATTTCCGTCAGTTGGTTCTACAGGGGCATATTCTATTATAACTGATACCCTGAACTTTCTAGTCATAAAATGAGCAATTAGTATTCTATTATTAATACCTTCCCAGCCTAAACAAGACTTAGCAGCTTCCTTATTCATCATCAGCCCTACTCCCTGTCTATATACCCCATCCTTCCTGCCTGAGTAAACAAATTCTATATCACCTAATTTCATGCTTCCTACCCCCTGGGATATGAGTTTCTGAAACTCCTAATAAATCCAGTTCGAATCGTCTGAGTTTGTCAGTCAAAATGTCGATACGATAGTCATTTTTTAATGTCGTAACATTCCAAGTTCCAATTTTCATGTTCTTTAAATCATTGACATTATTTTCGCCTCAGGAAAAGCAATGACCCCGGATACCAGTGCAGGACGGGAATCACATATCTTCTCAAGTCTACACCGAAGTGCTTAAGCCGGCTTAGAACCGGACAGCAAGAAGTCCCTGGGACCTCCATGAATGGAGGCTTTGTGCAATCCTGGGCCCATCTTGGCCACAACATGGTTATCAGCACTTGGCGATGCTCTTCTATCAACAAGAGTCGAAATCCTGCACAGACAGTCTCAAGCCTTATTACCTCCGACTCATTATATATTCATACTTACAAATATTATGCTACTACGGGGAAAATAATTTCAAAGTACCAAGACAAATGATAGTATACATGACTGGCAAGTTCACAAAGACAGCACGGTGAAATATCTGAAAATTTTGAAATAGTGGAATTACTTTATTCATAGTTTGAAGACACCCTACCAAATGCTGCTTATCATTTTTTTTTGGGGGGGGGCGATGAATTAGCTATTTAATCTGTCCAAAATAATTTTTGACACCAATCATCTCTTGATTCAAATGTTGAACTTCCAAAGAAAAGCAACGGCTTCTTAAATTGAAATATCTGACTTCCTTGTACAGTCTATAGCGCAGGTTTAAAGACGAGCGTTTGTCTTGTGAAACCACACAAAATCAGAAAAAAATGTTAAATGTTCCTTCATTACCTATGCAATAGGACTAAAAATGAAGAATTTGAATACCGTTTCAACTGGTTATTTTTTTTGTCCGGTATATTTGAAAGGCCCATACCTCAGGCAAAATAAGAGACTTCTTTTTGACATTGTTTGCCAATTTACTTCTTTTTTAAGGTTTCCTTTAGTTTCAAAATGTTTTCGATTTCTTATTGAAAAAGATGGTTGCATTTTTGGTCGGCATCTACGCTATTATAGAAAATAATATCAAAGTACCAAGAACACATGATATTTACGCTATTATAGAAAATAATTTCAAAGTACCAAGACACATGATAGTATACAAGACTGTCAAGTTCACAAAGACAGCACGGTGAAATATCGGAAAATTCAAAAATAGTGAAATTACTTTATTCATAGTTTGAAGACGTGCTACCAAATGCTGCTTATCATTTTTTTCCGGGAGAGGGGGATGAATAAGCTATTTCATCTGTCCAAAATAATTTTGGACACCGACCATCTCTTGATTCAAATATTGAGCTTCCAAAGAAAAGCAACAGCTTCTTAAATTGTTAGGGATCATACATTCGTAGTTATTTTTTCTTTTTTTCACTAACATTTTTTTTTCATTTCTGTAGAATTCGGTAATTAGATTAACTTATGTTATTAAAGAAATAGAAAAACAAGTATATGTCATCTCTCATTTACAAATAACCATCACAGTTCACCCTGAAACAGTTATATTAATCTGATAACATACTGTCATTAATTTCCAGGACCAAGAGACTTCTGTTTTACTTCGTTTGCCAATTTACTTCTTTTTTAAGGTTTTCTTTAGTTTCAAAATGTTTTCGATTTCTTATTGAAAAAGATGGTTGCATTTTTGGTTGGCATCTACGCTGTTATAGAAAATAATTTCAAAGCACCAAGACACATGATAGTATGAAGACGCCCTACAAAATGCTGCTTATAATTTTTGGCGCTTTGTCGGGGGGAGAGGGATGAATAAGCTATTTAATCCGTCCAAAATTATTTTGGACACCGACCATCTCTTCATTAAAATGTTGAACTCATCATGTTGAACTGTTGAACTCAACAAATGTTGAACTGAACTCAACATTCAAATGTTGAACTCAACATTTGAATTCAGAGATGGTCGGTGTCCAAAACTATTTTGGACGGGTGAAATAGCTTATTCATCCCCCTACCCCCGAAAAAAAAGACAAGCAGCATTTGATAGTGCGTTTTCAAACTATGAATAAAGTGATTTCACTGTTTTTGAATTTTCAGATATTTCACCGTACTTTCTTTGTGAACTTGACAGTCATGTATACCATCATGTGTCTTGGTACTTTGAAATTATATTCTATAATAGCGTAGATGCCGACCAAAAATGCAACCATCTTTTTCAACAAGAAATCGTAAACATTTTGAAACTAAAGAAAACCGTAAAAAGAAGTAAATTGGCAAACAAAGTAAAAAAGAAGTCTCTTAGTTTGCCTGAGGTATGGGACTTTCAATTATGCCGGACAAATAAAAATAACCAGTTGAAACTGTGTATAAATTCTTCATTTTTAGTCCTATTGCATAGGTAATGAAGGAACATTTAACATTTTTTTCTAATTTTATATGGCTTCATAACACAAACGCTCGTCTTTAAACCTGCGCTATAGACTGTACAAGGAAACCAGATATTTCAATTTAAGAAGCTGTTGCTTTTCTTTGGCATTTCAGCATTTGAATCAAGAGATGGTCGGTGTTCAAAATTATTTTGGACAGTTGAAATAGCTTATTCATCCCCCTCCCCCGGAAAAACAAATGATAAGCAGCATTTGGTAGGGCGTCTTCGAACTATGAATAAAGTAATTTCACTACTTTTGAATTTTCAGATATTTCACCGCGCTCTCCTTGTGAACTTGACAGTCATGTATACTATCATACGTCTTGGTACTTTGAAATTATTTTCTATAATAGCGTAACTATCATGTGTCTTGGTACTTTGAAATTATTTTCTACAATAGCGTAACTAAACTTTTAGTTTAGTTACGGGGAAAACAAAACTTTTAGCTAAAATAATTCAAAATTGTAATAAAGTGTTTTTGGAAAAAAAAAGAAAATTTATTATTGCTATAGTATTTAGTAGGAGTCCTATGATCAAATAAAAGCTATTGCCACAACCATACCAATACAATTCATGCAGGGACTTGATGCTTTCAATAGTATAGAACCCAACTCGTGGCTGATTATTGGCTGAATCCATTGAACAGTTCTCACAGGAAATGCTACAGCTGTTCACCGTTCGCTCTCATCGTGAACAGATTTCCATAACCCTAGTTCTACACAATCTGTTTCATCAGAACAAATGTATGAGAACCCTTGCTTTGAATTGCACCATCTATATTATCTATCGAGTTGTTCGTGATTCTAGCTCACTAATAACTCTCAATAAGCAAATATATCCAGGCGCCCCTAAATTTCTGCTGTCAGCGTACACTCAGGCGACAAATAAGCCCTATGGTTACATTTTGCTAGATCTTAATCAGAGCACGCCCGAGGATCTACGTGTAGTCACAGACATTTTTGACAAAGAAATTACAGTATATCCTCCGGTGAACAGTAGAAAAGGCTATTAGTTGGCATTATGACACTGAAGAAACTACACGAACAACGGCATTTATTTTCCGTTTTAGGCACTTCAAAACCTCCACTCAGGAAGGCTATACTCAAACATGGTGTTGACAATGATTTCATTAATCTAATATCTGAACTTTATTTAAATTTAACTGAGGACAATGTACACTTGCCAGAAGGTGTTAGACAACAGACAAAGCAGCATCGTTCCACTGTAAGCACCTTGGCTTGAAAAAACAAGGGAAAAATGTTTAAAAGAAAACGTCTTCTTCAAGCGGGCGGTAGCTTTTTTACACTTTTACTGCCAATAAAGGCAGGACTTGTAAACCGTTTTCTCTAGAGAACGGATAAACACTATAAATTGACACCATTTGAACTTGTCATCACGCCCGTTAAACATTTTGAAGACAATCTAAGCAAATTCATTAATGATGAGAATATTGCTAATGACAAAAAACTGCTTTTACTTCAAAATGCATTGCGACGTGTGGACAAACATAGACCTTATCGTGAGGGACCCGCCACTGTCACGATCACAGATCCCTCCAAACGGGAAACATCTCCTCAAGATTCTGCAGTGCAATCAAAGCAGAAGGAATTGAATTCAATTGTATCAAAAATTGGAAACCTATTGCCAGTGACCTATCGAGAACAGAGTAAAAAAGTATTATCATATCCCATGTTGGAAACTAGTGGTGATGATGATCAAGTTCAAGTCGACAGCGCAGGGAAAACAATTATAATTCAGGGAAAAAGTTATAATCTAGTTGATTTAATTTGTGATATGGTGACGAATCGTAAAGGATTTTATCATTTGACAATAATCTATACACCTTTCTAAATGCATCAAACTTTCCCAAAAGTCTTATTGTGTAATGGGATCAATTTTCAAAAACCTCACAATTTTCCAATTAAAGTTACCCAAGTAAAGAATAAAATCACCCAAAATATGAACCTGAAAAATTCAATTAACCTACAGATCGAGCAAGACTCAAGCTTTCAACTTAACATAGTGAAACAAATGTATCTAATTATACATTGTAACTATACATTGTAACAAACATCGTAAGAATCTTTCCCACAGAAAATCTAATAAATAAATCCGCCTTTGTGTCGCCAATGTATGCAATAAATATCAGCTGGACCAAATCTTATATGACAGGCGACTAACAATGTAATTTAGTCTTAAGAGCTTGAAATACCAAACCATCAAGAGATGGTAGAATTTATTATACAAAAAAAACAGTCACTCGAGATACAGAATATTTTTGTATAATCTAATTGTATTGTTCTGAAAACTAAGTTTAGAACTATGTATCCCAATGTAAGTAAATCGTATTGTCTTTTAGCAACTTTCACAAAAATAAATTATAAGCCTTCTGGAAACTAAGTGACACCCTGCTAGCAAAAAGCTACAGTGTAAAACCTTGTTTTGTTATGAAAAATTCCAAAGTGATATTTTTAAAAGTTATAAATTGTAATTAAAGTTACAATGTAAAACTTTGTTTTGTTAGAAAAATTCCAAAGTGATATCTTAAAAGTCATAAACTTTAATTTAACCCAAGTAGCCCATTGGTGTATACCCATCCAATAGTAATATAGGACAAATAGTGAAACCAATAGATACTGTAAAATATACTTGTTAGTAACGCCCGAACGTAACCTCTGGCGAAATTGGGAAAAGTAGATAGCTAGAACTTAGCAATTTTGCGCCAGTCTTACAGGAGTCCTTTTTTAGTCTTCGTTTAGTCTTTTTCGAGTTTTTTTTTCAGAGTCTTATGCCAGTTTTATTACAGACTTATTGTCAGTCCATTATGTGAAATTTAGGCAAACCTAAAAACAGTTTTACTGAACGTTATTTGTATTGTCCAAGTGAACCATTTGCCTAAGTGTATTAGACTGTAAAGTGTCTTTGATATTACCACCAAACTCTGTGACGATCATGTGAGTTAAAATAAACACATTGCTTTCTTATTTTATTCTCTCTATGTTAGTGTTTCTCAAGGTAGATAGTCCTTGTGGCTCCACTCGCTCTCAAGGGAACCAGGAACCCTTCAATCTGATTTTGACTCAATATGGTCATTAATGCAAGCTCCCCAGTTGAACCTTTAATTTAGGCTTCCCACACATGAAGTTCCGCCTCCACTCAGGTAAGCCACACGTGAACCGTCAACTGAGAGTTCAACTAAATTTCCCCATTGAATAATTTGATTGGAATTTCCGTATTAGGAAACATCAGAAGATATAAGAACAAATAACTTTTTTATTAAACCCCTCCCCCATTAGAATTGGCGCGGTCCGGTTTAAAGGAGCAAAAACACAAGGACAACATTAAAAAAAAAGATTATTGAGAAATATTATGCATAGGGAAAGTGTGATATCTTGTGCATGCCTTGAAGTGCCATATTTTGTGCATGCTTTGAAAGTGCTATATTTTGTGCATGCTTTGAAGTGCAATATTTTATTAAGCCTAAATCCCCTTAAAATAATAACAAAAATATAATTTAGACGCGCCAAATTTAAGTTATATCAAAAAAAGCAAAACCAGTGCCGAATTTTAATTTATTTTGAAAAAAAAATGTCGTTAGATCAAAACGAACAATTATTAAAGCAAAAACTCATTGCCAAAACAATCGAAATTTCAAAATCGCTTCCTTCATATAACGGCGATTCAGACGTAGATGAATCTATTATCCAATTAAACCAATTCGTAGAAGTAACTCAAACGGACTTAAAATCATTAGTAGGCATGCTATTAATGAGACTTAAGGGGCAAGCATTAACATTCCTAAAACAAATAGAAAATACAATAGGGGAAGATAACAACCTCCCAATAAACTCAATTGAAAAATTGCTAAAAGCGTTCCGAGAAAGATTTATTGAAACCAGTTCAACACACAAATTAAAGCATGGTACGGTATGTTTCGACGAAACACAAAATGTTAGGGAATACCTACACAAAGTAATGGTATCTATTGAAGCTAAATACGGAAAAGAGCCTGGTCCTTTATACGATCAAATTGTACTTAATGCTTTCATG
Source organism: Artemia sinica (assembly GCA_027921565.1). Lineage (NCBI taxonomy): Eukaryota > Metazoa > Arthropoda > Branchiopoda > Anostraca > Artemiidae > Artemia > Artemia sinica. The sequence goes on along the minus strand of CM051266.1, from coordinate 35,633,877 downwards.
CAAGGATTAAGCCCCAAACTATATCGAATGTTAATATCAAAAAATATTCAAACACTAGAGCTAGCAGTTCAGGAAGTAGAGAGGATGATTGAAATTGACTTGATTGTGGCAAATCACAATAAGTCAAGAATAAATAATGAAGAAAGTTCAACTCCGGGACGATCACGAGGGATTTCCCCAGGATTTTTTTTCGAGAGATAATTCACCCAAACCAAACCAAAGTAAGTCTCCAACCCCTACGGGGCAAAGAATGGTACGTTTTGTACCCACGAATACAACAAACTACGTACAGAACCCCCCAATTATATGCTATGCATGTAATAAACAAGGACATATCGCCAGGGAATGCCGTACTAAAAACAAATTTACACCAGCAACCCCAAGTTTTAGCAATCGTTTGTTCGGGAGAACAAACTCAAATGCCAATGGGTCAGGAAACTATAGAAATAACCCCCCACGTCTCCCATCGTTCCGCAACCCGTACCAACAAGGATTTGCGTATTCGAATCCTTCCCAATATACGCCTCCCCAACCCTATTCCAATCCTTCCCCCAACCGACAAAATAATTATCGGTTCCCCAACGCAAACACGCGACAAAACATGTACCAATTTAATTCACGGACGGTGTATCCAACTAGGTTCAACAGGAATACAAGCGATAACAGAGGATATTTTTTCCCGACGGGAAATGAAAGAAATTTTTCGGGAAATGAAAGAAATTTTTCGTCAGTACAAAATGGACAAATGCCGCGAGCCGTCGGCACGAGAAATCCTAACCCACGCAATTATACGTGGCAACCAAGACAATCAAATGTCAATCAACTTGGAACTTCCCTAGCAAGTGAAATTCCCACCGAACCCCAACCTAAAACGCCAACTTATCAGATAAGCGCACAGGGAAACGAATTAGGCCCTCAAGAAAATTAACCGGGACCCTGGAGGCCAGTATTTTTTATAGGTCCCTTCCAGTAATTGTACCTTCTTTGAGTGATAATAATGACATATTACCTATATTGAGTGACTTTAATGTTGCAAATATTTATTTCAAAGCGTTAATAGATTCAGGTGCATCAGTTAACATGATAAATTCGAATGTATTTAATAGACTACCAATATATATTAAGCGACGGAAAAATTTTATTATTCCCAATTTAACTAGTGTCACTGGACATAGACTAGAAGCAATGGGCTCCATACGTCTAGATGTGACGAAAGATAATAGAATCTTCCCTACAAACTTCATAATATGCAAGAATTTCCCATATGAGGCTATAATTGGTGCTAATTTTTTAAAATCTAATAAAGTGTTATTAGATATAGCAAATAACAGACTCGTGTATCCATACGATCCTATTCTCCAGCGCTTGGAGAGATGGGGTACAAAGGACAATAGAATGAAGTCTTTTGTGCACCATCTCTCGTCTTGTGGGAGAAAAACAAAGATGCAAATGGATTGAGTCAATAAAAACAAAAATAGGGAAAATGCAAGAGTATAGGCAAACAGAAATAAAGAAAATAGCAGAACTATGGAATGAAATAATAAATCCAAGTACTGTCCCCTTACAACCAACCCCAAAAGCAGAAGACTTGACGCAACCAAGCGCCAATCTTAACTTAATAGAAAATGACTTGGAAGAAAAATACTATGGATTCGCAGTGCGTAAAACAAAAGTACCCCCAAAAACAATGCAAAGAGTTCAAATTTCACAAATGATCACCCCCGTAAATGACAATTCCGAAATAAAGGGAACATACCTCGTTGAAATACAAGTTATTTTAGAGCACGAGCTAAACAAATGGAAAAACTCCAAGGAAAGCTTAGTTAATAGCATCGGTGTTAGCAATCCAAAGAATAGGTACCCCCTAACAAAACCCCAATTTTTGGAAAAATTTAAATTAGATCATATCCAAGATACGCAATTAAAAGAAAAATTATGTGAATTGCTCTGGAATTTTAGAGATATATTTTCCACATGCGAAGAAGATATTGGATTGATACCGTTCTATGAACATTCTATCCAAACTACAGGGTTGCCTGTAGCAAAACAGCCCTATCGCATCCCTTACCCCTATAAAGATTGATTAAAAAAATAAAATCCGCGAATTAGAAAGAAACAATATTATACGGCCAAGTATAAGCCCGTATTCAGCCCCCGTTATACTAGTACCAAAAAAGAACAAGGACCTTAGGCTTGTAGTAGACTATAGAGCCTTAAATAAGCAGGTGGTTAGCGAAAAATTTCCCCTGCCCCGAATCGATGAAATCCTAGACTCCATTTCAACCAAAAACAAAATTTTTACATCTCTTGACCTCACGCAAGGTTATCATCAGGTTAAGATAGCAGATAATGACGTTTATAAAACGGCTTTTTCGACAACGGAATGTGGTTCTTATGAATATTTGAGAATACCCTTCGGACTCAAAACTAGTTCAAGTACATCATGTAGACCTCTATTACACTTATTACGAGGTATAGAAAATATTATCCATTTTGTGGATGACGTGATTTGTGTGGGAGAAACACCAGAGGACCATTTAAACACATTAACCAAAGTTTTCGAAAAATTCAGAGAGGGTAATCTGAAATGTAGACCTGAAAAAGTAAATTTGTTTCAATCCGTAATAAAATTCTTAGGAATGATAGTGACCCAAGGTCAAATATCACCGGACCCTGAGAAGATAAAATGTGTAGAGAATCTTAAGCCGCCAAAAACTATGAAACAACTAAGAGGCATTATTGGTTTTACCAGTTATTTTAGAAAGTTCATACGCAACTACGCCCAAATTGCCAAACCCTTAACGGACTTGAATAAAGGGGACGGCAAAACAATCACCTGGTCGAAGGAAGCTCAAACTTCATTAGATACTCTCAAGAAAGCTCTTACTTCTGAACCAATTTTGTCATTGCCAGACTTTGAAAACAATTTCAAATTCGTGGTTACCACCGATGCTTCAGCTCTAGGTATCGGTGCAATCCTTTCCCAATTAATCCCCGTGGAAAACAACCCCGAATCCCAACAGGACCCCCCTCAATATATAGAGAAAGTCATATGCTATTCAAGTAGAACTCTAACGAAAGGCGAAAGAAGTTACTCAGCGACGCAATTGGAATTACTATCTATAATTCACCACTTAGACAAATTTAGACATTATTTAGTAGGTCGAAAATTTAAGTTGCGTTCGGACCATAAAAGCTTACAGTACCTAAGCACATTCAAAAATCCAACTGGAATCTTAGCTAGATGGATAATGAAAATCCAAGATCTGGATTACGAATTTGAACATGTGACCGGTAAACTAAATGCCCCCGCGATTTCCTGAGTAGATACCCTGAGAATAACCCTTCAGATAATGAAACTAAACAAATAAATGCCATTAATCCCAGTAAACGAAAACACAAGAAGAATAAACCTAAAATCCTAACAGAAGAAAACGAAATTACTCGTAGCCCCTTATCCCTAGCCAATATTAAAAGAAACCAAGTTAAGGATGAAATGTGTTTGACTCTCATTAATTATTTTGTGAATTCTGATAATCTCCCTGATAAGTTCAAAGCCCTGAGACGGGAAATAGACAATTTTTATTGCGATTTGGACGAGGAAATCCTTTGCAGAATAGTAACAGGTGAAACAAGTAGAAATCAAACTTTAATAATCCCAGTACTACCCCAAAGCTTAATAATACCTGCCTTTGAGTACTTCCATTCCGAGATAGGTGGACACTTAGGAATAGCTAAAACCTTTCACAATTTAAAACAATATTTTTATGTTCCATCAGCGTTAAAAAAACTTAAGGATTTTATAAGTACCTGTGAGGCGTGTAATTTAAGGAAAAATCCCCAAACGTATCCCAATACCCAGATGGGAAGAGTGCCAGTAGCAAGGTTTCCTTTCGATATCGTTTCATTCGACCTATATGGTACGAGTGGAGGATTACCTGTTTCTAATAGAGGTCATACTTGCGTTCTCTCAGTAATAGACCAATTTACCGGCTTCACTTTTGCCAAAGCATTGAAAAATCAAGGCGCAAATGCCACAAGTAAAGCGTTAGCAAAAATATTTTTAAAATTTGGTGTTCCTCACCAGGTTATTAGTGACAACGGAACTAACTTCGTTTCTAAAGTAACGAAAGATTTAATGAGTTTCCTTAAAATCGAAACATTATTAACCTCTCCCTACTATCCCCAAGCTAATGGAAAAATTGAAAATAGGCACAAAATATTCTCCAATGTCTTGAGTATTTACACAAAAGACAACCGAAACGATTGGGATCTATATCTACCCTACCTAACCAATGTAATTAATACCGCTTATTCAGAAACGACTAAAGAAAGTCCATTTTTTCTTTTGTTCGGACGCGATTTTAAAATACCTTATCAAGAAATTATAGAATCAAGACAGTATTACAATAACACAGAGGACTATAAGCAAGATTTTATAAATAGGATGAGAAAAACCTATAAAATAGTTAGACAAGAGTTAGAAAAATGTAAGATGAACCAAGAGTTGAGAAACGAGTCCAAAATCTAAAGGAATATAAATTTTAAGGTAGGCGACTGTGTCTATCTGAAAAATGAAGCTAAGCTGGAAGGTAAAAAACCTTCCAATAAATATTCCGGACCCTACAGAATAATCAAAACATATGACAACGATTTTACTTTTAAAATGATAAACCCAGATAACGGGAGAGCATACAAGGCACATGTTAGCCGTATAAAGGAAGCCAAGTATCCAGTTAAGTGGGCGCCCAAACCCTCATCTTCAGGTTCATCAAACGCGGAAAACGAATTTCCTAAGTCGAGACTAGCCGAATTAAAAACCTTCAATTTTAAACAAAACTACTTTGAGAATCGTAGCGACGAGGAAGATTTTGAAGAATTTTTAGCCATGGAAAATTTAGTCATCCCTAAAAGAAAACCCTTAATACCCATGCCTGCAAGAACCCCAAAAGGTTCAGAAGTTTCATCTTCAGAAAGTTCGGAGGAATTAGATTATACGCTGTCTCTAAAGACCCAATTTTTCCAAGACAGAATTTCAACCCCATGTCCCCCCAAAAGATTTCCTGATGACATGGTATCCCCAGCAACCCCGATAGAAAGACCCCTATCGCTACAAGATGAATTAAACAGAGCTATGGAAACACCGGGTGCAAAAATAAGGAAGACTCCACCAAGGGATACAAATAAAGGAAATACAAAAAGTTTGAGAGAAGCCATGGACATTATAAATTATCCGATAAAAACAAGGCAAAGTACCTTGCCTTGGACCCAGGAACCTCCTGAAGATGAAAATCTGGGACAATACCACCACATAACGGTATCCAAAGTAAAACCCAAGGAATCACACTCCTGGAACCAGGCCATGCTAAAATATATACCCCGCCCCCCGGAAGATATGGCATTCAAGCAGTGGAGACATTCTCCAAAAGTATTTGACTCCTCCCAGAGTTCCCAAGAATCTTTTAACTCCCCCGAAACAGGACTTCAGCGTGAGGAAATGGAAATCTTCAGGAACTAGTTCTACTGAATCCGATGATGAGCCCCAAGATGCACAAAAACAAAAACCTACTTCGGCTACCGCACATGCAAAACAGGCTAAGGCAAAAGGCCAGAAATTCCTTTTGAAACAATACAAGAAATTTGACTTAATCTCTATGGGACAGTCAAAAAAGAGTAAAACAACAGAAAGCGAACAGGAAGTTACCAGGAAATCTGGCAGAATAAGTAAGAAACCAGATAAATGGAAATATGTCTAGGAATCAAGTACCCCAAAAACTTATAAAGTAATATTAAATCGAAATGAGCAGTCTGAAAAAAAAACTTAAAAACAAGGGTGTATGAGTAAGACATTACAATGAAAGCTACCCATAAAAGGTTGAAGAAGTTAATAGTCAATTTTTCCAGATAAACTGAATCCTGGCTTGATAAAAAACCCCGAAGATAGAAGAAGAACAAGAATCGTTCAACCCCTTCTCCAAAAAGAAAAATAACTAGAGCACCCCCGTTACAGACAGAACAAATACGGATCAGCTATTTCAAATACGATCGAAACTCCTAGAAGCATCGGCTCAATTGATAACAGAAAAATTAAAAATTGAGAATATGATAGGAACCATACTTAAATCCCTTAGCGAGGTTAAGGCATCCCAAGAAAGAATGAACAAGAAAACAAATGAGATCTTAGTAACTAAACAAATAGATAAATTAATTGAGGCCCAGTTTATGGAAGTAAAAGAACAAACCGCCAAAATCCAGGACAAAATAGAATCGATAAGCGACGCCACGCTTGTTGAGGATATAATTATCCCGACCAGATCCTAAAATTACAAGTATTATACGTTAAAATGCAGGAAATTGGTAAAAAAGTACAAGATTATAGAAATAGTACTGTTCTAACCGCGACAATGGCAACACAAGAATTCCTGGCACCCCAAAGAGCAAAGATCCTAGACTTACAGCATAAATACGACCACTTAAAAGCACAGAAAGAAATAATTAAGCTGCAACAGGACAGCTTAGAGAAACAACTAAAGGAGAACCATGCCGAAATTACCAGAGAACTACAAAAACAAAGAGCTTTCTGCTCAAACTTAGAGAAAATGGTTGCAACATATTTTACAGTTGAAATTGACCTACCACTCAGTCCCCATTTGGAAAATCTTCTTGCTAATGATTACAACGAAGGACCATCACAACCCGTATATTTTGTAATCCCAAACCATGCCCGCCATAACATAAAACCCCAAGTGGAAACTATTCAACAGAATCCTCCAACGGATAATAACATAATTATGAGGACCCAGTACCCTGACGCCCAAGAGAATACTACCACGGGCCAAAGTTCCTTAGAAGTCTCTGCACCACAAGGAACACCCAAAACACAGCCATTACCAGAAGAAACGGAAAACCAAGGAACATCAAAACATGGGAATTAATTGAACTCAAAAGAAAGAGGTAAAAAATCCCTTTCTCGTTAAAAAAAAATTTAATACAGTAAGGTGGTTACATTTTATGGAATATAATGTTTAGCGATGAAATATAATGAATAACCTAATAATAAATATATTTCCGCTAGCCAAAATATAATATTTCCCTAATAAAAAAAAATATATATTACAAATTAAGTCATAAAGGAGAAAGTGCGGTAGATAGTCATCCTAGCTTTACCAGGGACAGGTAAACATCATCTTGGGTAGCCCCTGGAGTAATAAACCCGAGGATCACAGGGGATTGTTTTGTGAGACGATTGACCTCAGGGCACGAGGGTCAAATCCGTGTCCTAGGTTTGGTCGTCTATCAATCCATAACCTCAAACCACTATAATCCAAAATTTACTTTTAATTTTAATAAAGTATTCGGATCGGCGCTTGAATACTCAACTTGGCAACCGATCCGGGGAGCCTTCGGTGTGTCGTTCCTCCAAAGGCTTGGTTGTTTGTATTTGGATGTTCGATAAGCTGAGAGTTCCTCAGGATAGATTCTACCTCTTCTGAAATCAATTTTATGGGATATTTTTTTAAAAATCGTCATGCCAACGACATAATCAAATACGGAATTCCAAAATATACTAAATTTAATCATAAGAAAAGATGACCAGAAATAACCACCACCCAAACTTGCCGTAAAGGTTATAAAACACCAAACGACTTAAAATATTCAGTTAAAAAAAGTATATGCGCGAGTTATTTTCGTATTAATTACCCAGCCAAGAAACAATTAGGAAAACAGGTAATTAGCGGCAATGTAATGATCAAGCAGTTAGCTATATATATATATATATATATATATATATATATATATATATATATATATATATATATATATATATATATATATATATATATATATATATATATATATATATATATATATATATATATATATATATATATATATATATATATATATATATATATATATATATTATATATATATATATATATATATATATATATATATATATATATATATATATATATATATATATATATATATATATATATATATATATATATATATATATATATATATATATATATATATATATTATATATATATATATATATATATATATATATATATATATATATATATATATATATATATATATATATATATATATATATATATATATATATATATATATATATATATATATATATATATATATATACATGTAAGGATAGTAACAATGCGAGGCATGATTTACCTGCATATAGGGATATAATAACTAACCGAATCATAGATATAGGGTCTCTGTCAATCTAAATAAGAGAAGCAGGCCTCACTAATCTTTCAAAAAATTGTCCGTGTAAGCCTACTAAAAGAAAAAAAAAATCTGTTCCAAAGCATTCAAGTCATTATATGAAATGAAGATTTTGCCAAAAAATTGACTAATTGAAACTAGTTATAAGTAAAATTGTATCTTTTCTTGGTAAAATAGTGAATATTTAATCCGCATATAAGATTTGTGGTAGTGTGAAGATTAGGTTATCAAGAGGAGACCATCCTTGACCAGCAAAAAAATTGATCTGAGCCTTTAAATAAATTCAATCATTTAAAGAAACCCTGCAAATCAAAAAAAAAATATTTTTTTCGCAATTTTTACTAAACTAATACCATTTCTTTTAGCGTTAAAATTATTTATGCAATTCAAGTGGCCTTATGTAAAATGCTAATCCTTGGGAACCATATCACGCCAGCAACTTCGCTATGCGTTCCAAAAACTCACAAAAAAAACAATAATGGTAAATTGATAGACTTATTTACGTGTTCCTCCGACGAAAATCACGAACTCCAATGCAGTCCAATAATTACAAAAGCTAAAATGATGAAATTTGGTCACCCCCCCCTTACCCCCGTGCGTTTTCATTTGTTTTTCCTCAAAAATGCACGTACAAACCAATTAATACAAAAAAATACCCTTAATACCGGTAGAAGGCACAGTTGTCACATTAAGATTATTTATTTACCCCAACGTGCACCATGCATGCTAGTCGGCCTCCACTCAAATCCAAAGAGTAGGAAATACGCTAGTTCTCCCTTAAATATTAATGTAAATTCTTTTCGTTTCTTAGAAAAGAGTAACAAATCGTTATTATAGACAAAGAGTTCTTAATCAATCAGAACAACAAAGGCAGTCCTTACTATTCCTTCAAATCCTTTCTTATATTTAAGAATTCACAAACCAATTTTCCAAAATTGGGCTAGTTAAATTATATAATTTTTTTAACAAAAGTAGACCGTCGTTTTAACAATATCTTGTTATCACTATTACTATTAATACAATAACTAATCATAAAACACGCAGTGTTCAATTGCTTAAATAATCCTTAATCATTTCTCTCAGTAAACTCAGTTTGTCCTGAATAAATTTAATTATTTAACGACCCTTGCAATTTACCAAGCGAAACAAAAAAAAAACATCCCTTCCCAATTTTACTACTAAATTTAGACCACTTCTCTCAACGCTATAAATTGCCTACGCAGTTAAAGTAACCCTAAATAAAATGCCAAATTTTAGCAACCAATCTTCACAATAAAACTCAAAAAGGGCTTTAGTGCAAGTAGTAACTAGAAGTATTCTTCCAAATAAAAGTCAGCAAAAAAAATAAGGGGCCTACAAATGACACCAAGCACCTTTCATAAATTAAACGGAAAAAATAACGTCGTGATTCTTCAAGGAAAATCATACTATTTTACCTCAGATGTCATTAATCACGTATACAGTTCAATTGACCCCACGTAAAGCGTCGATACGATGATTTCCAACGATAATCAAAGCCCGTAATTTCCAAACGTAGTTGAAACCACTAAGATTTATGATAGTAAAGTCGGATCACCTAAGCATAATGTCCTCGAGTTAAGCTGCTTTCACTTTTCATCTTTTTATTAACAAGAAAATAATTAACCCGTCTAACGTTGCGTACTCTGAGCTGATTGCGTACCTATAATTAATAGTCCGTTCGCCTAAAAACTAATAATTAACTTACCATACCAAAATGTTCCTCAAATACCAAAAAAACAACGCCAACCTTAGCGGCAAAAAAAATTGGCCCTGGTAAAAATGAGGAGATTAGAAAATATAGTTTGATCCCAAAATTCGATATCTTCAATATATCCTTAACCATATATTTGATCGTATATTGATTATAGATTGGTGTGGTGTAAGCCAAAATAATAAAATAATATACAATTTCGTTCCGAAAACTAAATGAACAAAGGAACTTAATTGCTAGAAAATTATAGAATTTAAAGTGCTGGTTTGGCCCTGAATTTTAAACCTGTAGAAATGCGATATGAGTCTTAATAAAAAGTATATCCGGAGATACAAACAAGGCCTCGAGATCAGTTTAATTCTTAAGTTATAAAAAATAAGCCTTACAAATACGTAAAGCATAGGAAAACCTAAAAAGAAAAATTTTATGGACTAGCCTATTGACCAATTCGATTAAGTAAAATTGCTTCTGTGGCCTTGTCAAATGCTAAATAACATATCTTTGTGTCAAGTGTGACAAGTGACATAAATAAAGTTATTTCGACAAATCGTCCCTGTAATATAGCAATTAATTACGTATCACTCGCGCAAGTTAAACAGTCTTAAAAAAAGACTATAAACCTTCCTTAAATAAAAAAAAATACGTAAAATCAGTTAACAAAATTCTAAGATATTGTACCTGTGAATCGCAAATAAGACAAAAATAAAGCGAGAAAGAGGACATATATTGATTAATTTTTTCAACTCTCGATGGCCCTCTATCGAGGAAGTATTTTGCTATCAAAAATCGTTGTACCGTAAACTAAATCTGCAACCAACACTTAAGCTAATTAAACCAGTAATTGTGTCATCGCTGGCAAAAAAACAAAGGAACGGATACAGCCGCTAAGCAGAGGGCAAAACAATCTGAAAAAATTTACTATTGTATCAATAATTTTACCCTAAATCGCCTTAAAATGAATGGTAGCGATGAAAAGTAAAACCGAGCAACTAAAACAACAAGGAGCTACCCTAAGAAAATATGAATAAACAAAAAAAAACTTTCTAGGCCAGAAGGTTACCTAATTTTTAGGGTGATTACAAGCCTATAGGTCAGATGCAAAATTCGCCTCAAATAAAACCATTTGCCTACAATCCAGGAATCAGATGTATGTTATATATATATATATATATATATATATATATATATATATATATATATATATATATATATATATATATATATATATATATATATATATATATATATATATATATATATATATATATATATATTATATATATATATATATATATATATATATATATATATATATATATATATATAAATATATATATATATATATATAAAATACGCACTTTACTGAAATAACTTTCCAAAAAGCTAAAAGCATAAAACCAATTATTTTATTCCTAAAATATCGTAATTTGCGGATAAAGAAAATGAACACAATATTTAAAGAAAATAAAAAGTGGCAATGTGCAGTTAGGTTAATGTCTATTTGACAATAGCAGATATATTCTGCTTCAGCAATGTAATTCAATTTCTATGGGTTCTCATAAAAGACGCAAACCACGCAACATATCGCTAAGACGAGTAGGTCAAAACTAAACCAATATAGGCCTGTCAAAATACGGACTAATAAACAAAATAATTCGGTAATTAAGTAATGCAAGAAATAACCAATTAATGTAAAAAGAAGAAATTCTTCCAAAAATTAACGTTAGTCATAAATGCTCATATAACAAGACAGTATTTAATAAGTTTTACTAACCTTATAAATCATTCACGGCCTTGGGTCCCTGCTAATCCTTAATTCCCCCAATAAGAAATATAGCATAGTAAACCACATGTTATTCACAAAATTCAAGCTTTGCGAAAGCACGGTATTCAAGAGTTCAAAAAAAAATACGCATTCACTAGTGAGCATATGTGATTAACTAAAATTAATAAAATGAAAACGAGTATTTATACGAAGCATGAATAACTGAAGGGTAATTTCTAATGTAATCAAGCGATAGTTGAAGCCATAAAGGAGAGCAAGTGAATAGATTTTAACACCTGTAAAGTACTTTTGCCCTTTGTTCAGAAACATGTTTCAAAGACCCTAAATCAAAAGATAGAATAAAGCTAAATTTTCAAACATTCTCCTTAAATCAAGCTCCTACAGAAGGATAACCTAGTAAAGATTATCGCGATAGAATATCAAAGAAAAAGAATCAGAGATACTATAGGTAATATTCTAATAAAGTTTATGAGCCCCCCCCCCCCCTTAGTCGCGCGGCACTCTCATGCGGCGCCCTCGTGGCATCAACGTGTGGCATCAAACGCAAATATGTTTAAATTTCATTTAGAAAATACAAGGGAATTAAATTTATATACCTTATGACATACTACAAAACTTTTAAGTAATACCGCGCTGGATAACAAGTGTCTCTACCACATGGCGTTAACTCCTTCACGGGAGAAGAATAACTTGACACCTTAAGAGTAAATGAGTTTTTCTCTTAATTCATTTGAACGAGAATACTTAATCTCGACTAACAAGCCTTAATATTCAAACCTACAAAGAATAAATCCAAAATACACTGAAATAAGGAATTTATCCCTACATATCCAAAAAAAATTCATTCAACACGAACAATAGCTATCAAAGTAAGCGAGTAAGAAAGGATCGCCTTCGATATAATATAAATTAACTCCCTTTAATTAAGTGTGTACAAAACTGGAAAAAATAAATTAATAAATATTTTAGTCCCAGTAGTCAAAACTATAGAAAATATAAAGATAAACGAAAATATTTTACAGTTTAATAACTTAATTTTTGAAAGCCTTAAAAATAAGTATATATTCTCAAAATATAGCCTTAATAAAAACTCGTTAAAACCATGAACGCTTTGAAAATTATTGTGTACAAGGATTCATCATGTATCAAGATCGAATACTTACATTAAATCCCAAGGGAAAATTTAAGACCCCCTTCATGTGATCGACAGTTATCACATTGATTAAAAATATTAGCCTATAATATAATATAACCCGTTTCTTAACTACTTAAGCTCGAAAACCCACTCAAACCGTGTGAAACATACTTTTAGCTAAAAAATCAGTAGTTGTACCCCTCACACTTCGGATGGTAACAACAAATTTTTTTTCTCTTTCAACAATTACTAAAAGCTCAGTATACATGGCAATTCTAATACATATAAGCAAAATAATAATAGTCAGCGAACAACCCCATGAAATACTTTGAAAATGGTATAGGAGGAATGACTCAAATATCCACATGACATACAATAGTGAAAACGGATGGACCCCCAAGCATAGGAGGTTAGAGCCAGGGATGGGCATGGTGTATATTGTCCCACCATGCAATCACTTGACTTTCACCCTCTGTTGAGAAAAAGTTAAGTGGATACGAGACTTGTTTGCACAACAGGACGTTGTTTGGCAAGCAGTACGACTACCTGTTCGCCAAGCTTCCTAAACAAATCGACCCTCAGTCATGGGAAGCCTTTGGCAATCGGGTGGGAGACGTGTATACTATCCCTCTACCTCCAGATTGATCCCAGGCTCTCTATGAGAAGCTACTACCCAACTAGGAAGTGAATGATGAATAATAAAGACCTAACAATTACAGTTAAATTAAACGATCTTACAACGTGGGGACTCGTTGGTCAACGGTAGTGACCTGTGGTGCTATATCTCATTGGTCATTATTGTTTGTCCGCGGAGCTCTCATGAGGAAAATCAACTAATCTCTCTATAAAAGGTGTTCCGCAAGAATTACCCTACCTCACCCCTACCAGTAAGGATTTCACTTTAACAAAAGCGACCATACGGGAATCTGAAATGAAGATGGACAGAAGTCTGATACGTGGGGAATAGGTTGGCATGGCGCGGGTACGCGGTTTAATTGATTTCGTGGACAAGTGCCATGCTAAGGTATTTCCTACGAAGTACAACTAGAACAGGAAGAAAACGCCAGAAGTGCAATAAAATTAATTGCGTGATCCGCAAGAATTACCCTTCCTAACCCCCACTATTAGAGAAAATGTGATGACACAAGTAGCCATACGGGAATAAGCAATGAAGATGGAAAGGAATTCCGATGCGTGGGGAATGCGTTGACACGGGGCTGGAACGCGATCTGATTATTTTTGTGTTCAAGCACCGTGCCAAAGTATTTCTTACAAAGAACAACTCAGACAGGAAAAGGAATCAAAGGATACCAGTAAAAGTTAAATACCATAAGTCAGAAAGGAAAGTAAACAGCTACATATTACAAACAATCATCAAATCGAAAGCGCCTAACCATTCCATTATTATACCTTAAACTACTACAACCATTTTGAAAACATATGAATATTAAGTAATCATTTATTTCATAATTACTGATAAATTTTATATAAGAACACGTTTACAGATACAGTACGTGAGCAGCCTTCAACCACTGGTTAAGGGAATCGCCGAAACAAGCAACCATACGGTATGTTGCTTATATTAACCCAAAATCTAGTAGAATAACTTACAAAAAAAAGTAACCATGATGAGATACCCGAGCCATCAACAATTAAATAATCGTAGACTAGGAAGTGTAACCTCATGGTATCTTAAGAAAATACATAGTGTAGAAAACATTAATGATCCATTAAGAGAATGGGGACATGTTGATAATTTAATGAAAGAAGAGGAACTCATTAAAGCAAAAGAAAATCTCGACTGTCCAAAACTATATTATCTTCTAAAATCTCAAAAGACAATGTTGGAACAAAGAATCATCCTAAGATTAACGGCAAGCCTAGTGCATTATAATTTTAGTGCACGTACAATGACAAAAACACTAGAGCACACTAGACGAAGTGCCAACCTGGCCTTCCGAATTTTAGTACAACATATTCCAACAACAAAGTATAGCTCGTTGTCTAAATATATCGCCGACAATATTTGGTACGATCAAGATGATAACAATATAACTACAATTTGGCCCATTAAATTTCTCTCCATTCTAATAGACCAAGGACATATGTTAAAAGGTGAAAGCTTTCTTAAAATCTTATACGTCAATTGTGTAAATAACACGTATCTAAATCCGATAAACCCTTCAATGGGATCCGCAATTTTTCACGTTACCCCAAGAGAATATAAAGACATAAAGAAAATAACCCTGAGTTTCTTCCAAGAAAACGAAAATTTTGGAAGAAAAATATTCCCTGGGTTAGACGTAATCGTAAGTGAGCAACTATGCTGTTGCCAATCACACGTAAACTTAAGTTTCTCCGTAGTAAAAATAATAAATGACCCATTGTCTTTATCTCAGTTTTGCCGGAAAGCCATTCGACAAAATATGCGAAGGAATGACATAACCGCCACTCTGGAGGGCCTGCATCTCCCAAACCAATTATTAGTGTGTTTAATGTACCTAAATATACCTGAAGGCGGTAAAAATGATATAGTATTTGAACTCCAATTTCTCAGCTCAAATGTTTCGTCATGGGAAAATTATCGACTTCTCAATATGCTTACATCTCCAAGTTCAAAGGCGGCACTGCTGGATGATGCACCCATATTGAAATTAAAACCCAACATCAGTGGAAGAAACTGTATATATAAATACTCTCGTTAAAATGAATGATAAAAGAACCCTATAATATTACCTAAAGTGTTATAACTATGAAAATCGATTATTATCACAATTTTTAAAAAAAGTGCATTATAGACCAGTATTGTATAAATATTTACAGAACTATTAATTAGAGTGAATGTCACGAGATCTAAATACATTATCAATATATTGACAAAAAGGTAGTTTCTCGAAAGTCTCTATACTTTTAAGCCTATAAATCGACCGCAAAGTCGTTAAACTAGAGTACGGAACTTTAGAGAATCGAATTATGTTCGACTACACAAATAGCCAGGTGCAAGGTGGCACCGGTGAAAAAGTAGTTTAACGTCAACCTGAAGTTACCTTGTTTTCCATTCAGAGTATACATTCATTATTGGTTAATATGGAGCTTTAGATGACTCGAATTATGTCGAACGAATAAATACCCGATGTATTGAGGAAATGCCGGTGAAAAGGTAGTTTGACCTCGACCTAGAGTGTACCATAATCATAACCAATCTTGAAAAAAAAATATTAACTAGACAAAGATCAATAGAAACTACCTTTCATTTCAGAACAATGGCCAAAGCAATTATTGATACAGAGTTCATATGTATAAAGCACGCCAAAGAAAATGTTATATACTCAGCGGCAATGATCATTGTGAATAAATCAGGGGAAGAAGTTTTTGCGAAAAAGTGGGATGTCAAGTACGACTTAAGGGAATACAACAGAGAATCATATAGCTTCGGATTACGTTTAGCAAATACACCCAAATATCGGCCCGCAAGAGGGAAACTAGGAATAAAATACAACGGCAGAAAGGGCAAGTACCTCCATTTTGTTCAACATGAGATAAGAAAGTTACAAAAACAATATAAAGTTCGGTACTGGTACGTTAAGGGTCCTTGTCAGACAGATTCATTACTTCTTGACAAATGTAGAAAGCAAAAATTAGTTTACAAAATTGAAGGAAATCCAAACTGTGTAAAATATCAAGGTAAACATGACCCCCTCCAAGAAATAAAGTACTACAAACAGTATCTATATAATCCAAAAAGTGTAATATATAGAGCGAAAAGAAATGAAATTATATTTAAGAGAATAAAAACTTATGAATCAAAATCAAAGGTAACCAAAAAATCAAAAAAATTGTCCCAATTGAAATAATTAAATCAACTCATGAACACTTTACGTTAAAAGAAAATTCTTGTAAGAGATCAATTGAAATATCTGTCCCCCCCAGCCTAAGAATCAACCGTATATTCACCATAAGCAAAGCAACAAATTGCATGACCACGAATCTTAACCCCACCTTTTTTACTTCCCCGATATAAAAAAAGGAAAATCCCCTATAATAGAAATCTAAATTCTCATTCGATTATCTACCATAAGAAATCTTACTATATTATGTTTAATGAAATATTAATTCCAGAAACAGCAAAAAAGGATGTGGCTAACAAATTTCATGATAATCTTCGTTGCCCAAACTATAGCCCAAGATATCGTAAAACATGGAATTATTTTTAAACACGAGAATTCGTTGCTCGCAAGTCATAATGCCTGGAAAATATTTATGAAACTGGACCCCAAACCGTTCGAAACCTTGTTCCAACAAGTAATTAGACTAGAGAAAAATACCAATGAATTAAAGGACTCTATATTCCAGTTCTTAAAATCAGACAAAAGCCTGCAATCAACAAAAGAAATGCACCATAAGGAAAATAAAGGAAATCTACCCCCCATATTTCCTAAACTAAAATCGAAATTCATAATAGAAGATTTCGACAAGAAAATGGCAGAAATTGACAAGGCTCTAGGATTTAACAAGAATGAAAGCCGAAGAAGGAGAGCACTAAATAACGTGGATAGTTCCATGAGCGAACATACTACAATTAAATCTACCACAAGTTTCCCCTTGACTACTTCCAGGAAAAATAAACTTTATGATGGAAATTACGCAATGTTAAATGAATTACCGAGCCTAAGGACTTTTCTCAAGGAATTATGGCAAAACCATGCTGAACAAAATGTTACGAAGCAAATATTATCAAAACTCGCAAAGGAAAAAGACTACAGACAAATTATTAACCTCAAGGAATTGGAATTCTCAAATATACAACATGATGATAAGAATAAAAAACCTAAAGAAAGAAAAAGAAAAGACACCAAGACAACCACGCCTACATATGAGTCCCCAGTAAGAGATATACAATCTTCAATGTCAGAAACTACGAAGAGCACAGTCCCAGAAATGAGCGCACTTAGCAAGGAATCACCTAGAAATTTGACCATGCTAACTTATCTAAGACCAACGATACTTACAAAATGGATGTGGTCAACAGGGCCCACGTATTACCGCACCCAGCCGATTGAAGTATTCACTATAGGCCTAAGAGCAAGAATCCCAGTAAGGCATACCGAGATACAAACGATAAAAGTACAAGCGATTCAACCAGAAGAAAGGAAAAATAAAAATAAGAAAGAGGAAGAAGACGATTATATACATAAGAAATGTTGGACAATAGACGGTAAACGAACTTGTGCAAGATTAGCAATGGCCGAGGAGCTGGCAAGGGAAGATATTGAACCATTACCTGAGCTAAATGAGAAAAACGCTCTAAGAGTATCGATTCACCAATCTTTCCTAATATTATATAGACAAAGACTGCAAGCACTATTTGAATTGTTCAATACAGAAATACAAAAGTTAAAGCAAAGTACCACAAGAATCTTCGAAGTATTTTTTCGAAAAAGCAAATACCGAAGATTGGTATTAACCAATCGTGGGAGAATTAGCCTCACGCTTGTTTGGGCTTTCGACTGAAGAAGACCTAAATATCCTAAGGGAAAATGTAGGAAAACTGAATAACGCCATGAACGTGACCTTACATGTCCAAAAAATACAAGCCAGTATAGCCAATTACCAGAGAGACAAAATTGAGGCAATCTCGAAGAAAATATCAAAGACAGTAAACATAATGAATTATTTAAAAAATGAGGTAGATCGTGTGATTACCGATTCGAGCCTCACTATGGTATCACTAGACATAGTGAGAATGTCATTACTTAACCTGGCAACTGACGTTAGCAAATTTGAATTTGCATTATTTGCCCTTACCGGAGGAACCTTGTCGTATGACCTAGTGGATCCTTCGAACCTAAAAAGTATCTTGGATGAAATAAAAACGCATTTAACGTTCGGACTACATCTACCAACAGAACCGGAAGTAGCAAACTTATTCCACTATTACACCAAGCTAAAGGTTCACATCACAGAAATAAACGAACAACTATTTGCAGTAGTAACAATTCCATTAGTAAATCAACAATCCATATACGACTTGTATAAAATTTCTACATTTCCAGCCAATATAGGTAGAACTAATTCGTTCATGATTATCACCCCCGAAGCGGAATACTTGCTAGTCGATCAAGATAGGAGGAAATATGCCTTAGCAAATCCACAGGACCTAAAGGAATGTGTGGCATTCAAAAACCTAGTATGTCAACTAACACTGCCGATTTATAATGTAAAACCCGGATCATGTATGTTGGATATATTTTTAAAACAGACTCAACAAAAAGAAATTCCCAATTCATGCGGAGCGCTAGTAGGCAGTACTAAACGAGAAATATTTATTCACCTTAGAAATGACCTGTGGCTATTTTCTGTTCCAAAAGAAACAGTCGGGACTATCTCTTGTTATATTAACACAGAAAGAATCGATCCAAGCTACAGAACTGAACTACTATTACAAGACGTGGGAACAATAACAATAAAACAAGGATGCCGACTGGTAACCAAAGAAGCCACGGTACAAACACCACTGATAACAACAAGCACGAATATAACAAGTCCCAAGGTGATCAATTTCAAACCAGTCAATCTATCGTATACAATTCCTAACATTGAAAATGAAGAAGTAAAGACCACAATATGGTCAAAAATAGAGGATATCAAGGGAACCTTACCACTAACAAAAATAAGAGAAGCCTTAGACTCTCAAATTCCCCTATTTACTAATGCAGATCAAAGATTGACGTATGCAGAAAGTAGGTACGGACTATTTTCAACAAATTTTTGGTGGTATATCCTCCTGACGGTAGGATTCGTATTCATGATCTCGTATTCTATTTGAATCGTATTGAACCTAAATTACGGAAGAATGTTGAGAATAATGCGTAGGAAAAGAGCAAAGTCAGATCACATCGAGCCGAGTGAGATGCAAAACCTAAACCCGGAACTCCCTGATAACCCTTAAGCAAAAAAGTAAGGGAGGACATGATCGAGCGAATGGGAGTAGAGGTCCTCATTAATGCCATGTCCAGTCCCAAATTTTCACTGAATTTTTTTGTGCAAGCCCATGCAGCTGCAAAGATATATTTCTTAAGCGGCATGGACGTGCATAAACAGTAAAGATTTGTAAACTTATAGTAAATCGAGACCTCTCATAAAAACCATGTAACCTACCTCGCATGTAGTCCTATAATAGAAAATTAAATGCTAAAGTAGATGAGTGTTGAATAACATTTAAAAGCGTGTTGAATATTAATATGTGCCAAATTCACATATATATATGTATACATATAATCACCAAATTTTGAAAATCTTATATAGTGTTATTTTTTCGCAGACACAATTATTTTTCCTAGTTTTACCTAGTTTATATCGTAGTAATTTAGTGATTGCTGCAATATGTATGTAAAAGCATGAAAATTGCTCTTATTTGTTTTATCTTTGAATTTAACCGTAACTATATTAAAATTGATATTATTCTTACGACTAATCACGACTATTATTTCAAACAATAGTCCCCACATAGTATCATATAAATTGTATATTATTGCTGTATGTGTTTTAACTTGTGTAATTATAAAGAACATATGATTCTGCTCAGATATTTATATTCTAGGAAGCAGAGTAACCAGTGCAAATTAATTATTGGTGTACCAGCAGGCAACACGGATACAACCTAGTAGCATCTACTTTCATCATTCGTCAACCACCGACAAGTACTTACCAAGGAAACCCCTGAAGACAATATCCTGATGACAATCCAAGTCACCCAAGCCTAGTACCAGGTAACACGATTCCAAACAATATCGACAAACCAAGAATAACCCTAGAGTCAATCCCTCAAAGATTATATATCTTAAGCCCCAAATCAGAGACAATATGTTCAACCAACATAAAAAGCTTAAGTTTTGACTCTATCCAATCATAATTAGATGTCACAAAACCAATCCATCCACCATGGGAAAAACCAAACATGATCAATTTAATGGGAAATATAAACTGTACGTGCTAAAATTTTTCCCAAAATGAAGTATTCAGAGAAGAAAACCAACCAGTTATTATTGTTTTTAATCTACATAATTACGCCCTCAATGATTTTGTATCATTTAACCGGGAATCAAAGACAATGCGTCGAGCCAAAGCCCTAAGATCAAGTTTTGATCCTGCCATAGTTAACGTTAAATGTTGTACACAGCCCACAGTCCAAATAAAAGATGGACTGAACGTGAACAATTTACGGGAAACACAGACTGTACGAGTATTAAATTTTCCCGAGGATAAAAGTGTCCAAGAAGAGATACCTAGCCAGCGATCAAGATACCCATTTCATGTAATCAATTCTCCAAGGGTTATGTACCTAATAGACATTTCAACATCCCCGTGACATCAACTCCTCGTATTTGACATGACAAACCATGCACGGACAATTTTGTGCAGTAGTCACACTTATGAACAATGTAAACGCTTATCCCAAGGAACAAATGCCAAAAGATGAAACACCACGAAGACAAACCATAAACAATTAGCCGACACAGTAATTAGTTCAACGGAAACCGAAAATAAAGTGACAACGTATGTGAGTATTATAGACACGTAGAATGATGAAGTAAGTGCGAAGTCTTATGTATCTAACTCGTAACTTTAATAAATATTGTTAAACTTATCATAAAACAGATGAAAACCAGTGCAAGCTACCTTATCCCAGTGTTGCAATCAAATATTAAGTTAAAAGATGTTAATGTGTAAAACTCTTTTTCTTGCAAACTATTTTAATTCATAAGTATCAGTGTATTGTAGTTAGATGTTTTAGATGTAGTTAGATGTTTTTGAAGTCAGATACTTATCGTACCAATATAGCGTCAGGTGGAAGTATAAACTAGCATTAGAAGTAGCAAATATGTACCACGTTAAGTAATAAAGTAATTGCAAAAGCAGAACTTAATTAGTTAAAACCATGTAGAAGTATTAGCATATCAGGATAAGGAATTTTAATATTAGGTGCAGGAATAATAATATAATCGTATCATTATAGCGTCAGGTGGAAGTATAGTCAGGAATTAGAAAAGGCAAATATGCACCATTTTAAGTGATAAAATAGTCGCATAAACGTATCTTTCTTAGTCAAAACCATGTAGAATTATTAGCATATCAGGTGGAGGAATTTTGATATTAGGTGGAGGAATAATAATTATCATGTAATCATATAATCTAATGTGTTAGTCAATAGAAACTCTTTGGCCCTTTCGCCAAATAGAGTGAGTAGGTGATAAACTTTAAAGTAATGTTGTTATATATATATAGTCTAATAGAGCAATCGGGGAAATGGAAAAAAAGATATAAATTTTGCCAAAGCAGAACTAATTCAAGTAATGAGTAATAAGATAAATTCTTTAAAAAAAAAAATCAAAATTTGAAAGTGTAGAGAGAGTAGCATAACACAACGATGAGGACATCGTTAAGAATGGGAAGGATGATATGTAATGGGATCAATTTTCAAAAACATCAAAATTTTCCAACTAAAGTTACCCAAGTAAAGAATAAAATCACCCAAAATATGAACCTGAAAAATTCAAGTAACCTACAGATCGAGCAAGACACAAGCTTTCAACTTAACATAGTGAAACAAATGTATCTAATTATACATTGTAACTATACATTGTAACAAACATCGTAAGAATCTTTCCCACAGAAAACCTAATAAATAAATCCGCCTTTGTGTCGCCAATGTATGCGATAAAATAACAATGTAATTTAGTCTTAAGAGCTTGAAATACCAAACCATCAAGAGATGGTAGAATTTATTATACAAAAAAACAGTCACTCGAGATACAGAATATTTTTGTATAATCTAATTGTATTGTTCTGAAAACTAAGTTTAGAACTATGTATCCCAATGTAATTAAATCGTATTGTCCTTTAGCAACTTTCACAGAAATAAATTTTAAGCCTTCTGGAAACTAAGTGACACCCTGCTAGCAAAAAGCTA
The DNA here is from genome assembly GCA_027921565.1 of Artemia sinica. Taxonomy (NCBI): domain Eukaryota; kingdom Metazoa; phylum Arthropoda; class Branchiopoda; order Anostraca; family Artemiidae; genus Artemia; species Artemia sinica. The sequence goes on along the minus strand of CM051266.1, from coordinate 35,610,988 downwards.
CAGTGTAAAACCTTGTTTTGTTATGAAAAATTCCAAAGTGATATCTTAAAAGTTGTAAATTGTAATTAAAGTTACAATGTAAAACTTTGTTTTGTTAGAAAAATTCCAAAGTGATATCTTAAAAGTCATAACCTTTAAATAAACCCAAGTAGCCCATTGGTGTATACCCATCCAATAGTAATATAGGACAAATAGTGGAACCAATAGAAGCTGTAAAATATACTTGTTAGTAACGCCCGAACGTAACCTCTGGCGAAATTGGGAAAAGTAGATAGCTAGAACTTAGCAATTTTGCGCCAGTCTTACAGGAGTCCTTTTTTAGTCTTCGTTTAGTCTTTTTCGAGTCTTTTTTTGCAGAGTCTTATGCCAGTTTTATTACAGACTTATTGTCAGTCCATTATGTGAATTTTAGGCAAACCTAAAAACAGTTTTACTGAACGTTATTTGTATTGTCCAAGTGAACCATTTGCCCAAGTGTATTAGACTGTAAAGTGTCTTTGATATTACCACCAAACTCTGTGACGATCATGTGAGTAAAAATAAACACATTACTTTCTTATTTTATTCTCTCTATGTTAGTGTTTCTCAAGGTAGATAGTCCTTGTGGCTCCACTTGCTCTCAAGGGAACCAGGAACCCTTCAATCTGATTTCGACTCAATATGGTCATTAATGCAAGCTCCCCAGTTGAACCGTTAATTTAGGCTTCCCACACATGAAGTTCCGCCTCCACTCAGGTAAGCCACACGTGAACCGTCAACTGAGAGTTCAACTAAATTTCCCCATTGAATTAATTGACTGGAATTTCCGTATTAGGAAACATCAGAAGATATAAGACCAAATAACTTTTTTATTAAACCCCCCCCCCCCCATTAGAATTGGAAATAAGCTAATTCTGAAAATACTAGCAGCAGCAGCAGCAGCAGCAATGATTTTATAATACCTGTGGCTGCTAGTCAAAAGCGAAGACGAATTGATTCACCCTCCAGCGTGCAAAAGGGGAGTGGACATTACACTACGTGTTTGCGTTCAAAATGGTTGAAGTTCTGAAGCATGTCTATGAAAATATTGGTGAAGCGGGAAGTTTAAGCTCCCCCAAAACGCTTTCTAAAGTTTCCTCTGGCAGCACATTAAAAAAAGCAAAAGAGTATCTACAGAATGAACAAAGTTACACACTGCATCGGAATCGCAGGCTTCGTGGCAAACAATATCGACAGACTAAAGCCTTTTCCCTCTGCATATAATGCAAACTGATCTTTTAACTTTAGATGCGATTCAACGGTGTCACAATGCACCCTACAAATACATTCTGGTGGTAATAAGTGTCTTTAATCGCTATGCCTATGCCATTCCATTACGGTCAAAGAGAGGTGTTGAAGTTGCTCAGGCCATTGAAAGTATTCTGGAACAGGATTGCTATAGAAAAATTCAATCGGATCGTGGTAGCGAATTTGTTAATCCCCATGTGCAAAAGGTTCTATTGAAATATAATACAACACTTTATCATAGTCAAAGCCCGATAAAGGCTGCATTGGCTGAACGGTTGATTAGAACAATTCGTCTATTAATTTCAAGATATTGTACACTGAAAAATACACCTGCTTTTATTCATGATTTAGATAAAATCATACGGATATACAACCATCGACCTCATTGATCTCTGTCCAACTCAAGCCCTCGGGAATTTCATTGCAGTGAAAATACATTTGATGCTTTTCTAAAGCAATATTCCAATGGTGGTGGTAATGAGAAGAAGAGGAAAAAGAAGAAATTCAATGTTGGTGATACTGTTCGAATTAATAGAACCACCAATATTTTTGTAAAGGGGAATTATTTATGGAGTACCGAACTTTTTAAAGTGTCCAAAATCCTGGACACTGAACCCACGACATATCGACTGCAAGACACAAAAGATGATGAGATTCTCGGCGGTTTTTATGAATATGAACTGCAAAAAGTTAGAAACACTAGTGAAATTTATCAAATTGAAAAGATGTTAAAGAGTCGTACTCGTAGGGGCCAGAGACAGTTGCTTGTTCGCTGGCTAGGATACAAATCTGATTTTGATTCTTGGGTTAGTGCTGAAGACATTAACAATGCCCAATGATTTCTATGTGACTTTCATGTCCAATGTTTCTGATCCTCTCTACAATGAATTGAATAGAACAAGTGATTTTTGGACAAAACTCTCTCCCACCATCAAATTCGAGGGCGCGCATGAAGTGACTCTTGTCGACTGTATTCTCAAAAATACCTACGACATCCTGAGAAAAGATCGTAAATATGATATAAAAATTAGACCCTATGATTGGCCGCCAACACCCTCAGGTGATCAAGAACAAATTCAAAAAATCAATTGGATGGATTATCCATATATTGAATTACCCTACTAGGAACTCACCAGTATGAATGATTTATGTCGTTCTATTAATAAAAGAATTTCCGCTCGTAAAAAAGGAGCTTTTCATTTCAACTATTCAATGGAGGAGGGCAAGATCTACATTAGTTCACCTATTGCCGATGAAAAGGTTACTCTCAAAGATAATCTAAAGGATGTTCTTGGCTTTAAGCTCAATATAATCAACGGTAAAACTGCCGGAAACACTAATTTCATTTTTGCTGACTACCCGCCTGCCTTCTCCACGGACACTTATATATTTCTCTACGCTTCATTTGTGGAAACATCTCGGGTTGGCAATACCAATGTTACCCTCCTACGAGTTCTTGAACGAAAAACCAATCAAGAACATATTCACCACTACAATATAAAGCATCTTCAGTATATTCCCGTAAATTCTTCCTATTTGGAACTCTGTCAGTTAATACTAAGAACTGAATTAGGTGACCCTCTAGCAATTTCAAAAGGTTTGGCTCTGATTACATGCCATTTTCGACCCATCGTTCAACAACAAGATGTCTAATTGAAAAGTGGTATTCATTTGTCCTGATATTGACTGCTATGTTAGTACTCTTGGCCCAAGACAACAGGGCAATGGAATGAACTATTACAAAGGGCGTACTACAATGTCTGGCTATTGTCTTGGCAGTTGGTTTGCTAAGCTGTTTCGCTCTGCACTACCTCTGGCTAGAAAATATATTGTACCGGCTGCGACAGATTTTGCATCCTCTACACTATACGATTGGGGCTCTGGCAAGGATTTTAAAAAAAGTGCTTCGGAAAATCTCAGGTCCAATGCGCGAACCCTTGGCGAGAGAAAAAAACAAATTGGAACAGGTTTAAAAAGGTCGAGAAACAATGCATCACTCATCAGTCTCTACTCAGGTCAGAAACGAAAGACACCACCCCTGTCAAAGAAAAGAAGGAAAAAGCCGACACGTACTGTAAACAGAAGAAGAAGCCCCAGGAAGAGAATTATTAGATCGAAACTGGATTTCTTTTCCTAAGATGTCCTATCTACCGCATAAGGATTCTCAACCTTCAATCACCTCATCATTGAATCGATTCAATGCAGAAAATGTTGATGTGAGTGTCAAGCATGGATACTATGAACAATTTTATCCACAACAACCCCTCTCTGATAATATCCACTTTCAAATTTATTCCAATGAAGACTACTTTATGGACATTTCTTCGACATTTATAGATTTACAAATGAAAGTCCGGAAATCCGATAATACATTGCCAATTCGGGCCGATGGAATATCCTATGAAAATTGTATATTACATAATTTATTTCGTCAAATCAGTGTTTACATCAATGGCACGCTGGTGAGCACAATCAACAATCTCTCAAATTATACAAGCTATATGCAATTCATGCTGATGACACCCCAGTCATACAAGGAATTGAGAGGCACCTCCAATGGATATGAATATATTACTAATACTGATAGTACAGATGCACTTAAAAATGCTACAACTAGTGAATTACATCTAGTTGGAAAAATATATAATGAAATATTTACTATATCCCAATGGCTACCGCCCAATATTAAAGTGGATATAAAACTGACGCTTGCACCATCCAATTTCATATTGAGAAAAGAACTTGCTGCCAATCCTGATGTGACTCTCTCCCTCACCTCGGTAATACTTCATGTACACAAACAACAAGTCATGAGTTCTGTTGCTTTGGCAGTGGAAAAACTGAGAGCCAGTGGAAATAATATTAAACTACTTGTTCTTCATACAATCACCAATCAACGTCATATTGCCATGGGGTCCGCACCTTCACCGACTCATCCTTTATCAATGGCGAAATTCCGTCAAAACTCGCGTTGGCATTTGTAAAAAGCGCCAGTGCAATAGGATCGTGGACTGGATGTCCACATAAATTTGAAATGTTTGGACTTTCATCTCTTGTGTGCAAAGTAAACGGCATCCCACTCTACAATCTACCTTTTGATACATCCTATAGAACATTGTATGAGTTGACCATGCAAACCCTAGATCATGATTCGTAACTATTTGAAAATTGTATAACCGAAGAAATGTTTGCTAAAACACATGGTATCATTGTACTAGATTTGTCTGGTACACAGGATTTGAGTATAGTACGTACGGGGAGTGTGCGTTTAGAGTGTACATTTGCCGACCCATTGGCTGAGAGTATTGCACTAATCTCACTAAATCAATATGAAACCTATTGGGAAATCACTCCCGAAGGCAGTGTTCTACTAGACTTGGCACCATGAACACCAGTCAAATAATCAATGTATTTAATATGGATCCCTACATGTCCCAGTACAAATCCTATTGTCTGCCCTCAGACTTTCTTGGAAAAATTCAAAGTGTGAACAATACCTTAATTATTGTTAATAGCAGTCCGTCGACTGTGCTGACGGGTCATTGGCTGTGCATCTTTCAAACAATGAAGACGATTGAATTTTTTGATCCTCTTTGTCTACCCTATACATTTTACATACCCCACAACAGCAACTATATTGAGAGCAGTGGGAAAACTATTATTCAAAATCGGAGGAGAGTGCAGTATCTGACGACTAAAAGCTGTGGCTTCCATGCACTACTATATTTCGTGTACCGATGTCGCGGCTATACTTACAAGCAGTTCCTCCACATTTATGATGGCAATCCACGTCTGAACGACTTTCTAGTGGAAAATATCCTCTCAGACCTGTATAATATTGATTTCAGTGCCCTAAGAGTAAAGTGATTAAAAAATGTTGGTGAATTTGTTTATTAATAAAATGCGTATATATACAACAATGTCTTTAAATCTTCACTTTAGATTTCTTCTTCTTCGGTGTATAGGCAACTGTCGTGAACCATTAATGACGGTAAATCATTTAGATTCACTGTATATTGATCTTGATTGGCTGCAAAGTCAGGGTCACATTTTCTACAATACAAAGTGACTTCACTCTTGTCATATCTCTTTGTATAGTCAATGATACTATTTGCATTCATATTATGAAATTCACGAGTTTCAATCTGTCTATTTGAAGCAATATCACATACAGTGTTTTCAAATGGTGAATCACATTCGGTAACTGCCAAATAAAAATCACTTGGTTTATAGTCATAATAGGCAGTGTCGTCACAACGATGACGTAGAAACCAAATTGTCTTGTTACCCCAACAGTTGAATCGTAGACCTGGCTCCTCCTCCCAGAATAATTTAAATCCACGACGATACCAATCTCGTAGAAATAAACTAAAATCACGTTTGGGATTCTTTCCAATCATAGCGGGGTAAGTATTCTCCCACTGATCACATTTATCACAGTGACAACTGGAGCACAGATGTCCTCTAGGGTGAGAGTCACAAATCTCCTCAAGAAATGAATTACATCCTTTAATTTGTACTGCATAGCCTCTATGTAATTTACAAGGATTACATAATTTACACTTTTCACTATAGTCATCAATAATTGTACAATTCTCACATTGAGTCCAACTGCCAAGAGTGTACATGCATAGTGGACATGTATAGAACATTTTTTGGTTTCCGATGTCAACTCTCTCATAGCTAAAACGAAACTGATCGTCCCTGCTGACGGATAAATTCAGGGTGGAGGAATGGGAGAGGAGTAACTCGGTGACGTCACCTCTTTCGAATCGTGGGGGGAGCCATCTACATTGAATCTATTGGCAATGTTTTCAAAAGTGTATCCACGATATTATTCTGCTTTGTTCCAATTAATATATCAATAAATTGAGTATAAGCATTTGAGTCACATCGACAAAGCTTCATACAATAGTCCAATGGAGGAGAATCACTCCCCATTATGTTGTCAAGTGTTCCCCGAGAGAATATCCTGCGTTGAAGAGATAACTCGAGAAAATCATCATCCAAAATCAAATGTTTTTCCCATAAACACCAGATTTGATCTAATTCTCTCTCTCGCTCAAATTTATTCATTTTTCAATCCTTTCACTCTGACTGCTTACTCTAGACTGACCATAATTCGTTAGCCTAACATTCTAACAACAAAAGGAAAGGGAACATTTTCAATTTCGAAACAATTTTATTGGATAATTACAACAATAATACTAAGCATGTACAATTAGCGATACAGTTTATTGTCTTCGATATGTTTCACTAATGCACTTAAAGCGCATTGGAGTCTATTCACATGCACTATATCAACTTTTGCAGCGAAACATAATTCATCATCCATTTTAAATTTGCTCAAGGATATCACATATCTTGCATATACTTCATCCCATTCCAGACAAAGCCGTGATCCTCTCCTGATTTCCACCGCAATGTTTGGTGCCCTTGTATTATTGCCATCAACTCCACTATCAACTTCTAATAGGGTAAACATTCCACTCATCATCAGCACAAATATATCCAAATGAGTAAAGTCAAACTGTTCTCGCTCCTTTGAATTCTATTCACAGACTAATAAAAACTATAGCAAAAATCCTTTCCTTATATTCTCGGCAATCCTCTCCCGGTAATATGTAACCGGCCCTCTGATTGGTTTAGAAGGAGACACGTGATTTGTTTCCCGTTATCGGATCAATAAAATTCCCCCCATTGATTACGCAATCAATTTCTCGGAAATCCATTTCCCCTAGGAAGTCTATGCCCATATAGTGTGCCCCGTCACGAGCTCATGAGGTTAGGCTAGGTTACGCAATCACTTTCTCGGAAATCCATTTCCCCTAGGGAGTCTATGCCCATATATGGACTCCCCCTTGGAGATATTAAGACATCCCTACTTATATGTCCCCAGGGCATAACTTAAAACCCTTGCCCTGAGGGTTGGGGGGGAGTGTCCTCTTCAAAAATAAATTTTCTATCTGGAAATCAACTACGCTGAACAAAATGGCTATCTCAAAATTTTGATTGGACGTATTTGGGGGAATGATGGGTGTGGGGGAGGGAAGGGTAGTTGCCCTCCAATCACTTTCGACTGTTAAAAAGGGCACTAGCCACTCCAATTTCCAATCGAATGAGCTCTTTTCGAAGTTTCTGCGACGACTCCTTCGATACAAATTGCCAAGGTATGGAGAAAAAACAAAAAAACAACACATTGTGCCCACATCGTTCTTTACTTAGGCAGCGCTAGCGCGCTGCCTATGATGCATTTTGTATGTAAATAACGGGCAAATTGCATAGTTTACAGCCCTTACTCAAAGGGCTCTAGAAGGTCTTGTCATCCCCAGTTGCATAGATATATGACCGTTCACCTATGCTGAACAGAAGGAATATATAAAGACTTTGATTGGATGTTAATGGTGGGTGGGCATTAAGAGAGGGGTAGGAGGAGGAGGATTGGTTGTCCTCTAATCACTTTTGAATTTTGAAAAGAGCATCAAAACTTTCACTTTTTAATTTAAATAGTTCCCTTCAAAGCTTCTAAAGGCCTACTAAAATAATGTATATGGCCCACTTTTCTCTTTACTTAGGCACTGCTAGTGCGCTGTCTATGACATGGTATAGAGGCAATAAATGATCAAAGAAAGAAAGCTCTTCTAATGAAAAAAGAAAGTAATAGTAATCTTAGATGCACAGAATTTTCTGAGCGTTTTTAATTTTCTTACCAGTTTATTGTCTTCTGTAGTGACAACAACATCTATAGAGACAATATGTCTTAGAAGATGAAATGATGGCGTAGTATAGCTCTCTTCCTTGCATGTAGTTTCACTTCCCGATGTTCCCCTTGAATGAGTTCCAAGACCTTCGTTGTAGTTTTCCATCATATCAAGATACCCTCTATTAAAAAGAATATGTGCATTAGCTCTCTCTATGCTTGGGTATCAGTGGAGGGACAAGAAAGTACAGTAATGCCCATTAAAGACGGGCCCCTGCTTTTGATGAACTTCACATTAAAATAAGTAGTTCACAGTGTATAAATAGTTAAATTACAATACATGGAACTCTGAATCTTCCGGTCATACAAGGTCAAGTACTTACGATGACCTGAACTTAGCTTCATTTTAAGCTGAAGTCCAAAGTTGTCCATAAGCCTCTTGAAACAAATCGGTGATTCCAGCAATGGCCCTTAGACTGCTTAATGACATTATGTCCTTAATAGAGGAGACCCAAATGAAAGACAATTGGGAGTTTCCCTGTTTATATTAAATAGGACTTAGTAGGGGGGGGGGAATTCCCATCTAAGTGATTTCAATGTTCAACGTACAATAAAGCCATCATTTTTTGGTTCTCCATAATTCTAAACAACCAACATATCATTCATATATTTAAAAAATATGCTTCTATAGTTATTGCTTCTACATTAGCTAGATTATGTTCATGGTTGTATTAACCATTTCAACATTTTCTAGAAACCTTGACTATAAAAACTGAATTATTTAATCTAAATTTCAGGAAAGATACATGGATGATATTTTGGCTATTTGGGACTATCCGAAATTAGAAACCGAAGCCTTTTTCGGAATATTTATATCAATTAGGAAAGAATTAGTTTTTACATTAGAAAACGAAAAGAGAACAAGAAACCCTTTTTAGATATACTGATTCATCGAGATAATAATGAATTATTTTTTTATATACATACGTTAAACCTATAAACAACAAACACTACTTATCTTTTATGTCAAACCATACAATTCAGGTCAAAATTGGAATAATTATTTCTGTAATTGATAGGGCAAAAAATGAGCATCTCAAAAATACATAAATAATGAACTCATATCCATTAAAAAGTTGTACTTGGGAATGCGTATCCTGAAAAGATGATATCTCAAGCATGTGCGTTCGTAGCTTCTTGTCTAGGGAGGGGGGGGGGTATTTGATTCTGTGATGAAGGCTGGGGGGAGTGAAGCTGAAGTTATATTGTCAGTTCACAAAACCCTACATTGCCAGGAAGTTCTATCATACCTATGAAATCTTTGTTAATAAGTAATCACCAAAAATCATCAATAAGCTTCAGCATTAATCTTCTTGGATTAGAGCAAAATCTTCCCAATGCATTATCGATAATTGCTTCTTGTTTGACTTTTATTCTGTCATTTTTGCTGTTTGTTTCCAACTTTTTCAACCATCTACCTTTTACCAACTGCTTTTTCAGCCATCGACCTTTTTTCAACCTTCTGATTTTTCAACCATCTGCTTTTTCAGCCATATCTAGTGTAAATATGAAGTTCTAGGAGGGGGGGGGGGGCAGAAGCCCTCCTCTGACCCCTCCCGTACGTCCATGATCTTAAGTTACCGAAAAAAGAAATAAAAATTACATGAACCCAGAGTACTAGAAGATAAATGAATTAAAAAAAAAAAAACAATTACATAACCATATCTTTTGTTCCTATCTTATTCCAGTAATCAAGAAAAAACAAAAAAATACCATAAAAACTACTTTTGAATCCCAACTAGCTATAGGATCTTCACTAATAAAGATGTAACAAAAAGAAACAGACAAAGCGGAGTAGATAGAACACCTTATTCCTGTGGGCAGAACACAACAAAATTTAGAAAACAGATTACAACAGCGTAAAAATGAAATCAATTTTTTTCATATGATTGAAAAACCAGAAAATTGTGACTCAGAAGTCACGGCTCAGCAGGCTTTGTCTCCAAATGGTCAAACGCTTGATGGCAACTTGATTTTGATTAAAAAATCAACTGACTCGGTTGATTTTTGAAACCAGAAAATTTTGACTCAGCAGTCATGAAACAATTGTTTGACCTTTTGCACCACTCCGTTAAATAATTGGTAACTGTGATAGGCTTTTAGAAAAGCTTATGTAAATAATAGAAATAAAAAAGAAATGTATATGAGGGATTAGAATAAATATAGATGAAGAGAAATTATACTGAATCCTATTCATAATAGTCTAATTAAAACGCAGGTCAAAACCTCAAATACTTCAAATAATTATAATGCGCATACTCAGATCCAAACAAATAAAGTTATTCAATATAACAAGCGCAATAAAATTTTCTTGACCTTGATTTAATTATAATTATTTTTACCAAGGGTACATATAAATTAAAAAAAATTATTAGATTATTTCATTTTGCACAATAGAATTTCATGACCAATATTTTATTTCCTTTTCTTTATATGATTTGCTTGATTTAGTCTAGATTCCTTTTTGTTTTTTACCGTTGATAAAGGCTTCTGGAAGTGAAGCCCAAATGTTCAGACTGGTACTAATAGCGAAATGAAGAGCTTTTTTCATTGTTTTCCAGTGTCTTATTTAAAATTGTATATCTGTTTTTTTTTGTATTTTCATTTCGTTCCATTTTTAGACGGCATATATTTTACTGGAACTCTATTTGAGATCTAGTTACGTTTACAGATGTTGTTTCCGCAAAGTCCTGTCAAAAAGGTTGATAATGACTAAATAAAGAGCTATAGTACTGAATGTTTTAGGATCCGTTTCTTAGGGCACCTTGTATTTAATTAAACTTAGAAGGGATTTTTTTTTGTTTTAGTTGCAGTATTGGATTTTAATTTTTCGGTAAACTTTGCCTCTCACTTAGACTATCTGTCTTGGCTTTGTCTCTAACTGGTCAATGGCTGGGTGGCAACTTGATTTTAATTAAAAAATCAATGGACTCGGTTGCTTTTTGAAACAAGAAAATTTTGACACAGCAGCCCTGGAACAATTGTTTGACCTTTTGCACTATTGCAAACTGTTTGATCAAACAAAAATAATTGACAACTGTGATGGTTTGAAAAAAAAACTGAGAAGTTTAGGGAAATAATAGAAATTTCAAAAGAAATATCTTTGGGGGATTAGAATAAATACAGATCAAGGAAAAGTATACTGAACTCCACATATAATAGTCTAATTAAAACGCAGGTCAGAACCTCAAATACTTCAAATAATGATATTTCACAGAATCAGCTCCAAACAAAGAGATTTATTCAATGTGACCATCGCAATAAAATTTTCTTGACCATAATTTAATTATAATCGTTCGTACCAAGGTATATGTAAATTTTTGAAAATATAGGGCTATTTCATTTTGCTAGATTTTATTATCAAGCCGAACACCAGCTGTATCCCTGATATTGCTTTATTGCATTGTGATCTACCAGAGAGACAACCTGAGTTGTCCTAGTTTTGTTCGTTTCGTTGCTATTGTTGAGTTTTTTTATTGTTTGTGTTTTGTTTTATTTTTTCATTTTCTTTATATGATTTGCTTAATTTCGTCTAGATTCCTCGTTTGTTTTTTTCCGTTGATAAAGGCTTCTGGATATGAAGAAGAAATGTTAAGACTTGTCCTAATAGTAAAATAAAAAGCTTTTCATTTGTTGTTTTTCAGTGTCTTATTTAAAATTTTATATACGTTTTTCTGTATTTTCATTTCGTTCCGTTTATACGCGTCATATATTTTACTGAAACTTTATTTGAGATCTAGTTGCGTTTACAGATGTTGTTTCCGCCAAGTCCTGTCAAAAAGGGTGATAATGAATAAATAAAGAGATATCGTACTAAATGATTTTGGATCTGTTTCTGATGTCACCTTGTATTTAATTAAACTTAGAAGGGATTTTATTTTTAGTTGCAGCATTAGCTTTTAATTTTTTGGTAAACTGTTTGGTCGATTATAACTTCATTCACCTTGTAACTAGTTTTATTTGAAAAATCGACTTTGTTACTGAAAAATTTACTTGCTTTCAGGTTCCTTATTTTCTAATCCTAGAATTTTATTTTTGGAAATGCAGCAAAGTATAATGAGTTTAAAATGCTTTTTTTATAAGAGCAAATACAAACACCCTTAAATTAGTATGTTCGCTTAAATTAAATTCTAGATTTATTCTTATGCCTTATTCTGACATAAAATGGAGGAACAGTTTCCAGCAATAGTAGCCGGATAGTAACCGACCCAATAGCAACCAAAACTATCAAAAAACAGAATTTTGATAACAATAGATATATCAAAAGAATTAGCTTTTTATGTCGATTCCAAATATATAAGACTCATTAAGTTTAGTGTTACCCACCAAAATCTATGGGCCTGAGTAAATGTATCTGATTTTGGAAAAGGGGGAAATATCCCCAAAAGTCAAGAAATCTTGCTGAAAACTTTTACTCAAAATCATTCGAATAAAATTTTGAGATATCCATTTTGTTTAACACAGTTGAAAAACCCAATAGCTATGTCTTCGGGGATAACATGGCCCCCAAAAGACCCAGAAAAAGGGCTAAAAATCATGAAATTTACCCATTAGTTACAAATAGTATTTGTTATTTGGGAGTATACAGATATTATTCAGGGGGGAGGGTATTCTTATGGGGTGGATTAGCTACGAAGAGAATTTAAAGTTGGGATGAAATTCTTGGGGATGAAGTTACTAGGGGAATTTTGCATGGGGGAATTTGCCGGAATTCATATACAAAATTGATTTTATTCGTCTTTCTTTTTCGTTGGCGACTCCATTTTACATGTGGAGATGCTCTGAGGGAATTGTCCGGAGGGAATTTTCAGCGTAGCTAGAATTCTCTGCGGGATATTCCTGTGGGTGGAGGATATCTCACGGAAAAAATCTCCACGTGGAAATTATCACCAGGAGAAGTCCTCTACGATGAGTTTTTTCCACGGGAGAAATTTTCCATTAGGGGGGAGGGGATATTTTCGGGAAAAATTTCCATACAGGGAGGATTCCGCCATGACCTGAAAAACATTAAGAAATTAAATTGAATAAAAGTCTTTTTTTCAAATTAAAGTATGCTAAGGACCACTTTTCAAGCAGAATCATCCGTAAGAAAATTTCCGGGGAATTTGCAGCGAGAAATGAATTTCCCAGGGGTAATTTCAGAAGGGGAATTATTTTTCGTGGGAAGAACTTTCTATGGAGGAATTTTTCCGAAGGGAGAAACTTTCCATTGCGCGAAGGGAATCGGATTTCTTTTTGAAAAAAAAGGTCAGAAATTAAAGATAAAAAACAAGTTTTTCTTCTGAAAGTTTGGAGCAACATTAAAACTTAAAACAGAGAGAAATTTGTCCTTACATGACAGAGGCTGCCTCCTCCTCAATGCCCCACTCTTTACGCTTAAGCTAGACTTTCTGTTACCCACTGATTTTTGTTCGTTTTAAGTTTTAATGTTGTTCCTTACTTTCAGCATAATTTTATTCTTGTTTTATTATATTTCATGTCGAAGTTTTTTTTTTCATGTCAGATAATTGCTTGAATGTGTTAATTGTTAAGACCTCAGGTTCGTTAGAACTTCTTAGATTCCTAACATGGGAGGAGGGGGTCTCAAGGATTAATACTTTTATATTTGAAGCGTTTTTAAATATGCAATTATTTAAAATTTTTCATGTTCTCTGGCTAAAGATTCTCTGATTATTAGAATTTAAACACTTAACCCTTTACAGCCAAATTTCTTTTCATTATATTCAGGAGTTGTTTCTCTATCTCTGGGCTTTACCTTTAGGTATTTAGATCTTTAAGGAAGTTTGACCTTTGAGAATTTTTAATTCCTAGGCCGCAACTCCTGGGATTATGAAAATTGACAGTATAATCCAGAAACGATAGGAGTAACACGATAAAAACGTTACAGCTCTTGCAAATATGAGTACCTGTCAAGAGAATTGATTTTTTTTTTTTTTTTTTTTTTTTTTTTTTTTTTTTTTTTTTTTTTTTTTATCGAGAAGCATGAACCATGAAGATCCTTCTGCATATACCTGTGCCTCATTTTGAATTTTATGTATGAATCAATTCTTAGTCATTTCAAAAAAGCTAATATTTATATCTAAGCTATCATTTCCATGTTTTTAAAATAATTCTCTACCGATCTGATGCAATAATATTTTTGGTTTCAGAGACACCGCATTATACAAGAGCAACTATGTAGGTGCATCTATAACTTAAGCAAAACAAAAGCAATTGAAACTTCATTAAAATAAATGACAGTATTCATAAAAAAAGAAAACCAAGCTACATTGTTTTACTTTTGGGTTATTAGTCCCATCAATCACATTTGCACCAACCAACTAAACATTGCCCACGACCTCTTTATTTAACTAATTTGAAAAACATTTTTCATCAAATAAATTTTTCAAAGAAAAATAAAAAACAACATTAGCCTAAACCAAAAATGAGCAGAAACAAAGTCAAATAATTTTCCAAACGTGAAACTACCAAAAAATAACCATCAATAACAAAAAAAAACGATCGGAAATTACAATAAATAACTGAGTCAAACTCAGAACAAGCAGAAACTCAGAACATGAGTGGGACTGACGCCCCCCATGTATTTTGAGGACAAGAACATAATTTGTACCTTAGTGAAAACAATCCTTATTTCGAGCTGATTGTTCCTATTTCTCATAATATCGAAAAAAAACATAGCCAAAATTATTGAACAAAAAAAAATGAATTTGGATTGATAATTTAATATCGTGTATACTGATATTTAGTCCTTAAAGTATGAATAATTTTAAATTTATTAAAGTTAAAAAAGTGAAATTTTTTTAAATGTATTTTATTTTTATTAAGCGCAAATTATGGCCCTGTCTTGAGAAAACATGGGGGGGGGTAGGTTCAAATCATCTTAATTTGTTCTCATTTTGTGTTTGACTCGGTTATTTATTGTAATCTCTGTTCGTTTTAGGTTCCATATTTTTATTAACGGTTATTTTTTAGTAGTCTTACACTTGGAAAATTATTTGACTTCATTTCTGCTTCTTTTGGTCTAATGTGACTCTTTGCTTATCTTTGAAAAACATATTACGTGGATAAAGTTTTTCAAATTAATCTCTGTCCGTTTTTTTATTGACATACTCTTTTTCACTAGAAAAGAAAAGAACCCTTTAAATCTTTTTTTTTTTTATAAGAATCCATAGTTTGGCTTACTATTTATGTGTTAGAGAAAATTTTTTAACAATTTTTAATAGCGTACGTCCTTTTAGACCTACATAGTGTAGTTTAAATTAGTCTTACACATCAAAGTTTCCTGAAAAATAAAACATTACCATTCCCAGAAAATTGTATCTTCGCTATTTTGAGAGCCTGAATACACTTACACTATATTCTGATCTAGCCCCAAATCCCCCTCAACAGTCACTGGAAGTTACACATTAATACCATAAGCCTAAGTAATATTAGTACTAACAGCAATAGCAGTAATTCTACTGGTTGTGATAGTATGCACATAGTGTTTTCTTATTAGCTCAACATACCCCTCAAAATTCTCAGAAAGTTTTAACCAAATTCTCTAAGCTGTTGAAGATCTGCTGCTTCTATAGCCACTTGACAGCCTGCATACATGCAGCGTGTTTCAATTTAATTCAACCTACCTTCCAACATTACCTGAAAATGTCGCCTTAATACCCTTAGTGTTAATAGTAGTATTAGTCATAGTAGCAGAATTAGTACGGTTACATTACATATAATATATTTTGGTTAGTTAGCATGCACCTGAGCATGCACGGAAAGTTTCAACTTAATGCTCTAAGCTGTTCCTGAGATATAGCTCTTACGGCCTTTTAATAATCTGCATACAAAATAGTTTGTTTCAATTTTGTTCGCCATTCTCTTCAACATTCCCTGAAACTTTCTCTATAATACCCTTAGCTTCAGTAGCACTAGTAGTTGTCGTCGCTGTAGTAGATGTAGCAGTAGTAGCTGTAGTAGTAGCAGCACTTCCAGTGGTTTTAGTAGTACTAGAATTAGTAGTTTTAGTAGTTGTAGCAGAAAACACGATTTGAATTTTACGTAATTCAACACTCTCTAAAGCATGTTCTGAAGGTCTCAACTTAATACCCTAGACTATACCTGGGATACTGCTGATACGCTTTTTTGATAAGCTGCTTTTACAGAGTGTGTTTTTATTTTGTTCAAAACCCCTTTAAAAATTCTCTGAAAGTTTCAACTTCCTACCTTTAGCCTTAGTATTAGTAGTCATAAATATAATAGCAACAGTAGCAGAAGTAGCAGCAGTATGAGTAGTCGCAGTACGCAAAGACTGCTCCCTGAAAACTTCACCTTAATATCCTTAACCTCAGTGGAAGTAGTAGTCATATCAGTCGTAATACTAACAATAGTGACAACATACACATAGTGGCTTTTGGTTAGTTCAACATCCCCCTAAACGCGTCCTCAGTCAATTGACCATATCCCTCATCCTTTCCTTAAATATCCGACTTAATACCCTTAGTTATTCTCTAGTTTCCCTCTTTTGACAACCAGTAATGCCCATAGCATGTTTTGATTTTGTTCAACTTTCCTCTCAATATTCTCCGAAAGCTTCACTTGAATTTGACTTTTTAAATATTTAAATTTGAATTGAATTGAAATTATCAGGTTGGTTAGGTTTTTATATTTTTGTCATTTTCATAAGCTCAAAAAGGGCTTAAATTTGAATTTCCGATAGAAGTGATTATTATGTTCGTAAAGAGCATAAAAAAGGCATCGAGTGATATGTTCAATTTATTCGTAAGTCAATAATAGAACTTGTGAAAAACTTACCGACATTCCCAACATCTCCAGCGATATATCTTCTTACCTTTCAACTATTCTAAACAAAATGATTATCTCAAAATTTTTATTCCATGTTTTGGAGAGTTAATTAGCTTAGAATAGGGGTTGCCTGCCCTCCAATTTCTTTTGATTCTTAAAAAGGAAACTAGAACTTTTCATTTCGAATGAAATGAGCTCCTTTAAAAGTTTCTATGATAGCGATGCGCTGCCTATGATATTGCTTACATACCCTTTTAAAAACCTGGACGCATACAGTTTTTTCCCTTAAATGACCCCCCCCCCCCAAAGTGTCCGCTAAGAATCTCCCCTTAATATCCTTAGCCCCATTAGCTTAAGAAAAAATAGAAGCAGTATTTGAAGTGCACCCATAGTGCCTTTTGGTTAGTTAAAAATCCGCCAAAACATACCCTGAAAGATTCAACTGAATAATGTAAGCCATTCCTCAGATGTTACCGTTAAACTCTTTAGTAAGTCTATATCCTATTAATTTGTCTTACTTAGTTCAACATTCCCCCAAGCATTCCTTGAAAGCTTTACCTTAATACGTTTGCTTCAGTAGGAGTAATAGTTGTAGTAGAAGTAGTAGCATTAGTAGCAGTACACACATAGCACCTTTGTTTTTTTCAACAGGCCCCTCAACGCACGTTATAAGTTTCAACTTATTACCATAAACCGTTCCTGAGGCATTGCTTATGCGTTCTCTTGACAACCTGTGTGCCCATAGCGTGATTTGATTTATTTCAACATTGTTTCAACTTTCCCAAAAATTTTCACCCTAATACGTTTAGCAATAATAGCAGCAGTACCAATAGTAATAGTATTATCAATAGGAGAAGAACTAGTTGTAGCCTTAGCTTTAGTAGCAGAAGTATTAGTAGTAGTAGTAGTAGTAGTAGTAGTAGTAGTAGGATGCAAATATTGCCTCTTGGTATATCCAACATCCCCACAACAGGCCCTAAAAGTTTCTACTTCACACACCAGGTCCTTTCGAAAATATTGCTGATACGCCCTAACGACAACGTGAATGCCGAAAAATGCTGAGTGCCTGAATGCTTTTCAAACGACAAACTTCCAAAATGCACTTTGAAACATCGGTTGAGGTAATACTGACAAGATAAACAAAGAGGTAACACTACCAAAAAAAAAATCTGAGTTATATATTGCAAAAGTAAAAAAACTTCAAAAATACACTTTGAACGCATCAAGAGAGGTGAGACTGACAAGATAAACCACGATATAATATTACAAAAAACATTCTGAATCATACATATCAAGTGAAAAACTTCCAAATACACTTTAAAACAGCAACTAAGGTAACACAGACAAGATAAACCACGACGCAACACTAGGAAAAAATTCTGAGTCATACAATTCAAAAGGAAAAACTTCCAAAATGCACTTTAAAAACGTTAGCTATGGTAAAATAGACAAGACAAATCACGACACAACACTATAAAAACATGCTGAGTCACATGTTTCACACGAAAAAAATTGCAAAATGTACTTTGAAAACATCAAGAGAGGTGACAGTGACAAGATAAACCACGACACAACACTAGAAAAACATTCTGAGTCAAATGTTTCAAACAAATAAACTTCTAAAATGTACTTTGAAACATAAACTAAGGTAAAACAGAGAAGATAAACCACGATTCTACACTACAAAAATATTTTGAGTCATATGTTTCAAACAAGAAAACTTCCAAAAGGCACTTTGAAAACATCAAGAGAGGTAATGCTAACAAGATAAACCATGATACAACACTACAAAAAACATTCTGATTCATATTTTTCAAACGAAAAAACTTCCAAAATGCCGTTTGAAAGTATCAAGAGAGGTAATACTGATAGGATAAACCACTACACAACACTATAAATTTTCTGAGTCATACATTTCAAACGAGAAAACTTCAAAAATGCACTTTGAAACATCAAATGAGGTAATAGTGGCAGGATAAACCATGATACAACACTACAAAAACATTCTGAGTCATAATTATCAAACGAAAAAACTTCCAAAATGCACTTTGAAAGCATCAAGAAAGCTAATACTGACATGCACTTTGAAACATGAACAGAGGTAACACAGACAAGATAAACCATGCCACAACACTATAAAAATATCCTGAGTCATATGTTTCAAACAAAAAACTTCCAGAATGCACTTTTAAAATATCAACTGAGGTAACAGTGACACGATAAACCACGACATAACCAAAATATATCTGGAGTCATACGTTTCAAAACGAGAAACTTCCAAAATGCACTCTAAAAATATTAACACAGGTAACACAGACAAGATATACCTCGACGCAATACTATAAAAACATTCTGAGTCATACGTTTCAAACAAAAAAGGTTCCAAGACGCACTTTGAAACATCAAATGAGGTAATAGTGGCAAGATAAACCATGATACAACCCTACAAAAAACATTTTGAGTCATATGTTTCAAACGAAAAAACTTCCAAACTGCACTTTGAAAGCATCAAGAGAGGTAATACTGACTGGATAAACCACTACACAGCACTGTACAAACATACTGAGTCATAAGTTTCAAACGAGAAATTTCCAAAATGCACTTTGAAAATATTAACATGGGTAATCCTGACATGAAAAACGAAAACACAACAATATAAAAACATTTGAGTCATACATTTCAAACGAAAAAGCTTCTAAAGTGCACTTTGTAGCATCAAATGACGTAACAGTGGCAAGATAAACCATGGTACAGAACTACAAAAAACAGTCTGAGCCATATGTTTCAAATGAAAAAACTTCCAAAATGCACTTCGAAAGCATCGAGAGGGGTATCACTAACAAGATAAACCACAACACAGCACTACAAGAAACATCTGAGTTATATGTTTCAAACGCGAAAACTTCGAAACTGCGCTTTGAATCATCTAGTGAGGTAACAAACAAACGATAAATCATGACAAAAAACCACAAAAACTTTCCGAGTCATATGGTTCAAACGAAAAAATTTCCATAATGTGCCTTGAAAAATATTAGCAGTGGTAACACTGACAGGATAAACTACGACACTACACTATAAAAACATTTTGAGTCAAAGGTTTCAAACGAAAAAAAACTTCCAAAATGAATCTGAAAATATAGTGAGGTAAGACAGACAGGATAAAACACGACACCACGCTACAAAATGTTGGCGATGGGGCCTGTAATTGTGTGGTACGATGGTGTGAAATATTGATAGTCTTGACTCAAAGAAATGCACCATTTTCGATAAAAGCTCTGAGAAATACCTAATTGATAGGGCTTAAATTTACCAGTTGCGTAATGCCATGATCATGTGGAGTGTTTTGGGAAGCTTCTTCATAGGCCTGGTTTGCGAAAACTTGAATCACTGGATTGAATCATAGTCTTTAACATTAAACGTGTTAAATTGTCTTAGGAATGATGAAGGAGGTGTCAGTGGGGGGACAGTCAAATAATGGCACTGTGATGTGAATTGCTTGGAGTACCAGGGTCTAGCAATAAAATACCGAGTTCCGCTTTTCAACAAAAAATATACTGTTTAATTTATATTCACAAGCTTATTTTCGGAGGAGAAAAGGTTGAAAATGTAATAGGGGATGGTGAGGGATGGCGCCATATGGATGGCAGGGGGGCAGGTGTGTAATGGTATGGTGTTGTGGATTATTTTGGAGGTAATTATGATAGGCTTGGCTCGAAAAAAAAACTTGAATCACCGGATTGAAGTATATTTTTTAACATGAAGTGTCTGAAAAATATATCGGGGATGATGGGGCGACGACAGAGGGTGCCACAGACTAGTAATAATGTAACAATGTGGTGTGAATTGCTTGAAAATCCCACTCTAGCTATGAAATGACGAGTTCCCACTGTTCAAAAAAGACAGTGTTTAATTTAGATTCATAAGTTTATTTTCGATGGGAAAAGGTTGAAAATGTCCTAAAGGGGAGGGGGGGTCAAGGTGTGGTGCCACGTTTATGGCAGGTGTGTGTAAGACCGTCTTTGTGTGGGGTGTCTTTTGGTGGTTATTATGATTGGCTTGGGTTGCAAAAACTTGAATCACCGGATTAAAGTATAATTTTTAACAAGAAATGGCTGAAAAATGTCTTGGAGGGAGGGGGTGATGAGGGGGTATGTCGCGTGGATGGCAGGCTTGTAATGCAGTGGTGGCGGGGTATCTTTTGGAGGCTATTATGAAAAGCTATGCTTGCGATAAAAACGTTAATCAATGAAATGAAAGAATAATTTTTAACAAGAAGTTTTTGAAAAATATCTTAGGAATAGTGATGTTGATTGGATAGAAACTATATCCAATGAGGGTGTTCAAGCGCTAGAAGACGCTTAAATGTTAATGACGGGCGTCGCAAGTTGCCGCAGAGCAGTAAGAGTGTGGTACTGTTGCGTGAATTGCTTGGAGTATCATGTTCTGGTCATGAAATTCCAATTTCCGGTGTTTAATGCCACGCGGATGGTAGGAGGAGCAGTCGTGTAGTGTCGCGGTGGCGGGGTGTCTTTTGTAGGTTATTATGAAAGTCCAGGCTCACGAAAAACTCGAATTAACGGATTGAAAGCATAATTTGAACAAGAAAATACCCTGAAAATTATCTTAGGAATGCTGAGGGACGCCAGAGGGTGTCGTGTGCCATCCATAGTTTGCCATGGTGGCGTGAATTGCCACGGGGGGCATCATGTTGAGGGTGGATTGCTAAAACATAAACCAATGGATTTCAAAGCATATTTTAATTATGAAAATATCTTTAAATGCCTTTGGAATAATGAGAGTGCTAGAAGGTGCCGTATGCCATCTATAATTTGCCAGGGTGGTGTGTATTGCCTTGGAGTAATATGTTTTTATACCTTAAAAGTTAAGGTGGAATTTTCTCAGCACAGAGGGGCTATAATATAACATCCCAGTCAAAGAAACGATGCATTTTCGTTAAAAGCTCTTAATATTGCTTAAATTTAGCTCTAATATCAACGCACCTTCTTGAAATGATTGCTACAACATTGTCACTATGTTGTGAAATATTCATAGTCTTGGCGAAAAGAAACAGGGCCTTTTCGCTAAAAAGTGTTATGTGACAGTGATGTGTGCACTGTCAGTACGTAATATTGGCGCCGTCCTTACATAAGATATGCGAACCGTCATTGCGTAAGGTGGGTGATGTCGTTGAGTTACAAGTGGGGATTCCCCTATGGGTCCTGACGCAAGGTTGCATAAAATTGGGTAATCCGTATTACACCTGGCCGTTTAAAACGGGGTCAGTCGTGCTACGTCATTGGACTCCAGGAAATGTGTCGTAAGAATCTCGCCAGTTGTGTTCTCTTTAATAGAACACCTGGACATAACAGGGACATATTGCGGTAATATTGCCAGTGAAGCGGTAAAAACAGGGACCGCACTGCCCTGATGCGAGGGGCTAGTAGCTCCACTTATTGCTACTTTTGTATTATAGCAGCCACACTCCGAATAATCATATAAAAATAATGAGACACCTGGAACCGGGGAATCCTGCCAGGGCATGTTGTCTGAATCTTGCCAGGGCATGTCGTGATGTCACAGAACAGGAGTTTAAAATCCCTTTTTAATTTCCTATTATTGCTGCTTGTATGTTATAGAGACCACGCTCCGATTAATCAAATGGAAATACTGATACACAATTGCGTCATCTGGTCATGGAGACAGAGCATGCGCTTGGAATCTTGCCAGGGCACGTCATGGGAATCTTGGGAGGTCTTGTAGAACACCTGGAAACAGGGATATGTTGTGGGAATCTTGCGAATACTGAAACAATATTGGAACACCTAGAATCCAGGGAATTTTAACAGGGATGACGAGGGCATGACTTTAAAATCCCATGGGAAAAGGGAGGGCATGACTTTAAAATCCCATGGGAAAAGGGAGGGCATGACTTTAAACAGATTGACCCCTCACTACTAGCGTTAGTAGTAGTTTCAATAGAAGTGGTAGTTGGAGTAGCTGTAGTAGCAGTAGTAGCAGCAGGGGTATTATTATTAGTATCGTTCACATATTGCCTTTTCGTCAGTTGATCTTCCTCTTTAAGCGTTCCCTAAAAGTTCCAACTTCACGCCCCAATGCATTTCTGGGATAAACCCTTTTGACAATCAGCATGCGCATAGTGTGTTTAGATTTAGATTAAATTACCTCTATATTGTCTTAAATTTTCACGTTCATACCCTTACTAGCTTTAATTTTGCTCCTTACTTTAAGTTGAAAAAAACTTTTTTTCTGTTTATTACAAGAAGAATCAAACCAAAATTTCAGAAAAAAAACGCCAAAATAAGAATTTGGCATTCGACGTCGACTTTTCCAGAAGTATCTCCAAGAAATATAGAACAGATGCGAAATGTTGTTGTTCTGTATTTAGACAGGTAATATAGGCTAATGTTCTTTAAGATTACAACGTAAAATTCTTTTGAATAAGTTTACTTTTCCAGCTTGGGTAGTTTTTTTTTACACCTTTGAGCCTACAACATGAGGAAAAACATAGTTTTTATTATTTTCCTGGAAAGCAGCCAAGCATTTTACAAACTTCACTGGGATTTTTCTTCCGAGTTTCACAATTCTTGTACCCAGGAAAAATTTCGACTTTGCATCTCTTCCAACATAGGAGCTACAGATAGCTAATCAAACAAACAAAGGTGCAACAACAGTATTGTTACTCTATAGCCAAGTAACAGCCCGACAAAAATTTACATACGCATCAAAAAAATATAAAGGAATAATAATTACCTGAATATATGAGTCATTTCATCAAGTATGGTTTTGCCATCTGGCGTAGGGGCTGTTACGGCATCAAATAGAAAATTCTCCTTAACAACCTCAACATATGTATTGGCTAACTCAAAGTCTCCCGTGGGAAGAGGCCATAATATTCCATCGCCACGGCAAATCAATTTGCAAGCTGCTAAAGTCATACCACCTGGACTTGTAAAGCTATCGTACCGAACGCATGTTTTACCGTCGGATTGATTTTCACATTTCCAGTTATAAGTCGATGATAACCTGGAATTAAAAGTATTTTGGATGAAATTAGCTTATGAAAGAGGATAAATTACGAGCAAAGGTGGTGGTAGCTGTGAAGATATAGAAGGAGGAATAGACAAGGCAGAGGTTTTTTTTGTAGTTACAAAGAGTTTTGAAAAATGGTACGATAGATTTTTAGAGGTAATATTAAGATAAAAAAAGGCCGAGGTGATGACTTTAGCCAAATATGGCTCTGAAAAGTGGAAAGCTTCTGAAAAAAGGAATTTAGGATAGATGTATGCCAATGCTGATCTAAGGACTGTTTTTGGTACTGGTTTAAACAACATAATTCAATCAATTACCTGTATCAAAATTTGGTTCAAGTAGTTTTTTTATGATTACTATAAATGGAAGATTAAGATAGATTAAGATAGTTTTATGAGTTTTGCTCATGAAAATCTCAAAGACATTTTTGATTGGGGGGGGGGAAGAACCTGAATGTTAGTTATCTGCTGTAAGTTTGGATCAAACCCATCTACTATTTGTCCGACAAAATTATATTTTTATGATTATCTGGTCCAGGTTTTTGATTTTACAAGGTATGGAAAACATTGACGACCACCTTTGTTTCTTTTAAATGTTCAGGTAGTGGGACAAAAACTTCTTTTTTTGCCATGGCTTGTCTTTTGTGATTATGAAAGACATAACGCCGAACCTTTGTTTCTTTTAATCGTTCAGGTGGTGGGACAAAAACTTCTTTTTCTTCGAATGATTTATCTAGCCAAGTTTTTTTATTTTACAAGGTATGAAAGGCATTGATGACCACCTTTGTTTCTTTTAGTTGTCCAGGTGGTGATACTTTTGTGTATATATATATATATATATATATATATATATATATATATATATATATATATATATATATATATATATATATATATATATATATATATATATATATATATATATAATATATATATATATATATATATATATATATATATATATATATATATATATATATATATATATATATATATATATATACATATATGGAAAGATCCTCCCCCGTAACCCCTACTTTGACCCCGGCCCCCCAATAGAAAAATATTCCTCCTGAAAACACCTGTATACTTCCCAATAACCAATACTATATGTAAACAATGGGCGAAGTTTATAACTTGCAGCCCTTCCCCCGGGAACCGTGGGGGATTAAGTCATCCTCAAAGACATATCAATTATATTTTTGACTATGCTGAACAAAATTGCTTTCTCAAAATTTTGATTGGGTGACTTCGGGAAAAAATGAGCGAGGGAGGGGGCAAACTTGCCCTCCAATTTTTTGGTCACTTAAAAAGGGCACTAGAACTTTTAATTTCCATTCGAATGAGCCCTCTCACGATATTTTAGGACTACTGTATAGATGCGATCACCCCTGGGAAAGTAAAAAAAGAAAACAAATAAATACGCATCCGTGATCTTTCTTCTGGCAAAACATACAAAAGTCTACATTTTTGCAGATAGGAGCTTGAAACCTCTATGGTAGGGTTTTCTGATACGCTAAATCTGATGGTGTGATTTTCATTAAGGTTCTATGACTTTTAGGGGTTGTTTCCCCCAATTTCGAAAATAAGGCAAATTTTCTCAGGTGCGTAACTTTAGATGGGTAAAACAAAACTAGATGAAACTTATATATTTGAAATAAGCCTAAAAATCTGATTCTTCTGATGTATCTATTGGTATCAAAATGCCGGTTTTTAGAGTCTCGGTTACTATTGAGCCGGGTCGCTCCTTACTTACCACGGATTGTTTGATAATAACAGTGTAGACAAGAAATGTTCCTGGAAATCACGTGGGATCACATATAAATTTATACCTTCCAGTCTTTTTTTTTCTATCAGTCGAAACTGAGTTTAGACCAACCAGCTGCGAGAGAAGGGGATTATTTTCAGAGGGAATATTTTCCACGGGTGGTAATTTCCTCGAAGAAAAGTTTTCAGGGGAGAGGGGGGTATTTTCCGGGGGGAGGGGGTATTTTCCGCGGGGGATTATCAATCAATCAATCAATCAACATCTTTATTGCCCAAAAAACACACAAGGGTTCAATATGGAGTAGATGAAGAAAAAAAAAAAAAAAAAAAAACACACACTCACAAAGAAAACTATACTACCGAGAATGAACTCAAATAATTCTACTAACCCATAGTAGGATGGAGGCTCTTTGTCCTATCAAGCCTAGAAAAATAACGACCGCAACGCTGCTCAGCCTTGGTTAGTGGCTCAAATAACCCGTAAACTGACAGTAGTCTTTTGTTTCTAGCAAAAAAAAAAACACAAGAAAAATTTCGTGAAACGAAAACATACAGATCTAATAGTCTTTTTATCAGTTGCCGTAAAC
Organism: Artemia sinica; assembly: GCA_027921565.1. Lineage (NCBI taxonomy): Eukaryota > Metazoa > Arthropoda > Branchiopoda > Anostraca > Artemiidae > Artemia > Artemia sinica. The sequence continues at coordinate 35,584,772 of CM051266.1, read as the reverse complement.
ATATTCCAAAATGGAATCAATGCGAGGACATGAGGCATCGCAAAAGCGTTGTAGACACGGGCGAGAATACGCCTGCTGTAGCAAACTTTACAGCAAACTAGCACGCAAACGCTTTTCTAAGTTTCTCACTTGGATAAGAGATAAGGAGAGCCCTTGTCTTTTTTACACTATCCCCTATTGGAAGACCGAGATACTTAATACAAACAGATAACTAAACACTCTGATTTCCTAACTGTACGCATCCAAAATCACCAACAGATTTGCCGAAAGTAAGGACCTCGCTCTTCGGAGCATTAAAATTGAGACCAATTTCGGCATATTCCCTACTAAGCACAGAAAAATTCTCCTCAACAGACGATACAGTTCTACTTTAATTCAGGATGTCGTCAGTGTAATTGAGTATGGAAAGGTCCAAATCTTTAAAAACAAAACTAATTCTAGCCTCTTTTAGGAGTGCAACCAGACTATTATTATACAATGGTGGCAAAGTTAAACCACCTTGGCGGATTCCTTTCCAAACTCGAATTACGGCTTTACACATAACATAACGATGACGAGTAGGTTCTTTCACAACACCACACAATCTCGCATACAGATTTTTTAATACCCGCACAAACTGAACGATTGAGACTTCGCTGCTGCGCACTATTAGCAAATGAGAATGCACACTAGAATCGAAAGCACGAGAGACATCATGAGCCGAAAGGACGAGATACTCACCACTATTTTCTCTATCCATCAAAACGTTAGCAAGTGTATAATGCACGTGTTCCCGACTACAACCTTCCTTAAATCCAAACTAGTTGTCCGGAGTTGAACAAGCCTTATTTATATCCTTAATCAATAGTAACTCCAGCAATTTACACAGAACAGAAGAAACTGTTATAGGCCTATAAGAACAACATTGCCAGCTATCTTTATTGGTTTTTCGGAACAGGAGTCAATGTAATGACACAAAAAGAATCGGGGACTATACCAGAACTAAAAAGGATTTGGTAAAACAAATGTAGATGCTGCAGCAGCTTATCACTTGCATGTAATAAATGAAAACCACATAACTGATCAGAACCACGCGAGAACATTTTTCGAAGGTGAATGATAGCACTATAAATATCAGAGGCCGTAACTACAAAACCAATATCTGATTCAGTATCAACTAGATTATCCACTAGTAGTGATTCATAGCGCGTTTCTAACATTGGATCAGGTGGAGAAAATTCGCTGGTGAAACAGTTGATCCAGTCACTCTCACTTGGGAGCTCTGAAGCGACACCTATTGACTTTTTCCGCCAATGAATCTCCAAATTTCATTTGGGTTAGTTGCAAGACGCTAACTCCTGCAGTCAATAACCTCAGCTTTGTGATTGGCAAGACACCTAGCAAAACGACGTTTGGTATATAACCGTATGTCATTAACGGCACAGGATTTTGGCCGGTCTTAATCATTCCATATTTGGTGCCAAAACTTTGAAGATTTGCAACTTTGCTGTAAAGCCGGATTTATCGACCAGCCAGGTAATTCTGCAGCCGAACCAACTTTAAGTACAGGAACGGCACAGTGCTCAGCACAACGCATTGCATGGATGATTTTGCTACAGTAAATGTTGATTAGAATTTTTTCTCCGACTCGATGAAGTCTGAGGATTGTTGCAGCAGTTGAAAAGGGATCTTAGTTTTGTCAGGTGTGGCATCAAGCCCTGCTTTATGTACAACAGCATTTATTTTCTTCCAGTCACATTTGAATTCCTGCTTTCGTTTCTTTTCATTTTTTTTTTAAAAGAAAACCATCAAAAACAAAAAAGTTATAGATTGGTAAATGATCCGATACCGATATGTTAAAGTTAACATGGCTTGAGCCACTCGCAGTCCCACCGTTCGAGCAGAGCATGAAATCAAGCGAACTTGTCGCTCCGGAGTTCTGGATATACGTATACGAACGGTCATTTGGGACAACATTCAGATTGGACAGAGCAGACAGAAGTATTTGAGATCTTGAGTGATCGGGCACTGAGAGGTCCCAGTTCCCATCCCCGGCAAGGATAACACGATGAGATGCATAGCCACACAGCTGCAAAGATTTAGCAAGCTTTATTGTTGCACGGGAGAACTTTTCTTTGGAAGCCAAGTTCTTGTAATCAGTTGGTGAGTAGCAGCAATATACTATCAGATTATCAGCTTTTTCCGCGGAGAGGATATTTTCCACGGGTGTATTTTCCAAAGGAGTATTTTCCACGGGGGGGGGGGGGTCCACGTGGCATATTTTCCAGGGGGGATATTTTCCAGAGAGGGGTACTTTCGGGGGGAGGGGGATAAACGCCGGCCACTAATGTAGACATGGTATTTTGAAAATCTGGATGCCTCTACCCTATTTGTAAACCTTGATTAGCCTTTTGGTCAATCAAGAGAAAACTGGAGATGACTTTCTGGCTGTTGTCACAAACTACTTTAATAGCATATTCCCAGGGTGTCACAGATATGCGATTTTGTAAATCTCGATGCACATACTATCTTTTGATTTAGGCCAGCCCCCCCCCCCAAGTCTAAGTTTAACTTCAACTTACCGCGTTCTTCTTTTAGCATTTCCTGCAGGTTTCACCTTAATACTTAAGTGGTTCCTGTGATATTGCAGATAGGTTGTTTTTGCAACATGGCACAACATTGAGACATAGCATTCTATCATTCAACGAGTGAACTTGTTTGACTAGTTATACCGGTGTTAGACCAGTCTCTGTCATTTGGATACTGAATGGATACTGCTCCTTGCCAGTAAGTCTGTATTTGATTAAATTCTAAATGAAAGCATAAATCTCACGTGAGAGCGGATTTTATAGCTAAGGAAATATGTCGTCAGTCAGCCAGAAAACGTTTGATGATGGAATGAAGGCACTGGGAAAGATACTGGATCTCATAATTCACCAACAAAAAGAGTTTGCTGTTACACTGTCGTCGATTTCGGATGAGGTTCAGATTTTGAAAAATGAATCAAAGTCTCGTGATGCGAAGATTGCTAGTCTAGAAAGCCTGCTTGAGTAGCAAAAGTTAAAGTGTGATACAATCGAAACGAAACTGCTGGAAATTGAAGTAAAAGACCGAAAACTCAACTTTATCATCTTCAGATTACCGAAAGAGAAAAACCAACAGACAGTTCTCGCGAATGTGTCTAAGTTACTGACATCAAAAATGGAAATCACGGATAAAATCCAAATGTCACAGTGCTACCGGGTGCCTCAGAGGTCAAATGTGTCTAGCCGTAAGCCAATCGCCCCACCAGTTTTCGTAACAGTGTCGTCAGAAAAAGATATTCAATCAATCTTCAGTTCGATATCGAAGCTGAAAGGAACTGGGGTCCGGATTTGCACGGACTTGCCGCTCAAATTAAACTCTGCTAGAAACGAGTTACTGTCTAAGGGTAAGGAGCTGCGAGACAATGGATCCACTCAACTCACACGAGTGAAACAAAAAGGGGCCAAACTCTGGCTAGAGTATAAATCGGATTCTGAGTCGCAGTGGGCAAAATCATAAGGAATTTTATAGGCGACTAGTGTATAGATATTAGATCAATCCCGCTCTAGATTGATAATTGTTTCGTTTTTGTGTTTGTAAAATGTTAATTTTTTATTTTTATGTATTATTTAGGCTAGCTCGGTTCGAGTTTCTTTTGATTATTTCTACCCCAGTTATTTCTGTTCTACTTATACCTTCTAAACTTAGGTCTTCTCGATGGATGATAAGCATAATAGGTTTTCATGACTCGGCAGTGGTACGAGCTCCTTGTCACGCGGGCTTACTGGCACGGGGTGGGATCTTTCAAATATTATTTAGTTGACTTTAAAGTTTGCGGGTGCGGGGGGACCGATAGACTGGTGGCTTTGGAGGGAAAACCCCTTAACCTATATTTAATTTCTGCAACTTTTAATGTATACGGTCAAAGAGAAAACAACACTTTTTCTAAAATAAGACCGTCATCGTACGTTTCTCCTGATCAAATAAACAGACTTTGAAGAAAATTATTGCGAATGGGGTTTGTGAATGTACAAGGACTGATTAGTTCTACTGATGAACTAAGAAGTTTATTACAAGTAAATCAAATTGACATTTTGGGGATTTAAGAAACATTTATTAATGACGAGACAAATTATAATGTGAAAATCCCGGGATATAAATTCATTGACAAGAATCGACTAGTCCATGAAAAAGGTGGCCTTGGGTTATTTTTGAATGATGCAGCGCAGTTGGAGCGACAGCCAGAACTGAAAAAATATAATGTTGAAAAAGTGTGTGAAATACAGGCTGTTGATTGTCGGCTTGGGACTAAAAAAAATCAAGTTTTTGTTGTGTATAAGCCCCCGTCGGCCCCAGTGCCACTTTTTTTGCAATTTCTGGAGTCTTTACTAGCATCTTTGGACGATAAGGATGTTGTGGTTATGGGGGATTTTAATATAAACCTACTGGAATTTAAAGAAAATACCCATACAACAGAATTTATTACAATAATGACATCGAATTCCCTAATTCCTTCGTGTACAATTCCAACAAGTGTTGCATCGACTAGTGCAACTCTCATTGACAACATATTTTTAAAAACAACAGTTACGTCTTCACAGGTTATTCTGACGGGTTTCTTTGATCATTTCTTATTAATTTCTGATGTGAGATACCAGATTTATAAGATAAAATCACCAGAAACAGCAACCCGGAATATTAATAAAAAAAATCTAGTATGTTTAAAGGATAAACTGAATTTGACTGATTGGTCTTCTGTATTTGATGCTGATGAAATAAATTCAGCGACGGATTATTTTTTAGAAGGATTTAATGCTGCACTTGATGAATCGTGCCCAAGAGTAAAAAAAAGAAAACGTAAACATAATCAACCCATCCAGCCATGGATATCGCCTGCCCTTTAGACGTCATGGAATTATAGTCATGGTGTAACTCTTATTTATTTTTGTTGTCAAACAGTTTATTCCGATTAATATACCGAGTTTTTGTCATTCGACCTTGTGTCTCCGGCGTTTACCCTCTATTTATGTTTATTTTGTACAGATATTTTAAAATTAAACCTTGAACTTTGAACATAGTGTATTTTGTTCTTCCTGTTGTTGCGTGCATAAATTATAAGCCCGATTGAGAGTTGTAGCGCTAAAATGTATTTTTTCTCATAATTCTCTCAAGATTGGAGATAAAATTGTTTAGCCCCATCCTCTCCTACAATATTAAATTCAATTTTTACCCTACCTTTCTCCCCTTCTTTTTCCAACAGTTTTTGAGATGTTCAAATCCCCCCGACAATATCTTAATAGACAATATCGACAATATCTTATATCGACAATACCTCAATATCAATTTTTTAAGAACGGCTACTGAAACACAGGGGCCTTTTAATTAGAATAGGAAGCTTTTTTAAAACTGCTAAAAGCTTTAGCATAAAGAGCAAGGGAGCAACCTTTCATATAAGGAATAATTTCTGTTTATTTTGAGCTTCAGAGGTGCTCCTTACTTTCAGTTAAAGAAATTTGCTTTTTTATTTAATTTTCAAAAAAATGGCTGTCTCAAAATTTTGTCTTTCGGGGTACCAAGATGGTGAAGGGTGGAATATTCGTTACCCTCCAATTACTTTCGAGTTTTGAGAAGGGCACTAGTTTCTACAGCCAATTCTTCCGTACCAGGTGGCCTGGTAAAAAATTAAAATAAATAGTACACGAAAGCCATTTCGCTTGTTACTTAGACAGTACTACTGCGTTGCCTATACCTTCTAAAACAAACTTCATCTTCAGATAAAAATATTCCCAAGCTATGGCCTATTTCCCTCTCCCTTCTACCCTGTGGCTAAACTTGGAGAGGAATTTCCCACAATTTTGTATTAGAATTCCAGACAACCGACTTACCTGAAAAAATTTTTTGCATCTGTAACAAGCAAGCCGCACAAAAAAGTAATCAGGATCTTCATTACTTATCCTCTTATGGTCGTGCTCCTCTATTAACCTTCGATCAGGTAAATGCTGTCGGGCGGCGTCTTTTGAAAGTTTTGTGTGCTTCGTTGAACTGAATAAAAGATAAGTATTTAAGCACACGAATTAAACCAATAATGTTTATTCTTGTATGTGGCACTGCGTAGCACCATTGAACGATCTATTACTTTTACATATATTTCTTTCAATTATGTAATTACCGTTGTGGCAATTATAAGCACATTGAGCACTGATCGATCTTCCGGGATTTTTCTTATGTATTAACGCGAGCATAAGTAGTTATTTGCATAAACATTTTCTAAAAATGACCTTAAAAAAAGTGTGTCAATGAGCCAAATGTATGCATTGGCCTGATTCTTTAAAGCCATGCAACTCTCCCACCTAAATTGGGGCCGATCAAAAGGCAAACAATTTTCCCTGACCCCTTCACATGGGGGGCTGGGTCCATGAGCACCCTTATGGGGGGGGGGCAGAGGGGGTCTCCAGCTCCCCTGGCTGAATGATGCTGCTTTATATTTTATATTTTTGTTTTGAGATTTTTATTATACAGCATTGGAAGTGCCAATTAAACCAGGTTAGCCCCCCCTAAAATTCAGGCTATGGGGGCCCATGGTTGGGTCATAGATGCTAAGGGGGCTATTCGATTGGAAACAAAAATTCATCGTACCTTTTTTAAGGACCAAAAATGCTTTGAGGGTACCCAGCCTTCCTGCTATGCCCTTTTCTGATCTCCCCATAACCTCTAAGGCATTGAATCGAAATTTTGAGAAAACTACTTAGTTCAGAAATGTCGAAAGGTCTAATAGGTATGTCTCTGGGGTCAAATTATATAAATTGCCAGTTAAGCTCAAAGGAATTTTAGAAGAAAAGATGGCAGCGTCTGCTCTTGGTTGTTAGATCAGCATGGAGCTCTTAGAGGTTTGCTAGACTAAGATTCCACTTTCCCAAGAGATATCCACACGTACCTTGGTAAATGAAAGGAAGCTACCTGCACCCAGATTTCAAATTATCTGCAATGTCTTGAGAATAGCATGGATCATCAAGTTGAAACTTTCAGGGAGTGTTGGAAGGTTCAATTTTACCTCACATTTTGACCTAGGAGAGGGTAGAGAGGTAGATCCAAAGAAACTGTGTTTATACACGTCATCAAAATAGCTTATATGCAATATCTTTAGAACGGCTTGAGGAATTTCTAATACCTGACAACTAACAGTGCATTTCTAAGACCCCGAGATCTGAGCCTAAAGTAGATTTTGCCCTCGTTTCATATTATTGTCGTGGAAATATCACAGCTATTCCACGGTGGAATTAACTCGGTTATTTTTAAACTCAGAATGTGTGTGAGTCCATGAGATGGGTGTATTGTTGACACATGATCAATTTCCTTGATAAAGTGAGATTTCTAATATTTCGTACTTTATATTATTTTACTAACTTTGAAAGTCTGCTAACACATTCTATGCCTTTAAGCCTACAAACCTAAAAAATGTTAAGCTGGTGGCCCCTATAATTACATTGGGAAACAGTTTAATTTCAGTTTAAATAAAATCTCGTGCTCAACTATGTATGCGAAAACACTGCTAGTAGTAGGCCTATTGTTTACTGCCAATCGAAAATTCTATCAGAATTCTGTTGTGCATACGGATTTTTGAACAATAGTTTCTTAACTTTCACATCCTAAGGGAAATTTGGACGTGATAGTATCAAAAACCTGATTGATTAGATTGATTTTCCAATGTTTATACGTATTTGAAACTCCAAAATGATATTGAGTTTGATCTACCTCTCTGAAACCAGAGCTCATAAAGGTGTTCCCAAGTTCCTATCCTCCCGATATCTCTCTTCTCTTCAGGATACAGATATTTTACAGATTTTAAAAGCTTGTGTGAGAACGGAAATTTCTGTTTTGGAAGGGGAGCGAGCAACATACAAATTGTGACCGGGAAAAATTTCTCAAGCTATTTCTTCCACTCCTTCCTTACTTTTAAGGCTTGACAGGTTCTATAAGATTAATTTTGACTTAGGGTTTAGTCGTAATTTTGGAATTTTCTTTTTAAAGTTAAAGTAAGTAAATAACAGTCTTCTACAATCTTTTCTGCCTTATGAGTGGGGGAAGGGTTGCGATAGAATCTATAAAATGGGTTCTCATTAATATTTAGAACCTTATCTGATCAAACAGTTCGTGGTAACGAACTGTAAATGAGGAGCAACCCGGCTCAATGGTAACCGCAGCTCTAGAAAACGGGATTTTGATACCAATAGATATATCAAAAGAATCAAATTTTAATTCTGATTTCAAATATATAAGTTTCGTCAAGTTTAGTCATACTCATCAAAAGTTACGCACCTGAGAAAATTTGGCTGATTTTCGAAAAAAAGGGGGAAAGACCCCCTAAAAGTAACAGAACCTAAATGAAAATCACACCATCATATTCAGTGTATCAGAGAACCCTACTGTAGAGGTTTCAAGCTTCTATCTACAAAAACGTGGTATTTTGCATTTTTTGCAAGAAGAAAGATCACGGATGCGTGATCTTTATTTATTTTTTTCAAGGGGTGATCGTATCGACCAAGTGGTCCTAGAATATCGTGGGAGGGCTCATTGGAACGAAAATTAAAAGTTCTAGTGCCCTTTTTAATGGACCGAAAACATGGAGGGCAATTAGGCCCCCTCGCACGCTAATTTTTTTCCCAAAGTCCCCAATCAAAATTTTGAGACATCCATTTTGCTAAGCATGGTCGAAAAGATGAAAGGTATGCATTTTAGGATGACTTAATCCCCCGAAGTCCCCGGGGGGAGGGCTGAAAGTTATGAACTTTACCCAATGTTAACATACAGTATTGGTTATTGGGAAGTATACAGACGTTTTCAGGGGGGACATTTTATGGTAGTGGGGGGGGGGAGGGTCGGGGGTTATTGGGAGGATCTTTCCATGAAGAAAGTTTTCATGGGGGAAGGGATATTGCTATGAGGGGGGCGCCGGATTTCCCAGCATTATTTAAAAAAAAGATCAGAAATTAAATTAAAAAAAAAAAATTAACTGAAAGTAAGAAGCAACATCAAAACTTAAAACGAACAGAAAATATTACGTATATGATTAGGTTCACCCCCTAGTCAATACCTCGCTCTTTAAAGCAAAGATTTTTTAGGACTTTCATAAGAGCTATTTATTCTAATTAACGGCCTTTGTGATTAAGGGTTAATTTATAAAGAATTGGAACAAAATTCGAACTTTAGCTTAAAGAGCAAGGTATTGACTAGGAGGCCAACCCCTTTATATACGCATTAAAAATATATGAATATAGAAGTTTGTTACGTAAGTTAATTCGTAAGTTGCGTATATTTATTACTAATAAAAACGTTCGTAAATAAAATTAAACAACTTTAGAGAAAGCCATTTAACTAAATAAAAGTAAAATTAATATGCAAATTTTGTTTTAATTATTCATGTACGGTGAGCCAAAACAAAAGCCTGCATTAGTTCAAAAAGTTCAAAAGTTAAATAAAAAAAAACAAGTTTTTATTAACTGAAAGTAAGGAACGACGTTAAAACTTAAAACAAACCGATATTATTCCATATATGAAAGGGGCTGTCCCCTCCTCAACGCCCTGCTCTTTACGCTAAAGTTTGACTTTCTCACAACTCTATTTTTTTTAAACAATAAAAAACTTTAGCGTAACGAGCGAGGCGTTGAGGAGGGGACAGTCCCTTTCATATACGGAATAATTTCTGTTCGTTTTAAGTTTTAACGTCGTTCTGTACTTTCAGTTAAAAAAAAAATTTTTTTTATTCAATAAAGTATAGAAGCTTATGCTACATCGAGTTCTAGAATTATCTAAAAGCACTCTAGAACTCCAAATAGTTGGGGCTGCTCTTTTCCACTTTTGCTCTAAATTTCTTATATAATTCCTCCACTTTTATACTTTTATTCCCACAATGGTGGCCCTAAAAGCAAGAATTCAGACCCCCAACCCCTTAATACAAAGAAAATCAACCAATCCACGTGATTGGCCTTGCCGTAGCTATAAAAAAATAATGTCTGTCACTCTTGTACAAACTTCTCCTCTTGTCTACTAAAATAATGAATTTTCACTAATATTCTTAGCTGCATTTCGAACTTTCTTCACTAGAACACCATCAGCGACTTCAAAAACAATTTTCTTAAAATCATTCCATCCATTTTCTAAATTTTAAAATCATCAGTTAAGTATTAGACTGTTCCAGGAAAGTTTTTCTCGAAGGAGATACTTTTCATGTGAAGTATTACCTTCTAAATCAAGATAATCCAAAGAGACAATAATCAAGAAAAACACGTCTTGGCACAAAGTCTCAAAGGTAACTGTTGGCAGATTAATTTTTACTTTATTAACTGATCAACCATAAACATAGTTAACGCCTTATCTTAAGGTTTTAATTGAAGTATTAATTGGTGATAAAATTCTTTTCTTGCACCATTACACTGGTCAAATAAATTTAAACATTGTTGATTCACATGTAGGTAAACAAATAAAAATGTTTAACTTAAGGGAACTCAAATATAATCATTTATAGTAGAAAACAAAACCACATTGTTTTTAAATATTTCATTTTAACTAGGTTATGCAAGCGTATTAAAGAAAAGTCAATTGGTTCAAGCTAGCTATGAAGCAAGGATCATTAATGAGAACAAAAATATGCTGAACCTAATGAAGAAATATATATGTTTTTATAAGTTTCACTTAACCAAGTTGATTCATTTGAGGCTTGATAAAACTATATACAGTGATGCATATCTTGACCTCAGCTATTACGGAGGGCGGCCGGTAGATCTTTGTGTGGGTGGAGAAGTGTACTTAAAGCCTCAAAAGCATGCTCTTAAGTAGTAAGCTAGTATGCACTTTCACGAATACAAGAATATACAGTGCTTTTTGACGATTACATGAATATAAAGTGCAGTTTGAGGTGCACATTGCAAAAAACAACCAATCCTTTTATATTATATACCTATAAAGTGATCAAACAGGTTTTGAAACTATAATTGAGATTGTATAACGCAACCAGACTGGTTTTTGAGGCAACACCCATTTTTTAGGGCCAATCAGAGAGAGCGGAGGTTACTCCATATACGATAACTTGATTGGTAATTGGATTGGTAATTGTGATTTTCATTGCAATTCATATTAGTAAGAGAATTGAATTCAGGGAGAATAGTTTATTTGAGACGATATTAGTAGAGAAAATGAGTGGAGCATTTACATTATTGGAGGTTGATGGTGAAGCCGCTAGCAAAGATGTACGAGTACCAAACATGGCTGTGGAAATAAAAGGAGGCTGTAGACTATGCCTTGAATGGGATGATATGTATGCTAGATATGTAATATCATTGAGCAAATTTAAAATGGAGAAGCAATTATGTTTTGCTGCGAAACTGAATATTGTGCATATGAACAGACTTCAGGCAGCATTAGATGCAATAGTGAAATATATTGATGAAAACAAATTGAATTAGTGATTATTTTTGTTGTACTTATGTTCAATAAAACTGTTTCTAAATCAAAGATATTTTTCTTTCTATAGTAGGCTAGCGTGTATTTTAAGAGTAGAAAACAATTCTGGTTAGTCTGAAGTTGGTTGTGAGAGTGCTAGGAATCTAAAAAATGGATAGATTTGAGAAAGAGTGAATCATGGGGAATCTTGTGTTTATGGAAAAACGTATGATTCTAGATGATGATTTTCTAGAGCTGTCTATTCAAAGGAAGATATTTTCTCAGGGAATGCTTGTTGATATAATGAAAACTGATTCTCCGTCATTAGACTATTGCATGAAGCTTTTACATCGTGGACCAAATGTATTTACACAATTTATTGACATATTAATCACGACACAGCAAAATGATATTGTGGATGTGCTTTTAAACACTAGTTTGGAAATTTAGGACTTTTTTTCATGAGAAAGATGGTGTGCAAGGATGATTTACTCCTCTCTCTCTATCTATCCCACTCAATTTGTTGTTGGTAGCTCAGTTTCATTGTGGCAGTGAGAGTGTCAACACATGAAAAATGTTCCATACATGTCCACTATGCATGTACACACTGGGCACCTGGTCATCATGTGAGAATTGTACAATGATTGATGAGTATGATGAAAAGTGCAGATTATGCAACCCGTGTAAATTGCGTAGAGGATATGCTGTACAAATTAAATGTTGTAAATCCTGTCTTGAAGAGGTGTGTGACTCTCATCCTAGAGGGTACCTATGCTCCAACTGCCACTATGATAAATGTAATCAGTGGGAGAATACATATCCTGGTATGATTGGAAAGAATCCTAAGCGTGATTTTAGTTTACTGCTACGAGATTGGTATCGTCATGGCTTTAGATTGTTTTGGGAGGAGGAGCCGGGTCAGCGATTCAACTATTGGAAAAACAAAAGAATTTGGTTTCTACGTCATCGTTGTGAAGACAATGGCTACTATGATTATAAGCCCAGTGATTTTTATTTGGCTGTGACGGAATCTGATTTGCCACTTGAGGACACTGTTTGTGACATTGCTTCAAATAGGCAAATTGAAACATGTGAATTCTATAAAATGAATGAGAATAGTATCATTGACTATACAAAGAGATATGACAAGAGTGAAATTACACTCTACTGTAGAAAATATGACCCTGACATTGCAGCACATCAGGATCAGTATACTGTGAATTCAGATAATTTACCCGCATTATTTGTTCTCGACAAATACCTATACCTAGTAGAAGATGAAATCTAAAGAGTAGAAAAGTCGTTTTTATTATGTACATACATTTTTCGTTTATTAATAAACAATTTCACATACATTTTTAGAACATTTTATTCGTAGGGCACTAAAATCAATATTAAACACGCTTGTAAGTATATTTTCCACTAGAAAGTCGTTCAATCGAGGTAAGTCAACATAGATGTCGAGAAACTGCTTGTAGGTATAGCCACGACATCTGTACATGAAAAAGAGTAGAGCATGAAAGCCACATGTCTTAGTCATTAAATCCTCTACTCTCCTTTGATTTTGAATAATAGTTTTCCCACTGCTTTCAACAAAGTTGCTGATGTATGGAGTGTAGAATTTATACGATAGGCCAAGAGGATAAAAAAAATTCAATATTCTTCGCTGTTTGAAAGATACATAGCCAATGGCCTATCTTCAGAGTCAATGGACTGCTATTAACAATGATTAGGGTATTGTTAACACTTGAAATTTTTTCAATGAAGTCCGATGGTATGCAATAGGACTTGTACTGGGACATGTATGGATCCATACTAAATAAGCTGATTATTTGGTTTGTGTTCATGGTGCTAGGTCTAGTAGAACACTGCCATCGGGTGTGATTTCCCAATAGGTTTCAAATTGACTCAATGATATTAGCGTGATACTCTCAGTCAAAGCATCGGCAAATGTACACTCTAAACCTACATTCCCTGTTCGTACTATGCTCATATCCTGGGCCCCCGACAGGTCAAAAACAATTGCGCCATGATTTTTTGAAAACATTGATTCGGTTATTCCATTTTCAAATAGTTGGGAGTCATGATCTAGGGATTGCATGGTCAACTCGTACAGAGTTCTATAGGATATTTTGTCAAATGATAGGGTGTACAGTGGAGTACCATTCACATTGCACACAAGGCTAGATAGAACGAAGAAATTAAAATCATGGGGGGATTCAGTCCAGGATCCAACGGCACTGCCAGTCTTCACAAAGGCCAATGCCAATTTTGATGGGATTTCTCCATTTATAAATGATGAATCCATATAGCTACGAGAGCCGGTGGCAATGTGACGTTGATTGGTGATCGTGTGGAGGACAAGAAGTTTAATGTTGTTGCCATTGGCTCTTAGCTTTTCCACTGCCAATGCAACAGAGCTCATAACCTGTTGTTTTCGGACGAGGAGAATTGCTGATGTGATAACGACATTTGCATCGGGTGCTGCAGGAAGTGTTTTTCTCAAAATGAAATTCGATGGGGCCAGTTGCAACTTTATGTCAATCTTGACATTGGGGGGTAACCATTGGGATATATTGAATATCTCATGATTGAATTTTCCAACTAAATGATACTCCTGGGTCACTGCAGTAGTCAACTCGCCGTCAGTATGAACACCTGATCGATATTCATAGCTCAATGACTGTCCTCTCAACTCCTTATATGCCTTTGGTGTCATCATCATAAATTGTATGTAGCTTGCATAGTTGGATAAATTATTGCTAGTGCTCACCATTGTTCCATTAATAAATAGCCTACATTAATTTGTTTGAACAGGTTGTGTAGAATACAGTTTTCGTAGGAGAGTCCATCGGCAGCAGTTGGAGTTGTATTATCTGACTTTTTCTTCACCGCAACATTTAAATCAATAAATTTTGATGACAAATCAATGAAATAGTCCTCATTGGAAAATATTTGAAAGTGTATATTTTCCGAGAGAGTTTGCTGGGGATGAAATTGTTCATAGTAGCCATACTTGACACTGACATCAAAATTTTCAGCATTGAACAGATTCAATGAGGAACTGATTTATGGATGTGATTCCTTGTGGGGGAGATAAGTCATCTTAAGAGAAGAAATCCTTCTTTGATCTAACAAACTTTTCTTCTTCTTCTTCTTATTGTTCTTCCTCGTTTTATTCCTCAAAGTCCTTGTTGATGTCCTTCGCTTCTCACCTGGGTAGAGACTGATGAGTGAATGACTCGCACGCATCCTTTTCAATCCCTTCCCATTTTGCTGAGATTTTAATTCCTCACCAACGGCTATTGCAGAAGATCTACTTCAACACCTCTCTTCGAGCGAAATGGAATGGCATATGCATAGCGACTAAAAACAATGATTGCAAGTAGAATGTACTTGTACGGTGTATTGTGACGTCTTTGAATCTCATCTAGAGTTAAGAGATCTGCTTGCATTATATGCAATGGGAAAAAGGCTTTAGTTTTTCGATAATGATTAGCACGAAGTCTATTATTTCTATGCAGAGTGTAACTTGATTCATTTTGTAGACAGTCTTGTACACTTTTAGCGTGAACACCAGTGACTTTGGAAAGAGTGGTGGGGGAACTTAAACTTCCCACTTCACCAATATTTTCATAGACACGTTTCAGAACTTCAATCATTTGAACGTAAACTTGTAGTGTAACGTCCGCTACCCTTTTGTATACTAGTGGTTGGCGGTGGTTGTGGTGACGTTGACTTGATACGTCTTCGCTTTTGTCTAGCTATCAGTTGTGTCCTGCTCCTCCTCCTCACCATTGTCAAGTTTCCACTAGGTGTGCAAGTATTTTCCAAAATTGATTTAAAATCTTCTTCTTCTTCTTCATGTTCATATTTTAATGGTGTTGAGGGTGCATGTTAATTTAATTTTTTTAGAATATGCCTATTGCTAATAAGGCTTTTGGGGAAGTATAATGTATTTAGAAAGTTGTATAGATGAGCGTCAAATGATAATAGTCCTTCACGATTTGTAACCATATCATAGATTAAATCAAGTAGATTATAGCTCTTGCCCTGAATTATAATCCCTTTCCCATTGCTATCAACTTGAATATGACCTTGACCGCTTTCCATGAGATATGTTATGAGTCGTTTAGTTTGTTCACGATATGAGTGGGGCATTAGATTTCCAATACTCGACACAATTGAATCTAATTCCTCCTTCTTTAATTGTGTTCCAGCAGCAGCAGCAGCAGAAAACTGAGGAGATGGTTCTTTTTTGTGATCAATACCACTGGCCTTCGCACGATAGCGCATATGTTTGTCCACTCGGCGAAGTGCATCTTGAAGTAAAAGCAGTTTTTTATCATCCTCAATATTCTCGTTGTCAATGAATTTACTCAGATTGTCCTCAAAGTGTTCCACGGGTGAGAGAGCGAGTCCTATTGGAGTCAATTTATTGGGTTTGAGTATTCTCTCTCTCTAGAGAAAACTGTTTACAAGTCCTGCAATTATCGGTAGTAAAAGTATGAAAAAGATACCGCCCGCCTGAAGAAGACGTTTCCTTTTAAAGTTCTTTCCTTTGTTTTTAGAGGCCAATGTACGTACAATGCAACGATGTTGCTTTGCCTGTTGCTCAACTACTTCTGGCAGCTGAACATTGCCCTCAGTCAAATTTAAACAAAGTTCGGATATTAGATTTATGAAATCATTGTCAACACCATGTTTGAGTATGGCTTTCCTAGGTGGGGGTTTTGAAGTGCTTAGAACTGAAAATAAATGTCTATTTTCATGTAGTTTCTTCAGTGTCATGATAGCAACTAATAGGTCTTTTTACGGGGAGATATACTGTAATTTCATTTTCAAAAATATCTGTGACTACACGCAAATCCTCGGGTGTATTTTGATTAAGATCCAATAGGATGTAGCCGTAGGGTTTATTAGTTGCCTGATTGTACGCTGAGAGCATAAATTTAGGTGCCCCGGGGTATATTTGTTTATTGAGGGTTATTAGCGAGCTAGAATCACGAACAACTCTGTAGATAATATAGTAGGTGCAGTTCAATGCAAGTGTTCGCATGCATTTGCTCTGATGAAAGAGGTTGTGTAGAACCAGAGTAATTGAAATCTGTTCATGATGAGAGCGAACGGTGAACAATTGCAGCATTTCCTGGGACCATTGCTCAATAGATTCAGCCAGATCGTCAATAATCAGCCAAGAGTTCTGTTCAATAATGTTGAAAACATCAAGTCCCTGTATGAATTGTATCTGCACCAACCCCGCTATGCCAATTCCTTTTATTTTATCGTATGACTCCTGCCAAATACAGTAACAATAGAAGATTTTTTTCGGCTTTGCCACAAACATTTTATCGCAATTTTTAATTATTTTAGTTAAGAGTGTTGTTTTGCCTGAGACTGATGGACCGTACAGAAACGATCAGAATGGTGTTTTAAATTGATACATGTTCCCTTCAACAGTTCACCTACAACTAACTGTAGACTATAGTTGTCTAATGACTAAATAATTTCCATACTAGTCCGTTCAAGAATAATGAGAAGAAGAAGAATAAAATCAATAAAAAATCATATTTCTTGTATTATTAACATAAAAAACAGCACTTTACAAATAATACATTACAGAAAAAAAAGAAAGAAAAATACACTTAAGATTTTTTTTTAAATTTATTTATAATAAAAAATATTTAAAAAAATTCACTAGAAAAAGCACTTTGATAAATATACTTTATTTATTTATAAAAAAATACAACATTTAATGAAAAAAATACACTTCGAATAATATCACTTTTTTACATCATTTTTTTTTTAATTTGAATGCAACAACAACATGTATATTTACAAAAAAAATCTGCTCTAAGTAAAAAAAAAGATACCTTTGGTAGTGGCAGCGCCCCCCGCTGGCGGCCGGTTGGGTGGCGCCCCAGCAGCGAGGAGACCCCCCCCCCACCCCCCACCCCCCCCCCCCCCCCAGGCCACAAGCCCCTTCCCCCCCAAGGTTTTGGGAAATTTATTGGACTTTACTCAAACCGATACTTTCCCTATGACTAACACATTCGGCTCGGTCGGAAGTTAAATAGTGCCCCAGGGGGTCGGTAGTCACACCGTCTTGACAAACATAGACCTTGTCGGAAATGGTACTCATGGCATTTTTTTCTATATTTACAGTGAAGTTCCTGTAGTTCAGCGAACGAATTGCCAACAATTTTGCTCGTGGAATTGTATTTTCAACAGTACAATTCCTATAGACGTTCATGTCGAAATTCTTATCCACATAGCGCGTGGGTACTCCTTTGCAACGCTTTTTGATTTCCTCGTCGTGTGTCTGTATAAAGTAAACCTTCGGACTTACAAACATGCCATGGGAAATCATGTCGCTTCCCGTTTCTAATTTTAAAAATAAAAGCTGATTTTGCGCCCGACGTTTCACTAGCTCTGGGTAAAGCCCACTCCAATTGGTGTAGTCCATCCGCGAGCTGATGATTTCACCGTGCGCCAAATCATCAAGTTGGTTTGGAGTTTTTACTTTTAGCATTAGAGAATCTGTGTCCCCGTAGCAGACCTCTACTTGCCCCTTCTCCGGCCACTGTACCCTAGCCACATTGTAGTAGAATTCCAACATGAGCTTTTTAGAGATCTCCAAGATGGCACTGCCTGCAGCAATATTTTTATTCAATACAATGCTTCTTTTTTTTCTATTAAAAAGTACCATGTTCGGGCCAATGATTGTAAAGGAAGTGTAATTTGGATCGGCAATAATTCGAGCATATTGTTTGGGATCGGTCACGACGTCATAACGATTCCTATTGCGAACACTTTCGCACATTGTACCAAAAGCCGAATTTAAATTGAGCTTATAGATTTCTTTCTCGGCTTTTGTCCGCGCTTCAAAACATTTCTTGACAAAAGTGTCAACAAACATTTTCAGATAGGGCTTTTGACTGAACTGGAGGGCTCTATGAACCTTTGTGACGTTGAAACCGTTGTTGCACATCCATTTTGTGCCACATGATGTACATCAATATTTTTCTTCGGCAGAAGGTCGGCAATAAGTTTTTGTTTTGAAGGTGACCAATGCAATCCGTCCACCTCGACCAAACGTCTGTTGCGGGGGCTCAAAGAGTCCCTAGACACAGTTCTATTGATGCATGGAAAAACAAAATCCTTTACCGAATCGTGAAGCTCAACTGGTATCTCCCCATCAATTTCAAAAAACAATCCAACCGGCCAATTCTCCTCAACACTGTCAATGTTGGGGAAATGGGGGGGCTTGAGGTTCATTGAGCCGTTTATAGTCATTGCAAGGTAGCGCATAATGGGACATGGCCGAGGGGTAGAGGGAATTCATATCAAGGAAAACTGCATCTGATTTTTTCCTCGTCTTCTCTCCAGTTGGATCAGTTTCGAAGATACGATCCCCGTGAAAAACGTATCCACCCCTCATTGACCTCTCGACGAACAGGTGCTGATCGATGTTGGTGATCAGCCCGATTTTTTCACTACTAATTTTTAGGATGAGGTCCATTACCAGATGAGGAGATGAAAAATAATATCCTAAATCAAGATTAAATTCTCCATATTTTTTGTCCGTATTTTTACACATAATGTCTAACAAAGTTAACACATCACTCGACAAATACAGCTTGCAGTAGTCAAACCCATTTTTACACCCTCCCTCTGCCCAAACTTTTTTAGCAAAACTGTATTCATCAGGGGTGCACCTACGATCGTGTAGACTGTCGTAAAACGATTCGATAGAGGGAATAGTTTCCTTGGCGAATCTCGACATGGAGCAGTAATAATCACAAGGATATATGCCCTTGACCGTCAACAAATCATATAAATCATCTGGAAATTGTTGCTTGAGAAGGGGGAAAGCGTTGCAGCCGTCATCGTTTTTCTGCACTTGAATTAATTCGCTCAATGATTTGGGGAAAATACTGTAGGAATCTAAAAAGCGAATTTTATTCGTCTACTAAATGTCGTCTTCAACATATCTCCACATAAATTCCAAAACAAGCAACTTTTCCGACGATTTAAGAAATGATTTTGTAGGAAAAGCTGTCTATCCCCCATGCATCATCCACTGTTCCATTTCTTTGAAGATGTGCCAACGCGAAATGTATCACACTATCTCTCCTCAAGTTCATGCTTCTGATCATGTCCGTGCCAGTGCTGCCAGTCTCACAATTGAGCTTTGCCCGCTTTTGACTTGACGCTTGAATATCGGAGTCCTGGAAATAAAAATCAATTCAAGTCTTTTCTAGTCACCTGTTTTACCAGCTACTAAATAAAACACATTTTTTTAAAATATGATACATGTAAAAAAATACAATTTCTACTATTATTTTATTCAGAATATTAATGGTTGGCACCCCCTCCCACCACCTCAAAGCCCACTCCAAAATACATTAGCCCTATTGTTTCTATTTAAAGGAGTGATATTGTTCAATTATATTCTTAAAAACGTGATACTTCTGTAAGTTCCATAAGAAACATTTAGAGCCGAATAGCCTATAAGTGTTTTGGAATACCTTAAAACATGTTTCTTAAATACAATACATGAAAAAAAAATACAATTTCAACTATTATTTTATTCAGAATATTAATAGGGGCACCCCCTCCCACCACCCCAAAGCCCACTCCAAATACATTAACCCTATTGTTTCTATTTAATGGAATGATATTGTCCAATTCTACTCTTAAAAACGTTATATTTCTGTAAGTTGCATAAGAAACACTTAGAGCCGAATAGCATATAAGTGTTTTGGAATACCATAAAACACGTTTTTTAAATACAATACATGAAAAAAAAATACAATTTCAACTATTATTTTATTCAGAATATTAATAGGGGGCACCCCCTCCCGCCACCCCAAAGCCAACTCCAAATACATTAACCCTATTGTTTCTATTTAAAGGAATGATATTTGCCAATTCTACTCTTAAAAACGTGATATTTCTGTAAGGTGCATAAGAAACATTTAGAGCTGAATAGCATATAAGTGTTTTGGAATACCATAAAACACATTTTTAAATACAATACATGAAAAAAAACACAATTTCAACAATTATTTTATTCAGAATATTAATAGGGGGCATCCCCTCCTACCTCCCCAAAGCCCACTCCAAATACACTAACCCTATTGTTTCTATTGAAAGGAGTGTTATTTTCCAATTCTACTCTTAAAAACGTGATATTTCTGTAAGGTGCATAAGAAACATTTAGAGCTGAATAGCATATAAGTGTTTTGGAATACCGTAAAACACGTTTTTAAATATAATACATGAAAAAAATACTTTAATAATGTTGGAACAACAAAAGAATTTGGTTTCTACGTCATCTTTGTGAAGACAATGGCTACTATGATTATAAGCCCATTGATTTTTATTTGGCTGTGACGGAATGTGATTTGCCACTAGAGGACACTGTTTGTGACATTGCTTCAAATAGGCAAATTGAAACATGTGAATTCTATAAAATGAATGAGAATAGTATCATTGACTATACAAAGAGATATGACAAGAGTGAAGTTACACTCTACTGTAGAAAATGTGACCCTGACATTTCAGCACATCAGGATTAGTATACTGTGAATTCAGATAATCTACCCGTATTAGTTGTTCTCGACAAATACCCATACCTAGTAGAAGATGAAATCTAAAGAGTAGAAAAGTCGTTTTTATTATGTACATACATTTTTCATTTATTAATAAACAATTTCACATACATTTTTAGAACATTTTATTCGTAGGGCACTAAAATCAATATTAAACACGCTTGTAAGTATATTTTCCACTAGAAAGCCGTTCAATCGAGGTAAGTCAACATAGATGTCGAGAAACTGCTTGTAGGTATAGCCACGACATCTGAACATGAAAAAGAGTAGAGCATGAAAGCCACATGTCTTAGTCGTTAAAACCTCTACTCTCGTTTGATTTTGAATAATAGTTTTCCCACTGCTTTCAATAAAGTTGCTGATGTATGGAGTGTAGAATTTATACGGTAGGCCAAGAGGATCAAAAAATTCAATATTTTTCGCTGTTTGAAAGATGCATAGCCAATGGCCTGTCTTCAGAGTCGATGGACTGCTATTAACAATGATTAGGGTATTGTTAACACTTGAAATTTTTTCAATGAAGTCCGATGGTATGCAATAGGACTTGTACTGGGACATGTATGGACCCATACTAAATAAGCTGATTATTTGGTTTGTGTTCATGGTGCTAGGTCTAGTAGAACACTGCCATCGGGTGTGATTTCCCAATAGGTTTCAAATTGACTCAATGATATTAGCGTGATACTCTCAGTCAAAGCATCGGCAAATGTACACTCTAAACGTAAATTCCCTGTTCGTACTATGCTCATATCCTGGGCGCCCGACAAGTAAAAAACAATTGCGCCATGATTTTTTGAAAACATTGATTCGGTTATTCCATTTTCAAATAGTTGGGGGTCATGATCTAGGGATTGCATGGTCAACTCGTACAGAGTTCTATAGGATATTTTGTCAAATGATAGAGTGTACAGTGGAATACCATTCACTTTGCACACAAGGCTAGATAGACCGAAAAAATTAAAATCATGGGGGGATTCAGTCCAGAATCCAACGGCACTGCCACTCTTCACAAAGGCCAAAGCCAATTTTTATGGGATTTCTCCATTGATAAATGATGAATCCATATAGCTACGAGAGCCGGTGGCAATGTGACGTTGATTGGTGATCGTGTGGGGGACAAGAAGTTTAATGTTGTTGCCATTGGCTCTTAGCTTTTCCACTGCCAATGCAACAGAGCTCATAACCTGTTGTTATCGGACGAGGAGAATTGCCGATGTGATAATGACATTTGCATCGGGTGCTGCAGGAAGTGTTTTTCTCAAAATGAAATTCGATGGGGCCAGTTGCAACTTTATGTCAATCTTGACATTGTGGGGTAACCATTGGGATATATTGAATATCTCATGATTTAATTTTCCAACTAAATGATACTCCTGGGTCACTGCAGTAGTCACCTCGCCGTCAGTATCAACACCTGATCGATATTCATAGCCCAATGACTGTTCTCTCAACTCCTTATTTGCCTTTGGTGTCATCATCATAAATTGTATGTAGCTTGCATAGTTGGATAAATTATTGCTAATGCTCACCAATGTTCCATTAATAAATAGCCTACATTAATTTGTTTGAACAGGTTGTGTAGAATACAGTTTTCGTAGGAGAGTCCATCGGCAGCAGTTGGAGTTGTATTATCTGACTTTTTCTTCACCGCAACATTTAAATTAATAAATTTTGATGACAAATCAATGAAATAGTCCTCATTGGAAAATATTTGAAAGTGTATATTTTCCGAGAGGGGTTGCTGGGGATGAAATTGTTCATAGTAGCTATACTTGACACTGACATCAACATTTTCAGCATTGAACAGATTCAATGAGGAACTGATTGATGGATATGATTCCTTGTGGGGGAGATAAGTCATCTTAAGAGAAGAAATCCTTCTTTGATCTAACAATCTTTTTCTTTTTCTTCTTCTTATTGTTCTTCCTCGTTTTATTCCTCAAAGTCCTTGTTGATGTCCTTCGCTTCTCGCCTGGGTAGAGACTGATGAGTGAATGACGCGCACGCATCTTTTTCAATCCCTTCCCATTTTGCTGAGATTTTAATTCCTCACTAACGGCTCTTGCTGAAGATTCACTTCAACACCTCTCTTCGAGCGAAATGGAATGGCATATGCATAGCGACTAAAAACACTGATTGCAAGTAGAATGTACTTGTACGGTGTATTGTGACGTCTTTGAATCTCATCTAGAGTTAAGAGATCTGCTTGCATTATATGCAATGGGAAAAAGGCTTTAGTTTTTCGATAATGATTAGCACGAAGTCTTTGATTTCTATGCACAGTGTAACTTGATTCATTTTGTAGATAGTCTTGTACACTTTTAGCGTGAACACCAGTGACTTTGGAAAGAGTGGTGAGGGAACTTAAAAATCCCACTTCACCAATATTTTCATAGACACGTTTCAGAACTTCAACCATTTGAACGTAAACGTGTAGTGTAACGTCCGCTACCCTTTTGTATACTAGTGGTTGGCGGTGGATGTGGTGACGTTTACTTGATACGTCTTCGCTTTTGTCTAGCTATCAGTTGTGTGCTGCTCCTCCTCCTCACCATTGTCAAGTTTCCACTAGGTGTGCTAGTATTTTCCAAAATTGATTTAAAATCTTCTTCTTCTTCTTCATGTTCATATTTTAATGGTGTTCAGGGTGCATGTTCATTTAATTTTTTTAGAATATGCCTATTGCTAATAAGGCTTTTGGGGAAGTTTAATGTATTTAGAAAGTTCTATAGATGAGCGTCAAATGATAATAGTCCTCTACGATTTGTAACCATATCATAGATTAAATCAAGTAGATTATAGCTCTTGCCCTGAATTATAATCCCTTTCCCATTGCTATCAACTTGAATATGACCTTGACCGCTTTCCATGAGATATGTTATGAGTCGTTTAGTTTTTTCACGATATGAGTGGGGCATTAGATTTCCAATGCTCGACAAAATTGAATCCAATTCTTCCTTCTTTAATTGTGTTCCAGCAGCAGCAGTAGAAACCTGAGGAGATGGTTCTTTTTTGTGATCAATACCACTGGTCTTCGCACGATAGGGCTTATGTTTGTCCTCTCGGCGAAGTGCATCTTGAAGTAAAAGCAGTTTTTTATCATCCTCAATATTCTCGTTGTCAATGAATTTACTCAGATTGTCCTTAAAGTGTTCCACGGGTGAGAGAGCGAGTTCTATTGGAGTCAATTTATTGGGTTTGAGTATTCTTTCTCTCTAGAGAAAACTGTTTACAAGTCCTGCAATTATCGGTAGTAAAAGTGTGAAAAAGATACCGCCCGCCTGAAGAAGACGTTTCCTTTTAAAATTCTTTCCTTTGTTTTTAGAGGCCAATGTCTATTTTGATGTAGTTTCTTCAGTGTCATGATAGCAACTAATAGGTCTTTTTAGTGTTCACTGTTCACGGGGAGATATACTGTAATTTCATTGTCAAAAATATCTGTGACTACACGCAAATCCTCGGGTGTATTTTGATTAAGAACCAATAGGATGTAGCCGTAGGGTTTATTAGTTGCCTGATTGTACGCTGAGAGCAGAAATTTAGGTGCCCCGGGGTATATTTGTTTATTGAGGGTTATTAGCGAGCTAGAATCACGAACAACTCTGTAGATAATATAGTAGGTGCAGTTCAATGCAAGTGTTCACATGCATTTGCTCTGATGAAAGAGGTTGTGTAGAACCAGAGTAATGGAAATCTGTCCATGATGAGAGCGAACGGTGAACAATTGAAGCATTTCCTGGGACCATTGTTCAATAGATTCAGTCAATAATCAGCCAAGAGTTCTGTTCAATAATGTTGAAAACATCAAGTCCCTGTATGAATTGTATCTGCACCAATCCCGCTATGCCAATTGCTTTTATTTTATCGTATGACTCCTGCCAAATACAGTAACAATAGTAGATTTTTTTTGGCTTTTCCACAAACATTTTATCGCAATTTTTAATTATTTTAGTTAAGAGTGTCGTTTTGCCTGACACTGATGGACCGTACAGAAACGATCTGAATGGTGTTTTAAATTGATACATGTTCCTTTCAACAGTTCACCTACAACTAACTGTAGACTATAGTTGTCTAATGACTAAATAATTTCCCTACTAGTCCGTTCAAGAATAATGAGAAGAAGAAGAATAAATTCAATAAAGAATCATATTTCTTGTATTATTAACATAAAAAACAGCACTTCACAAATAATACATTACAGAAAAAAAAGCAAGAAAAATTCACTTAAGATTTTTTTTTAAATTTATTTATAATAAAAAACATCTAAAAAAAATGCACTAGAAAAAGCACTTCAATAAATATACTTTATTTATTTATAAAAAAAATACAACATTTAATGAAAAAAATACACTTCGAATAATATCACTTTTTTACATCATTTTTTTTAATTTAAATGCAACAACAACATGTATATTTACAAAAAAATCTGCTCTAAGTAAAAAAAGATACCTTTGGTAGTGGCAGCGTCCCCCGCTGGCGGCCGGCCGGACGGCCCCCCCCGGCAGCGAGGACCCCCCTCCCCCCCCAGGCCGCGAGCCCCCCCCCTAGGTTTCGGAAAATTTATTGGACTTTACTCAAACCGATACTTTCCCTATGGCTAACACATTCGGCTCGGTCGGAAGTTAAATAGTGCCCCAGGGGGTGGGTAGTCACACCGTCTTGACAAACATAGACCTTGTCGGAAATGGTACTCATGGCAATTTTTTCTATATTTACAGTGAAGTTCCTGTAGTTCAGCGAACGAATTGCCAACAGTTTTTCTCGTGGGATTGTATTTTCAACAATACAATTCCTATAGACGTCCATGTCGAAATTCTTATCCACATAGCGCGTGGGTACTCCTTTGCAACGTTTTTTGATTTCCGCGTCGTGTGTCTGTATAAAGTAAACCTTCGGACTTACAAACATACCACGGGAAATCATGTCGCTTCCCGTTTCTGATTTTAAAAATAAAGCTGATTTGGCGCCCGACGTTTCACTAGCTCTGGGTAAAGCCCACTCCAATTGGTGTAGTCCATCCGCGAGCTGATGATTTCACCGTGCGCCAAATCATCAAGTAGGTTTGGAGTTTTTACTTTTAGCAGTAGAGAATCTGTGTCCCCGTAGCAGACCTCTACTTGCCCCTTCTCCGGCCACTGTACCCTAGCCACATTGTAGTAGAATTCCAACATGAGCTTTTTAGAGATCTCCAAGATGGCACTGCCTGCAGCAATATTTTTATTCAATACAATGCTTCTTTTTTTTCTATTCAATAGTACCAATAGTACCAATAGTAGGGTTTTTGACTAAACTGGAGGGCTCTATGAACCTTTGTGACGTTGAAACCGTTGTTGCACATCCATTTTAAAGCCACATGATGTACAACAATATTTTTCTTCGGCAGAAGGTCAGCAATAAGTTTTTGTTTTGAAGGTGACCAATGCAATCCGTCCACCTCGACCAAACGTCTGTTGCGGGGGCTCAAAGAGTCCCTAGTCACAGGTCTATTGATGCATGGAAAAACAAAATCCTTTACCGAATCGTGAAGCTCAACTGGTATCTCCCCATCAATTTCAAAAAACCATCCAACCGGCCCATTCTCCTCAACAATGTCAATGTTGGGGAAATGGGGGGCTTGAGGTTCATTGAGCCGTTTATAGTCATCGCAGGGTAGTGCATAATGGGACATGGCCGAGGGGTAGAGGGAATTCATATCAAGGAAAACTGCATCTGACTTTTTCCCCGTCTTCTCTCCAGTTGGATCAGTTTCGAAGATACGATCCCCGTGAAAAACGTATCCACCCCTCATTGACCTCTCGATGAAAAGGTGCTGATCGATGTTGGTGATCAGCCCGATTTTTACCGCTAATTTTTAGGATGAGGTCCATTACCAGATGAGGAGATGAAAAATAATATCCCAAATCAAGATTAAATTCCCCATATATTTTGTCCGTATTTTTGCACATAATGTCTAACAAAGTTAACACATCACTCGACAAATACAGCTTGCAGTAGTCAAACCCATATTGTTTTAACCCTATTGTTTCTATTTAAAGGAATGATATTGTCCAATTCTACTCTTAAAAACGTTATATTTCTGTCAGTTGCATAAGAAACACTTAGAGCCGGATAGCCTATAAGTGTTTTGGAATACCATAAAACACGTTTTTTAAATACAATACATGAAAAAAATACAATTTCAACTATTATTTTATTCAGAATATTAAAAGGGGGCACCCCCTCCCATCACCACAAAGACCACACCAAATACATTAACCCTATTGTTTCTATTTAAAGGAATGATATTTTCCAATTCTACTCTTAAAAACGTGATATTTCTGTAAGGTACATAAGAAATATTTAGAGCTGAATAGCATATAAGTGTTTTGGAATACCATAAAACACATTTTTAAATATAATACATGAAAAAAAAATACAATTTCAACAATTATTTTATTCAGAATATTAATAGGGGGCATCCCCTCCAACCTCCCCAAAGCCCACTCCAAATACATTAACCCTATTGTTTCTATTTAAAGGAGTGATATTGTCCAATTCTACTCTTAAAAACGTGATATTTCTGTAAGGTACATAAGAAACATTTAGAGCTGAATAGCATATAAGTGTTTTGGAATACCATAAAACACGTTTTTAAACATAATACATGAAAAAAATATAATTTCAACTATTATTTTATTCAGAATATTAAAAGGGGGCATACCCTCCCACCATCCCAAAGCTCACTCCAAAACATTAACCCTATTGTTTCTATTTAAAGGAGTGATGTTGTCCAATTCTACTCTTAAAAACGTGATATTTCTGTAAGGTGCATAAGAAACATTTAGAGCCGAATAGCATATAAGTGTTTTGGAATACCATAAAACACGTTTTTAAACATAATACATGAAAAAATACAATTTCAACTATTATTTTATTCAGAATATTAAAAGGGGGCACCCCCTCCCACCACCCCAAAGCCCACTCCAAATACATTAACCCTATCGTTTCTATTTAAAGGAATGATATTTTCCAATTCTACTCTTAAAAACGTGATATTTCTGTAAGGTGCATAAGAAACATTTAGAGGACGCTCTTCCGAATAGCATATAAGTGTTTTGGAATACCATAAAAAACGTTTTTAAACATAATACATGAAAAAATACAATTTCAACTATTATTTTATTCAGAATATTAAAAGGGGGCACCCCCTCCCACCACCCCAAAGCCCACTCCAAATACATTAACCCTATTGTTTCTATTTAAAGGAATGATATTTTCCAATTCTACTCTTAAAAACGTGATATTTCTGTAAGGTGCATAAGAAACATTTAGAGCCGAATAGCATATAAGTGTTTTGGAATACCATAAAACACGTTTTTAAATATGATACATGAAAAAAAAAATACAATTGCAACTATTATTTGATTCAGAATATTAATAGGGGGCACCCCCTCCCACCACCCCAAAGCCCACTCCAAATACATTAACCCTATTGTTTCTATTTAAAGGAATGATATTGTTTAATTCTACTCTTAAAAACGTGATATTTCTGTAAGGTGCATAACATTTAGAGCCGAATAGCATATAAGTGCATTGGAATCCCATAAAATACATTTTTTAAATATAATACATGAAAAAAATACAATTTCAACTATTATTTTATTTAGAATATTAATAGGGAGCGAACCGAATAGCATATAAGTGTATTGGAATCCCATAAAACACATTTTTTAAATACGATACATGAAAAAAAATACAATTTCAACTATTTTTTTATTCAGAATATTAATAGGGGGCATCCCCTCCCACCACCCCAAAGCCCACTCCAAATACATTAACACTGTTGTTTCTATTTAAAGGAATGATATTGTCCAATTCTACTCTTAAAAACGTGATATTTCTGTAAGGTGCATAAGACACATTTAGAGCCGAATGGCATATAAGTGCATTGGAATCCCATAAAATACATTTTTTAAATATAATACATGAAAAAAAAATACAATTTCAACTATTATTTTATTCAGAATATTAATAGGGAGCGAACCGAATAGCATATAAGTGTATTGGAATCCCATAAAACACATTTTTTAAATACGATACATGAAAAAAAATACAATTTCAACTATTTTTTTATTCAGAATATTAATAGGGGGCATCCCCTCCCACCACCCCAAAGCCCACTCCAAATACATTAACACTATTTTTTTCTATTTAAAGGAGTGATATTGTCAAATTCTACTCTTAAAAACGTGATATTTCTGTAAGGCACATAAGAAACATTTAGAGCCGAATAGCATATAAGTTTTTTGGAATACCATAAAACACGTTTTTAAATATAATAAATGAAAAAAAAATGCAATTTCAACCATTATTTTATTCAGAATATTAATGATGGCACCCCCTCCCACCACCCCAAAGCCCACTCCAAATACATTAACACTATTTTTTTCTATTCAAAGGAGTGATATTGTCCAATTCTACTCTTAAAAATGTGATACTTCTGTAAGGCGCATAAGAAAGATTTAGAGCCGAATAGCAGTCTAATCAAAACAGCTGTTATTAACATGTAAGTTTTATCATAGCTCCGAGAGCTTGCATAAATACACAAGTTCCCTTTCTATGTGAAACTCAAAATGATAGATAGATAATTCTGTGTGAAACTCATAATGATAGATATGAATAAAAAAGGTTATTTCTTATATTAGTCTACGAATAATGTATATTTACTTACCAATATAATTCTTTTATTGTCCATTAGAATGAGCAAATTGATTCTTATAGGCTTATTATAACTTCTATTAATCAAAAGACACAGAATGAACAATTCGTGCAATATATATAGCAAAAAAAAGCATGATTATAACCAACTGTAAACCGGTATTTCTAGAACGAGACCATTCTTTGATTACGCAATTTGACAATTTCTAGTTTTGGGTAAAAAAAAAAAAACAAAAAAAACATGTTATGATGAAAGTGTCTCAAAAACCAGTCTGCTTGCGTTATACAATCTCAATTATACTTCCAAAACGTGTACGATCACTTTATAGGTATATAATATAAAAGGTTTGGTCGCTTTTTGCAATGTGCACGTCAAACTGCACTGTATATTCAGGTAATCGTCAAATAGCACTGTATATTCTTGTATTCGTGAAAGTGCATACTAGCTTACTACTGTCTTATACCTAAATTTCCTTACCCTCCATGAACCTTCGGATAGAATTTGAAGCATTTTTTTAAAAGGGTAGCAGTAGATTTAACAAAATTGGATCAAAAGATGTACATTCCAGGGCTTCAGCTACCCACACCTACAAACAAAAGAACCCACTGACCTTCGTTTCTAATATTTCACAATTGATTAACCTACACAAGTAGGTAGGTTCAGTCAAACCTTAAAAGCACACCCGTATTAAAAGTTTACTTTTTACGGACGGCATGTTTCTTTGGAAAGAGCATGCCACCAGCTGGTATCAAGGTCTCTGAGACTATAAAGCAGAGTAGGTATCTTTTCTTATAGTTTGAGATCGATCCACGGTTTCTCAGAATTTTAAATCGATTTAATTTTGGCCAAATTTGGGCCAAAATAATAGCTATGCTATCCACAATGGCGGAAAGCGCAACTTTGCAGTGACTTGATCACTTTTGTCACGCTAAATGGGCACTAGAACTTTCGGTTTCATTTCGAGTGAGCCCTTCTCCAATATTATATGAAGCCTCGTCTGATAGAATCACCCCTCAAAAAAAAAAAAAAAATCCTGGGACCATTCTTTTCAGAATAATTAATCAAAAAAACAAAATTTTTCCAAGGGAAGTAAAGAGCGAAGTTGAAACTTAAAACGGACAAAAATTATTGCTTCACAGCCTATATCAATCAAACTAGCACAAATAAACCCTCTAATTATAGTCCCCAGTGTTTTTAGGATTATAGAAAACTAGCGTTTTACTGAAAACACAGAAATTAAGTATTAAAAACAGGAATATTGATTTGGGAGTGAAAAGTGAGTATGAAGCCTGACAGCAATAAACTAATCTATAAAGATTTTCATAGTCGAACACGAACATTCTCTTGGACATTAACCCCGTTCATGAACATTAACCCCGTTACTATTCGTTAATCAGTGTCAGATGGCAATTTTTTTCGCTATGTATTTTTTTTTCAAAACGCGTTTTTGAACTTTTAGTTACTACGGGCTGTGGCTCGCTCTTTACTAGGTTGCAGCTACCGCTGCAACTATGATACTAAACAGTCCGAAAGTTTGCTGAATGTACGATCTGATCAAACCGATTTCATAGCCACAAGGATAAATGACGGGCGACAGAATGCATTGGACTTGTATAATTTAGGCTATATATTGGCACATTAGGGGGGTGGGGGTAAGGTTAGCTTGAATTAGGTTTTAACCCCTTTCTGAGATTTATTTTAACCCCCCCCCCTAATGTGCAAATGTTTAGCTCAAATTATATTATTATATAAACTTAAGTATTATATTAAACAAAAAATAAGTTTTTTAACTGAAAGTAAGGAGCGATATTAAAACTTAAAACGAACAGAAATTATTCCGTATATGAAAGGGGCTGTCCCCTCCTCAATACCTCACTCTTTACGCTAAAGTTTTTTATTGTATTGAAAAATAAAGTTGTGTGACAGATCCAAACTTTAGCGTAAAGAGCGATGTATTGAGGAGGGGACAGCCCCTTTCATATACGGTATAATTTCTGTTCGTTTTAAGTTTTAATGTTTTAATACGTTTTTGAATTTATGCAGCTTTGATTTTGGCTCACCGTACATGAATAATTAAAACAAAATTTGCATATTAATTTTACTTTTTGGGCTAAATGGCTTTCTCGAAATTTTGTTCTGACGTAACTTACGAATTAGCTTACGTAACGAACTTCTATATTCGTAAGTTTTATTACGTATATTATGGAGTTTCCTTCTAGTCGATACCTTGCTCTTTACGCTAAAGTTCGAGTTTTTTTCAAATCACAAACCCGTGAATCACAAAGGCCGGTTAATCAGAATAGATAGCTCTTTTGAAACTACTAAAAAAAACTTTAGCGAAAAGGGCGAGGTATTGACTAGGGGGCGAACCCCCTCATATACGTAATAATTTATGTTTGTTTTAAATTTTAATGTTGCTCTTTACTTTCAGTTGAAAAAACTAGTTTTTTTATTTAATTTATGATTGTTTTTTAAATAATGCTGGGAAATCCGGCGCCCTCTTCATAGAAATGTCCCTTCCCCCAAGGAAACATCTTCCATGGAAGGATCCTCCCCCATAATCCCCTCCTCCGATATCCCCCCCCCTCATCAGAAAAAAATCCCTCCTTAAACGTTTTTATACTTGCCATTAACCAATACTATATGTAAACAATGGGCAAAGTTCATAACTTCCAGCCCTTCCCTCGGGAACTGTGGGGGATTAAGTCATCCCCAAAGACATATTTATTAGATTTTCGACTATGCTGAAGAAAATGGCTAACTCAAAATTTTGATTGAGTTACTTTGGGAAAAAAATGAGCTTGGGAGGGGCCAAGTTGCCCTCCAATTTTTTTGGTCACTTAAAAAGGGCATTAGAACTTTTAATTTCCTTTCAAATGAGCCCTCTTACGATATTCTAGGACTACTGGATCGATACGATCACCCCTGGGAAAAAAAAAAAAATGAACATGCATACGTGATCTTTCTTCAGACAAAAAATACAAAATTCCACATTTTTGCAGATAGGAGCTTGAAACTTCCGCAGTAGGGTTGTCTGATACGCTGAATCCGATGGTGTGATTTTCATTAAAGTTCTATAGCTTTTTGGGGGTGTTTCCTCCTCTTTTCAAAAATAAGGCAAATTTTCTCAGGCGCTTAACTTTTGATGGGTAAAATTAAACTTAATGAATTTTATATATTTGAAATCAGCATAAGAATCTGATTCTATTGATGTAATTATGGGTATCAAAATTCCGGTTTTTAGAGTTTCGGTTACTATTGAGCCGGGTCACTCCTTACTTACAGTTCGTTACCACGAACTGTTTGATTTTCATCATGTTATGGCATCTTTCATTATGATTAACCTAACATCCCTTCTTGAGTGTGTTTTTATAATACATAAGTACCAGTAATTTTTCTTTCAAGAGGGCATAGCCCTCTTGAAAGAAAAATTACGAGGGAAAACCCTCGTAATGCTACCAATTTTCTGTGTGTTTTAAGTTAATCGCTGATGGTGGAATTTATAGGAAGGGCGTAAAAAGGGCGTAATTGATGTGGGGCAGGGGGAGGCAACTGCCCCCTTCAGACCCAAGTTTGCGCCCCCAGACCTCATTTTGCCCCCCGGCTGAAATTTCGTTTCTTCAAAAAAAATCTTGTCAAAACTAAGATAAGCCTTCATAATTCAAGCATCCAGAGAAACAGGTAAGTTTTCTTTAGTATATCTTTGCCTCTATGGTAATATATGACTCATTTTTCTATTTTCACTGTTATTGTCACTTAATTTGGAAAAATTGGATCCAGCTTTACCCCCCCCCCCCCACACACCTCAGGATTTTAACGAGATTACGCCACTCACGTAGATATGATCAATATCTTTTATATGAGCTATTAAACATCTGTCTAGCCACATGCGATACCAATACGCCCAATAAAATACGCTCAAGCCTATACGCATGATATAAATACGCCCGATACCGAAACAGTGTGCAGCCCTTTCTCCAGGGAGTATGGAGGGTCGTATCATCACCAAAACCAAAGATATTTGACCTTTGAACTATGTTGAACAAAATGACTATCTCAAAATTGTGATTGGATGACTTTGGGGGAGGGGACCTTCAAGGAAGGAAGAGCGGCTAGTTGCCCTCCAATATTTTCGGTCACTTCAAAAGGACAATAGCAAATTTAATTTCCGTTCGAAAGAGCCATTATACATCTCTCTGCGATGTTCTGGTCACCCCCTAGCCCTGCTAAAAAAAAAAACAACAAAAAACAAAAAAACGGGGGACGCATCAGTGCTACAACAAGGAAAAATTCATTTTCTTTGTTGTTCAATGAGGGGGACTGTAATTTCTCTGTAAAAGGGTTTCGACCGTTGTGATTCCAATGGTACACTTTTCATTTTGATCTGACGTCATTTTCGAGGGGTTTCAGGTTTTTTTTCAAAATCATCATAAATTTCTTCTCGCAATAAACTTTTACATTTAAGACGAACCAAAATAATAGTCACCATTCCTCAATCAGTGTCAGATAGCAATTTGTTTAACTTAGCCAGTTTTTTCCTAAACATTATTTTTGACTTTTGATTCTGACCGTGTTAAAGAGTTGATAGTAAGTTCTCCCAACAGACCAATGAGACTTACTAAGGGGGCTGGAAGGGGGAATATACGGGAAGGGTCCCTTGTAAATCTCCAGTTAAGGGTTTTGGAACATAATTATTACAATGGTACCGTTTTATACTTCAAAGCTTTTCAACTTAAGAAGTGGCTCAAAAGGTGCCGTTTTTTGTGCTATTTGGAAGCTACGAATGGCAAAACTGATTTAAATCACGTAGATATGAGCAAGAGCTTTCAAATCAGCCATTAAACATCTCTCTAAGAAGCTCTGGCAGTCCACTAGCCCCTAGCTTTTCCACTTGGGACATGGCATCAATAGTGCAATTTTTAGTGTCATTTGGCAGTTGCAGGTGGGAGAATTTATAAATAAAACGTAGATATGAGAAATAGCTTTAATGTGAGCTATTAAACATCTGTCTACGATGTTTTTGTATCCCGCTAACCCCACCCCTTGAGAAATGGCACATAATGTGCCACTTTGTGCCATATTGCACTTTCAAATGATGAAACAGCTTTTTAATGAGCCATTAAGCATCTCTCTATGATTTTCTGGTAAACCGCTAGCCCTGGAAAAAAAGGAGAAAAAAAAAGGGAGACAGATCAGTGCTACCCATACAAAAAAGTGATTTTTCTTGTTTTTTAAGGTTGGGGACTGTAATTTCCCTGAATAAGGTTTTCAACTATGCTGATTCCAATGATACACTTTTTATTTTGATCTGACGCCATTTTTGAGAGGTTTCAGGCTTTTTTTCGAAATAACCATAAATTTCTTTTCCCAATAAACTTTTATTTTTAATACGAACTGAAACGATAGTTACCATTCCTGAATCAGTGTCAGATAGAAATTTTTTCACTAGGCAGTTTTTTTCTAAACGTGTTTTTTAACTTTTGGTTACTATGGGCCGTGGTTCGCTCTTGACTAGGTTACAGCTGCCTCTGCAACCGTGATACTAAAATTCGCAATATCGCAGATACAAGTTTGTAACCTCTGAAACGGGGCTCTAGAATAGGCCCACGTCAAATTTGATACTGTAATTTGAATTAAAATTACTCCCCTTTTTTTAAATTAGGCAGATAGTCTCGGGCTTATAAACTTTGATTCTACCATTAAACCTAATAAATTTTGCGCGTTTGGGAGACCGTAAAAACAGTTTCTTTATATATATATATATATATATATATATATATATATATATATATATATATATATATATATATATATATATATATATATATATATATATATATATATATATATATATATATATATATTGTAGTGAATATCTCTATATTTAGAGCTACATACAGTTCTCTGTTTGTCGCTCTTTACATACAGCTCCTTACACTGAACTAGTCGACGAACTAATGCTAATAATTTGCAGAAAAAATCTTCTATCAAAAATTTATCGTAGAGAGTAAACAATGCAAAATTATGAGAATCTAAGCGATATCATAGTAATCTGCATGCTTTGCAATGGCATTGCTAACATTAGGCACCATCTCCGATCCACGGTTACGTAGCAGAAACGAGGGTATGAGTCGAGCTGGAACCATTTGATAACTCTAACTTAAAACTAACACGGTACCATTATTTTTCCGTACTTGGATGATATGATAATCCACTGCCTAACGAACAAATGGTCTTAGAAGATCGAGAGAGGAGTCATTCAAGTGGAAAACAAAACGTCTAGCGTCGGTTTTAAGTAACAAAAAGGTTGGAGAGCAATTATCCCCTCTCTTGTGTCTCTTTTCCCCCAAGGTCGTCCGATCAATTTTTTTTAGATAGTCTTTTTTTAGCATAGTTGAGAGGTCAAATAATCGAGCTTCTGGGAATGACATGACATCCAACTGCCGCTGGGAAAAGGGTTGTAAGCTGTGAAATTTGCCCATTGTCTGTATAAGCAGAATCTCAGGTAAATTTTTACCAAATCATATTTTTGACTTACGAATAAAATGAATATACCACTCGATGCCTTTTTTATGCTCTTTCCAAATATAATAATCATTTTTGTCGGAAATGAATTTTACCCCCCTCCACCCCTACATACCAATTCAGGGTATATATTTGCACATTAGGGGGGCGGGGGGCAAATTTTATTTCTGGTGTAAATGGGAGGTAAGTTTAAAGGTAAATTTTTACCAAATCATATTATTGACTTACAAATAAAGTGAATATACCACTCGATGCCTTTTTCTATGCTCTTTCCAAATATAATAATCATTTTACCCCCACCCCTATATAAAATTTCAGGGTATATATTTGCACAGTAGGGGGTGGGGGTAAGGTTTAAACTTACCCCCCATTTACATCAGAAATAAAATTTGCCCCCCCCCCCCCCCCCCTAATGTGCAAATATACACCCTGAATTGGTATATAGGGGTGAAGGTAAAATTCATTTCCGACAAAAATCATTATTATATTTGGAAAGAACATAAAAAAAGGCATCGAGTGGTATATTCACTTGATTCGTAAGTCAATAATATGATTTGGTAAAAATTTACCTTTAAACTTTACCCCCACCCCCCTAATGAGCAAATATATAGCCTACCCTGAATTGGTATATAGGGGTGGGGGTAAAATTCATTTCCGACAAAAATGATTATTATATTTGGAAAAAGCATAAAAAAAAGAATCAAGTGGTATATTCACTTTATTCGTAAGTCAATAATACGAATTAGTAAAAATTTACCGAATCTCATTTTGAACGGGCCTTTAGGCCCTGGATACATTCCTCAAAGTTGTATTCACCTATCTCAGCCACTTTCTCAGATAGCAAAAGTCCCCCAACTAGAACTTGTTCGTATTTTGATATAAAAGCTATAATGTCATCTAAAGAACCTACCTTATTATTTTTATTTTACTTCATATAAACATAAACCATATTCCTTGAGTTAGACAACAATAGCCAACTTTAAATATAAATTCATCGACTGAGACAGGTTTGGCAGGTTAAACAACACAAACAAGATCTTAGTGGCTCAGACAAAAACTCCTTCTAGGATTCTTTAACCTTTAGATTGTTATTTTCGTGCTATTTTAGAAGGGTGGGGGCGGATTTATTCTCAACCTTTCGAGATATTTCAACTATATTTTTAATTTTAGTCAGCAAGAACTTCCCCAATATATTTTGAGTTACACAGTACAAAAAATGATCTGCTCATTGTAAGTTACATGTCATTGAATTATATATTATAACTTCCGAACGGGCCAGAAAATAGAGATTTGTTAAAGCTCTGATGTAACAAGATCGCTGTATTTGCAGTCAGGATTGCAATCTTTAGCACTAAAGTGCTATTTTAGCACTGTTCATTATGTTTAGCACTGTAGCACGTGTTCAGGCTTGCTAAAATGTGTGTGTGTGTGTGTGTGTGTGTGTGTGTGTGTGTGTGTGTGTGTGTGTGTGTGTGTTGTGTGTGTGTGTGTGTGTGTGTGTGTGTGTGTGTGTGTGTGTGTGTGTGTGTGTGTGTGTGTGTGTGTGTGTGTGTGTGTGTGTGTGTGTGTGTGTGTGTGTGTGTGTGTGTGTGTGTGTATGTGTGTATGTGTGTGTGCGTGTGTGTGTGTGTGTGTGTGTGTGTTTGTTTGTGTGTTTGTGTGTGATAAAAAGAGAGAGAAAAAAAAAGAAAAGAATTGTCCGGTTATCGACATTAGCTAGTTTAATTGCTCTAGCTTGCACACACACACACACACACACACACACACACCACACACACACACACACACACACACACACACACACACAAGTAAGCTAGTATGCACTTTCACGAATACAAGAATATACAGTGCTATTTGACGATTACCTGAATATACAGTGCAGTTTGACGTGCACATTGCAAAAAGCGACCAAACCTTTTATATTATATACCTATAAAGTGATCGTACACGTTTTGGAAGTATAATTGAGATTGTATAACGCAAGCAGACTGGTTTTTGAGACACTTTCATCATAACATGTTTTTTTTGTTTTTTTTTTTTTACCCAAAACTAGAAATTGTCAAATTGCGTAATCAAAGAATGGTCTCGTTCTAGAAATACCGGTTTACAGTTGGTTATAATCATGCTTTTTTTTGCTATATATATTGCACGAATTGTTCATTCTGTGTCTTTTGATTAATAGAAGTTATAATAAGCCTATAAGAATCAATTTGCTCATTCTAATGGACAATAAAAGAATTATATTGGTAAGTAAATATACATTATTCGTAGACTAATATAAGAAATAACCTTTTTTATTCATATCTATCATTATGAGTTTCACACAGAATTATCTATCTATCATTTTGAGTTTCACATAGAAAGGGAACTTGTGTATTTATGCAAGCTCTCGGAGCTATGATAAAACTTACATGTTAATAACAGCTGTTTTGATTAGACTGCTATTCGGCTCTAAATGTTTCTTATGCACCTTACAGAAATATCACGTTTTTTAAGAGTAGAATTGGACAATATCACTCCTTTAAATAGAAACAATAGGGTTAATGTATTTGGAGTGGGCTTTGGGGTGGTGGGAGGGGGTGCCATCATTAATATTCTGAATAAAATAATGGTTGAAATTGCATTTTTTTTTCATTTATTATATTTAAAAACGTGTTTTATGGTATTCCAAAAAACTTATATGCTATTCGGCTCTAAATGTTTCTTATGTGCCTTACAGAAATATCACGTTTTTAAGAGTAGAATTTGACAATATCACTCCTTTAAATAGAAAAAAATAGTGTTAATGTATTTGGAGTGGGCTTTGGGGTGGTGGGAGGGGATGCCCCCTATTAATATTCTGAATAAAAAAATAGTTGAAATTGTATTTTTTTTCATGTATCGTATTTAAAAAATGTGTTTTATGGGATTCCAATACACTTATATGCTATTCGGTTCGCTCCCTATTAATATTCTGAATAAAATAATAGTTGAAATTGTATTTTTTTTTCATGTATTATATTTAAAAAATGTATTTTATGGGATTCCAATGCACTTATATGCCATTCGGCTCTAAATGTGTCTTATGCACCTTACAGAAATATCACGTTTTTAAGAGTAGAATTGGACAATATCATTCCTTTAAATAGAAACAACAGTGTTAATGTATTTGGAGTGGGCTTTGGGGTGGTGGGAGGGGATGCCCCCTATTAATATTCTGAATAAAAAAATAGTTGAAATTGTATTTTTTTTCATGTATCGTATTTAAAAAATGTGTTTTATGGGATTCCAATACACTTATATGCTATTCGGTTCGCTCCCTATTAATATTCTAAATAAAATAATAGTTGAAATTGTATTTTTTTCATGTATTATATTTAAAAAATGTATTTTATGGGATTCCAATGCACTTATATGCTATTCGGCTCTAAATGTTATGCACCTTACAGAAATATCACGTTTTTAAGAGTAGAATTAAACAATATCATTCCTTTAAATAGAAACAATAGGTTTAATGTATTTGGAGTGGGCTTTGGGGTGGTGGGAGGGGGTGCCCCCTATTAATATTCTGAATCAAATAATAGTTGCAATTGTAT
Organism: Artemia sinica; assembly: GCA_027921565.1. Lineage (NCBI taxonomy): Eukaryota > Metazoa > Arthropoda > Branchiopoda > Anostraca > Artemiidae > Artemia > Artemia sinica. Next base: position 35,544,918 of record CM051266.1, on the reverse strand, counting down.
TTTTTTTTCATGTATCATATTTAAAAACGTGTTTTATGGTATTCCAAAACACTTATATGCTATTCGGCTCTAAATGTTTCTTATGCACCTTACAGAAATATCACGTTTTTAAGAGTAGAATTGGAAAATATCATTCCTTTAAATAGAAACAATAGGGTTAATGTATTTGGAGTGGGCTTTGGGGTGGTGGGAGGGGGTGCCCCCTTTTAATATTCTGAATAAAATAATAGTTGAAATTGTATTTTTTCATGTATTATGTTCCGATCTAAACGTTTTTTATGGTATTCCAAAACACTTATATGCTATTCGGCTCTAAATGTTTCTTATGCACCTTACAGAAATATCACGTTTTTAAGAGTAGAATTGGAAAATATCATTCCTTTAAATAGAAACGATAGGGTTAATGTATTTGGAGTGGGCTTTGGGGTGGTGGGAGGGGGTGCCCCCTTTTAATATTCTGAATAAAATAATGGTTGAAATTGTATTTTTTCATGTATTATGTTTAAAAACGTGTTTTATGGTATTCCAAAACACTTATATGCTATTCGGCTCTAAATGTTTCTTATGCACCTTACAGAAATATCACGTTTTTAAGAGTAGAATTGGACAACATCACTCCTTTAAATAGAAACAATAGGGTTAATGTTTTGGAGTGAGCTTTGGGATGGTGGGAGGGTATGCCCCCTTTTAATATTCTGAATAAAATAATAGTTGAAATTATATTTTTTTCATGTATTATGTTTAAAAACGTGTTTTATGGTATTCCAAAACACTTATATGCTATTCAGCTCTAAATGTTTCTTATGTACCTTACAGAAATATCACGTTTTTAAGAGTAGAATTGGAAAATATCATTCCTTTAAATAGAAACAATAGGGTTAATGTATTTGGAGTGGGCTTTGGGGAGGTTGGAGGGGATGCCCCCTATTAATATTCTGAATAAAATAATTGTTGAAATTATATTTTTTTCATGTATTATGTTTAAAAACGTGTTTTATGGTATTCCAAAACACTTATATGCTATTCAGCTCTAAATGTTTCTTATGTACCTTACAGAAATATCACGTTTTTAAGAGTAGAATTGGAAAATATCATTCCTTTAAATAGAAACAATAGGGTTAATGTATTTGGTGTGGTCTTTGTGGTGATGGGAGGGGGTGCCCCCTTTTAATATTCTGAATAAAATAATAGTTGAAATTGTATTTTTTTTCATGTATTGTATTTAAAAAACGTGTTTTATGGTATTCCAAAACACTTATAGGCTATCCGGCTCTAAGTGTTTCTTATGCAACTGACAGAAATATAACGTTTTTAAGAGTAGAATTGGACAATATCATTCCTTTAAATAGAAACAATAGGGTTAAAACAATATGGGTTTGACTACTGCAAGCTGTATTTGTCGAGTGATGTGTTAACTTTGTTAGACATTATGTGCAAAAATACGGACAAAATATATGGGGAATTTAATCTTGATTTGGGATATTATTTTTCATCTCCTCATCTGGTAATGGACCTCATCCTAAAAATTAGCGGTAAAAATCGGGCTGATCACCAACATCGATCAGCACCTTTTCATCGAGAGGTCAATGAGGGGTGGATACGTTTTTCACGGGGATCGTATCTTCGAAACTGATCCAACTGGAGAGAAGACGGGGAAAAAGTCAGATGCAGTTTTCCTTGATATGAATTCCCTCTACCCCTCGGCCATGTCCCATTATGCACTACCCTGCGATGACTATAAACGGCTCAATGAACCTCAAGCCCCCCATTTCCCCAACATTGACATTGTTGAGGAGAATTGGCCGGTTGGATGGTTTTTTGAAATTGATGGGGAGATACCAGTTGAGCTTCACGATTCGGTAAAGGATTTTGTTTTTCCATGCATCAATAGACCTGTGTCTAGGGACTCTTTGAGCCCCCGCAACAGACGTTTGGTCGAGGTGGACGGATTGCATTGGTCACCTTCAAAACAAAAACTTATTGCTGACCTTCTGCCGAAGAAAAATATTGTTGTACATCATGTGGCTTTAAAATGGATGTGCAACAACGGTTTCAACGTCACAAAGGTTCATAGAGCCCTCCAGTTTAGTCAAAAACCCTACTATTGGTACTATTGGTACTATTGAATAGAAAAAAAAGAAGCATTGTATTGAATAAAAATATTGCTGCAGGCAGTGCCATCTTGGAGATCTCTAAAAAGCTCATGTTGGAATTCTACTACAATGTGGCTAGGGTACAGTGGCCGGAGAAGGGGCAAGTAGAGGTCTGCTACGGGGACACAGATTCTCTACTGCTAAAAGTAAAAACTCCAAACCTACTTGATGATTTGGCGCACGGTGAAATCATCAGCTCGCGGATGGACTACACCAATTGGAGTGGGCTTTACCCAGAGCTAGTGAAACGTCGGGCGCCAAATCAGCTTTTATTTTTAAAATCAGAAACGGGAAGCGACATGATTTCCCGTGGTATGTTTGTAAGTCCGAAGGTTTACTTTATACAGACACACGACGCGGAAATCAAAAAAACGTTGCAAAGGAGTACCCACGCGCTATGTGGATAAGAATTTCGACATGGACGTCTATAGGAATTGTATTGTTGAAAATACAATCCCACGAGAAAAACTGTTGGCAATTCGTTCGCTGAACTACAGGAACTTCACTGTAAATATAGAAAAAATTGCCATGAGTACCATTTCCGACAAGGTCTATGTTTGTCAAGACGGTGTGACTACCCACCCCCTGGGGCACTATTTAACTTCCGACCGAGCCGAATGTGTTAGCCATAGGGAAAGTATCGGTTTGAGTAAAGTCCAATAAATTTTCCGAAACCTAGGGGGGGGGCTCGCGGCCTGGGGGGGGAGGGGGGTCCTCGCTGCCGGGGGGGGCCGTCCGGCCGGCCGCCAGCGGGGGACGCTGCCACTACCAAAGGTATCTTTTTTTTACTTAGAGCAGATTTTTTTGTAAATATACATGTTGTTGTTGCATTTAATATTTCACAATTGATTAACCTACACAAGTAGGTAGGTTCAGTCAAACCTTAAAAGCACACCCGTATTAAAAGTTTACTTTTTACGGACGGCATGTTTCTTTGGAAAGAGCATGCCACCAGCTGGTATCAAGGTCTCTGAGACTATAAAGCAGAGTAGGTATCTTTTCTTATAGTTTGAGATCGATCCACGGTTTCTCAGAATTTTAAATCGATTTAATTTTGGCCAAATTTGGGCCAAAATAATAGCTATGCTATCCACAATGGCGGAAAGCGCAACTTTGCAGTGACTTGATCACTTTTGTCACGCTAAATGGGCACTAGAACTTTCGGTTTCATTTCGAGTGAGCCCTTCTCCAATATTATATGAAGCCTCGTCTGATAGAATCACCCCTCAAAAAAAAAAAAAAATCCTGGGACCATTCTTTTCAGAATAATTAATCAAAAAAACAAAATTTTTCCAAGGGAAGTAAAGAGCGAAGTTGAAACTTAAAACGGACAAAAATTATTGCTTCACAGCCTATATCAATCAAACTAGCACAAATAAACCCTCTAATTATAGTCCCCAGTGTTTTTAGGATTATAGAAAACTAGCGTTTTACTGAAAACACAGAAATTAAGTATTAAAAACAGGAATATTGATTTGGGAGTGAAAAGTGAGTATGAAGCCTGACAGCAATAAACTAATCTATAAAGATTTTCATAGTCGAACACGAACATTCTCTTGGACATTAACCCCGTTCATGAACATTAACCCCGTTACTATTCGTTAATCAGTGTCAGATGGCAATTTTTTTCGCTATGTATTTTTTTTTCAAAACGCGTTTTTGAACTTTTAGTTACTACGGGCTGTGGCTCGCTCTTTACTAGGTTGCAGCTACCGCTGCAACTATGATACTAAACAGTCCGAAAGTTTGCTGAATGTACGATCTGATCAAACCGATTTCATAGCCACAAGGATAAATGACGGGCGACAGAATGCATTGGACTTGTATAATTTAGGCTATATATTGGCACATTAGGGGGGTGGGGGTAAGGTTAGCTTGAATTAGGTTTTAACCCCTTTCTGAGATTTATTTTAACCCCCCCCCCTAATGTGCAAATGTTTAGCTCAAATTATATTATTATATAAACTTAAGTATTATATTAAACAAAAAATAAGTTTTTTAACTGAAAGTAAGGAGCGATATTAAAACTTAAAACGAACAGAAATTATTCCGTATATGAAAGGGGCTGTCCCCTCCTCAATACCTCACTCTTTACGCTAAAGTTTTTTATTGTATTGAAAAATAAAGTTGTGTGACAGATCCAAACTTTAGCGTAAAGAGCGATGTATTGAGGAGGGGACAGCCCCTTTCATATACGGTATAATTTCTGTTCGTTTTAAGTTTTAATGTTTTAATACGTTTTTGAATTTATGCAGCTTTGATTTTGGCTCACCGTACATGAATAATTAAAACAAAATTTGCATATTAATTTTACTTTTTGGGCTAAATGGCTTTCTCGAAATTTTGTTCTGACGTAACTTACGAATTAGCTTACGTAACGAACTTCTATATTCGTAAGTTTTATTACGTATATTATGGAGTTTCCTTCTAGTCGATACCTTGCTCTTTACGCTAAAGTTCGAGTTTTTTTCAAATCACAAACCCGTGAATCACAAAGGCCGGTTAATCAGAATAGATAGCTCTTTTGAAACTACTAAAAAAAACTTTAGCGAAAAGGGCGAGGTATTGACTAGGGGCGAACCCCCTCATATACGTAATAATTTATGTTTGTTTTAAATTTTAATGTTGCTCTTTACTTTCAGTTGAAAAAACTAGTTTTTTTATTTAATTTATGATTGTTTTTTAAATAATGCTGGGAAATCCGGCGCCCTCTTCATAGAAATGTCCCTTCCCCCAAGGAAACATCTTCCATGGAAGGATCCTCCCCCATAATCCCCTCCTCCGATATCCCCCCCCCTCATCAGAAAAAAATCCCTCCTTAAACGTTTTTATACTTGCCATTAACCAATACTATATGTAAACAATGGGCAAAGTTCATAACTTCCAGCCCTTCCCTCGGGAACTGTGGGGGATTAAGTCATCCCCAAAGACATATTTATTAGATTTTCGACTATGCTGAAGAAAATGGCTAACTCAAAATTTTGATTGAGTTACTTTGGGAAAAAAATGAGCTTGGGAGGGGCCAAGTTGCCCTCCAATTTTTTTGGTCACTTAAAAAGGGCATTAGAACTTTTAATTTCCTTTCAAATGAGCCCTCTTACGATATTCTAGGACTACTGGATCGATACGATCACCCCTGGGAAAAAAAAAAAAAAATGAACATGCATACGTGATCTTTCTTCAGACAAAAAATACAAAATTCCACATTTTTGCAGATAGGAGCTTGAAACTTCCGCAGTAGGGTTGTCTGATACGCTGAATCCGATGGTGTGATTTTCATTAAAGTTCTATAGCTTTTTGGGGGTGTTTCCTCCTCTTTTCAAAAATAAGGCAAATTTTCTCAGGCGCTTAACTTTTGATGGGTAAAATTAAACTTAATGAATTTTATATATTTGAAATCAGCATAAGAATCTGATTCTATTGATGTAATTATGGGTATCAAAATTCCGGTTTTTAGAGTTTCGGTTACTATTGAGCCGGGTCACTCCTTACTTACAGTTCGTTACCACGAACTGTTTGATTTTCATCATGTTATGGCATCTTTCATTATGATTAACCTAACATCCCTTCTTGAGTGTGTTTTTATAATACATAAGTACCAGTAATTTTTCTTTCAAGAGGGCATAGCCCCCTTGAAAGAAAAATTACGAGGGAAAACCCTCGTAATGCTACCAATTTTCTGTGTGTTTTAAGTTAATCGCTGATGGTGGAATTTATAGGAAGGGCGTAAAAAGGGCGTAATTGATGTGGGGCAGGGGGAGGCAACTGCCCCCTTCAGACCCAAGTTTGCGCCCCCAGACCTCATTTTGCCCCCCGGCTGAAATTTCGTTTCTTCAAAAAAAATCTTGTCAAAACTAAGATAAGCCTTCATAATTCAAGCATCCAGAGAAACAGGTAAGTTTTCTTTAGTATATCTTTGCCTCTATGGTAATATATGACTCATTTTTCTATTTTCACTGTTATTGTCACTTAATTTGGAAAAATTGGATCCAGCTTTACCCCCCCCCCCCCACACACCTCAGGATTTTAACGAGATTACGCCACTCACGTAGATATGATCAATATCTTTTATATGAGCTATTAAACATCTGTCTAGCCACATGCGATACCAATACGCCCAATAACAATACGCTCAAGCCTATACGCATGATATAAATACGCCCGATACCGAAACAGTGTGCAGCCCTTTCTCCAGGGAGTATGGAGGGTCGTATCATCACCAAAACCAAAGATATTTGACCTTTGAACTATGTTGAACAAAATGACTATCTCAAAATTGTGATTGGATGACTTTGGGGGAGGGGACCTTCAAGGAAGGAAGAGCGGCTAGTTGCCCTCCAATATTTTCGGTCACTTCAAAAGGACAATAGCAAATTTAATTTCCGTTCGAAAGAGCCATTATACATCTCTCTGCGATGTTCTGGTCACCCCCTAGCCCTGCTAAAAAAAAAAACAACAAAAAACAAAAAAACGGGGGACGCATCAGTGCTACAACAAGGAAAAATTCATTTTCTTTGTTGTTCAATGAGGGGGACTGTAATTTCTCTGTAAAAGGGTTTCGACCGTTGTGATTCCAATGGTACACTTTTCATTTTGATCTGACGTCATTTTCGAGGGGTTTCAGGTTTTTTTTCAAAATCATCATAAATTTCTTCTCGCAATAAACTTTTACATTTAAGACGAACCAAAATAATAGTCACCATTCCTCAATCAGTGTCAGATAGCAATTTGTTTAACTTAGCCAGTTTTTTCCTAAACATTATTTTTGACTTTTGATTCTGACCGTGTTAAAGAGTTGATAGTAAGTTCTCCCAACAGACCAATGAGACTTACTAAGGGGGCTGGAAGGGGGAATATACGGGAAGGGTCCCTTGTAAATCTCCAGTTAAGGGTTTTGGAACATAATTATTACAATGGTACCGTTTTATACTTCAAAGCTTTTCAACTTAAGAAGTGGCTCAAAAGGTGCCGTTTTTTGTGCTATTTGGAAGCTACGAATGGCAAAACTGATTTAAATCACGTAGATATTAGCAATAGCTTTCAAATCAGCCATTAAACATCTCTCTAAGAAGCTCTGGCAGTCCACTAGCCCCTAGCTTTTCCACTTGGGACATGGCATCAATAGTGCAATTTTTAGTGTCATTTGGCAGTTGCAGGTGGGAGAATTTATAAATAAAACGTAGATATGAGAAATAGCTTCAATGTGAGCTATTAAACATCTGTCTACGATGTTTTTGTATCCCGCTAACCCCACCCCTTGAGAAATGGCACATAATGTGCCACTTTGTGCCATATTGCACTTTCAAATGATGAAACAGCTTTTTAATGAGCCATTAAGCATCTCTCTATGATTTTCTGGTAAACCGCTAGCCCTGGAAAAAAAGGAGAAAAAAAGGGAGACGGATCAGTGCTACCCATACAAAAAAGTGATTTTTCTTGTTTTTTAAGGTTGGGGACTGTAATTTCCCTGAATAAGGTTTTCAACTATGCTGATTCCAATGATACACTTTTTATTTTGATCTGACGCCATTTTTGAGAGGTTTCAGGCTTTTTTTCGAAATAACCATAAATTTCTTTTCCCAATAAACTTTTATTTTTAATACGAACTGAAACGATAGTTACCATTCCTGAATCAGTGTCAGATAGAAATTTTTTCACTAGGCAGTTTTTTTCTAAACGTGTTTTTTAACTTTTGGTTACTATGGGCCGTGGTTCGCTCTTGACTAGGTTACAGCTGCCTCTGCAACCGTGATACTAAAATTCGCAATATCGCAGATACAAGTTTGTAACCTCTGAAACGGGGCTCTAGAATAGGCCCACGTCAAATTTGATACTGTAATTTGAATTAAAATTACTCCCCTTTTTTTAAATTAGGCAGATAGTCTCGGGCTTATAAACTTTGATTCTACCATTAAACCTAATAAATTTTGCGCGTTTGGGAGACCGTAAAAACAGTTTCTTTATATATATATATATATATATATATATATATATATATATATATATATATATATATATATATATATATATATATATATATATATATATATATATATATATATATATATATATTGTAGTGAATATCTCTATATTTAGAGCTACATACAGTTCTCTGTTTGTCGCTCTTTACATACAGCTCCTTACACTGAACTAGTCGACGAACTAATGCTAATAATTTGCAGAAAAAATCTTCTATCAAAAATTTATCGTAGAGAGTAAACAATGCAAAATTATGAGAATCTAAGCGATATCATAGTAATCTGCATGCTTTGCAATGGCATTGCTAACATTAGGCACCATCTCCGATCCACGGTTACGTAGCAGAAACGAGGGTATGAGTCGAGCTGGAACCATTTGATAACTCTAACTTAAAACTAACACGGTACCATTATTTTTCCGTACTTGGATGATATGATAATCCACTGCCTAACGAACAAATGGTCTTAGAAGATCGAGAGAGGAGTCATTCAAGTGGAAAACAAAACGTCTAGCGTCGGTTTTAAGTAACAAAAAGGTTGGAGAGCAATTATCCCCTCTCTTGTGTCTCTTTTCCCCCAAGGTCGTCCGATCAATTTTTTTTAGATAGTCTTTTTTTAGCATAGTTGAGAGGTCAAATAATCGAGCTTCTGGGAATGACATGACATCCA
>CM051266.1:35293618-35528618 GCA_027921565.1 Artemia sinica | reverse complement strand
CATTGACTTTGAAGACATTTCTTCATCTTAATTGGCTTTGGAAATATCATGCAAAATAAACTAGCCTAACCGTCATTGCTTTGTCGAATTTTGAGCAAACAAAAGGATTGTAACACCTGATTGGCATGTTTGTATACAATTTCAAGCCAGTGAAAAGAACGAAACGTCTTTGAGTCACATTTTTTTAAAAAGTAAATTCGTTGTTTCTCTATGATTCAATCCCAACACCCCCCTGCTCTGCGTGTTGAAAATGATTTCACGACATTATTTTTTATGTTTTTTTTCTTGTCCCAAACTATTTTTTTTTATCATGAACCGTTTAGAGACAAATTTGATCAACTTGGAGAAAAGTTCAAATAGAATCGTTACTGATATTGATATTAGGGCGTAAACTACAAACTGAAAAAAAAATATCTAGAACTTTTTTTTCTTATAGCATTGACTTTGAAGACATTTCTTCATCTTAATTGGCTTTAGAAATATCATGCAAAATAAACTAGCCTAACCATCGTTGCTTTGTCGAATTTTGAGCAAACAAAAGGATTGTAACACCTGATTGGCACGTTTGTATACAATTTCAAGCCAGTGAAAAGAACGAAACGTCTTTGAGTCACATTTTTTTAAAAAAGTAAATTCGTTGTTTCTCTATGACTCAATCCCAACACCCCCTGCTCTGCGTGTTGAAAATGATTTCGCGACATTATTTTAGTTTTTTTTTTCTTGTCCCAAACTATTTTTTTATCATGAACTGTTTAGAGACAAATTTGATCAACTTGGAGAAAGTTCAAATAGAATCGTTACTGATATCGAAATTAGTGCGTAAACTACAAACTGTCAAAAATATCCAGAACTTTTTTTTTCTTATAGCCTTGACTTTGAAGACATTTCTTCATCTTAATTGGCTTTAGAAATAACATGCAAAATAAAGTAGCCTAACCGTCGTTGCTTTGTCGAATTTTGAGCAAACATAAGGATTGTAACATCTGATTGGTTCGTTTGTATGCAATTTCAAGCCAGTGAAAAGAACGAAACGTCTTTGAGCACATTTTTTTTTTTTAAAGTAAATTCGTTGTTTCTCTATGATTCAATCCCAACACCCCCCTGCTCTGAGTGTTGAAAATGATTTCACGACATTATTTTAGGTTTTTTTCTTGTCCTAAACTATTTTTTTTATCATGAACTGTTTAGAGACAAATTTGATCAACTTGGAGAAAGTTCAAATAGAATCGTTACTGATATCGAAATTAGTGCGTAAACTACAAACTGTCAAAAATATCCAGAACTTTTTTTTCTTATAGCCTTGACTTTGAAGACATTTCTTCATCTTAATTGGCTTTAGAAATAACATGCAAAATAAAGTAGCCTAACCGTCGTTGCTTTGTCGAATTTTGAGCAAACATAAGGATTGTAACATCTGATTGGTTCGTTTGTATGCAATTTCAAGCCAGTGAAAAGAACGAAACGTCTTTGAGCAACATTTTTTTAAAGTAAATTCGTTGTTTCTCTATGATTCAATCCCAACACCCCCCTGCTCTGAGTGTTGAAAATGATTTCACGACATTATTTTAGGTTTTTTTCTTGTCCTAAACTATTTTTTTATCATGAACTGTTTAGAGACAAATTTGATCAACTTGGAGAAAGTTCAAATAGAATCGTTACTGATATCGAAATTAGTGCGTAAACTACAAACTGTCAAAAATATCCAGAACTTTTTTTTCTTATAGCCTTGACTTTGAAGACATTTCTTCATCTTAATTGGCTTTAGAAATAACATGCAAAATAAAGTAGCCTAACCGTCGTTGCTTTGTCGAATTTTGAGCAAACATAAGGATTGTAACATCTGATTGGTTCGTTTGTATGCAATTTCAAGCCAGTGAAAAGAACGAAACGTCTTTGAGCAACATTTTTTTTTAAAGTAAATTCGTTGTTTCTCTATGATTCAATCCCAACACCCCCCTGCTCTGAGTGTTGAAAATGATTTCACGACATTATTTTAGGTTTTTTTTCTTGTCCTAAACTATTTTTTTATCATGAACTGTTTAGAGACAAATTTGATCAACTTGGAGAAAGTTCAAATAGAATCGTTACTGATATCGAAATTAGTGCGTAAACTACAAACTGTCAAAAATATCCAGAACTTTTTTTTCTTATAGCCTTGACTTTGAAGACATTTCTTCATCTTAATTGGCTTTAGAAATAACATGCAAAATAAAGTAGCCTAACCGTCGTTGCTTTGTCGAATTTTGAGCAAACATAAGGATTGTAACATCTGATTGGTTCGTTTGTATGCAATTTCAAGCCAGTGAAAAGAACGAAACGTCTTTGAGCAACATTTTTTTTTAAAGTAAATTCGTTGTTTCTCTATGATTCAATCCCAACACCCCCCTGCTCTGAGTGTTGAAAATGATTTCACGACATTATTTTAGGTTTTTTTTCTTGTCCCAAACTATTTTTTTATCATGAACTGCTTAGAGACCAATTTGATCAACTTGGAGAAAGTTCAAATAGAATCATTACTGATATTGATATTAGTGCGTAAACTACAAACTGACAAAAATATCCAGAACTTTTTTTCTTATAGCCTTGACTTTGAAGACATTTCTTCATCTTAATTGGCTTTAGAAATAACATGCAAAATAAAGTTGCCTAACCGTCGTTGCTTTGTCGAATTTTGAGCAAACATAAGGATTGTAACATCTGATTGGTTCGTTTGTATGCAATTTCAAGCCAGTGAAAAGAACGAGACGTCTTTGAGTCATAATTTTTTAAAAAGTAAATTCGTTGATTCTCTATGATTCAATCCCAACACCCTCCTGCTCTGAGTGTTGAAAATGATTTCACGACATTATTTAAGTTTTTTTTTTCTTGTCCCAAACTATTTTTTTTATCATGAACTGTTTAGAGACCAATTTGATCAACTTGGAGAAAGTTCAAATAGAATCGTTACTGATATTGATATTATTGCGTAAACTACAAACTGACAAAAATAACCAGAAGTTTATTTTTCTTATAGCCTTGACTTTGAAGACATTTCTTCATCTTAATTGGCTTTAGAAATATCATGCAAAATAAAGTAGCCTAACCGTCGTTGCTTTGTCGAATTTTGAGCAAACAGAAGGATTGTAACATCTGATTGGCTCGTTTGTATGCAATTTCAAGCCAGTGAAAAGAACGAAACGTCTTTGAGTCACATTTTTTTAAAAGGTAAATTCGTTGTTTCTCTATGATTCAATCCTATTAGTGCGTAAACTACAAACTGACAAAAAACTAGAGTTTACGGTCAAAAACCCTTATTAGCTTAGATTTTTCGCTAGCAACTCGCCCTCCACTATGACTTCGCTAATACATCCTTCTGCCAATCAACCCACAGCCCAAAGAGACATCCACAGTCCAAAGAGACACAAACAGCCGAAAGAGACATACACAGTCCAAAAAGACTCAAACAGCCCAAAGAGAAACACATAGCCCAAAGAGACACATACAGACCAAAAAGACTCAAACATCCCAAAAAGACACACAGTCCAAAGAGACACACACAGCCTAAAGAGACCCACACATCCCAAAGAGACACCCACAGTCCAAAGACACACATACAGCCCAAAGAGACGCACACAGGCTAAAGAGACACACACAGCCCGAAGAGACAAACACAGACCAAAAAGACTCCAACAGCTCAAAGAGACACACATCCCAAAGAGACATACACAGCCCTAAGAGACACAAACAGCCCAAAGAGACACACACAGCCGAAAGAGAAACACAACCCAAAGATACAAACACAGACAAAAAGACTCAAACACCCCAAAGAGACACACACTGCCCAAAGAGACAAACACAGACCAAAAAAAAACTCAAACAGCCCAAAGAGACGCAAACAGCCCAAAGAGACAAACACAGACCAAAAAGACTCAAACAGCCCAAAGAGACACAAACAGACCAAAAAGACTCAAACAGCCCAAAGAGACACACATAACCTAAAGAAACACAAATAGCCCAAAGAGACACAAACAGCCCAAAGAGAAAAACACAGACCAAAAAGACTCAAACAACCCAAAGAGACACAAACAGACCAAAAAGACTCAAACAGCCCAAAGAGACACACAGCCCAAAGAGACACACATAGCCCTAAGAGACACAAACAGCCCAAAGAGACACACACAGCCCAAAGAGAAACACAACCCAAAGAGACAAACACAGACCAAAAAGACTCAAACAGCCCACAGAGAAACACATAGCCCAAAGAGACACATACAGACCAAAAAGACTCAAACACCGCAAAAAAAGACACACAGTCCAAAGAGACACACACAGCCTAAAGAGACACACACATCACAAAGAGACATCCACAGCCCAAAGAGACACATACAGCCCAAAGAGACGCACACGGCCCAAAGAGACGCACACATCCAACAGAGATACACACACAGCCCAAAGAGACACACACAGGCTAAAGAGACACACACAGCCCGAAGAGACAAACACAGACCAAAAAGAAACAAACAACCCAAAGAGACACAAACAGACCAAAAAGACTCAAACAGCCCAAAGAGACACACATCCCAAAGAGACACACACAGCCCTAAGAGACACAAACAGCTCAAAGAGACACACACAGTCCATAGAGAAACACAACCCAAAGAGACAAACACAGACCAAAAAGACTCAAACAGCCTAAAGAGACACACACAGTCCAAAGAGACAAACACAGACAAAAAAAACTCAAACAGCCCAAAGAGACGCAAACAGCCCAAAGAGACAAACACAGACCAAAAAGACTAAAACAGCCCAAAGAGACACAAACAGACCAAAAAGACTCAAACAGCCCAAAGAGACACACATAGCCCAAAGAAACACAAACAGCCCAAAGAGACACAAACGGCTCAAAGAGACAAACACAGACCAAAAAGACTCAAACAACCCAAAGAGACACAAACAGACCAAAAAGACTCAAACAGCCCAAAGAGACACACAACCCAAAGAGACACACATAGCCCTAAGAGACACAAACAGCCCAAAGAGACACACACAGCCCAAAGAGGAACACAACCCAAAGAGACGCACACGGCCCAAAGAGACGCACACATCCAATAGAGACACACAAAGCCCAAAACGATACAAACATCCAAAAGAGACAAACACAGACCAAATCCCCCCATCTCCCCCAAAACTCTTTTCAGCCATTTCTTGTTAAAATTTTTTATTTCAAGTCAATCCTTAATAGGATCAAATTCACAAATCCTACACTCCAATTCGCAAATCCCATTACCCCTTTTTAAATGTCAATCAAACAATTCTGATTGTAGCATCCAATTTTTTAACAACAAACTGCATACTCTCAAAACATGTTGGACCACATTATACCTTGCCTAGCAGCTCGAGCCATCGTACAGCACTATAAGTACTCTAAGAGATCCTTCTGCCATCACCCCACCACTTATGTATTATACGGAACGCTTCGAAGAAGTAAAGCTATTCGTTATTACAATTCTTTTCTTGTCATCTACATCCCCTCTTAGTATCAAATTCTTCGTATAGTATAACGTTAAACCATTTTAAATTGACAACACTGTCCAAACATAACTTGTGTATTATACAGTACAAATCCCCCCATCTCCCCCAAAACTCTTTTCAGCCATTTCTTGTTAAAATTTTTTATTTCAAGTCAATCCTTAATAGGATCAAATTCGCAAATCCTACACTCCAATTCGCAAATCCCATTACCCCTTTTTAAATGTCAATCAAACAATTCTGATTGTAGCATCCAATTTTTTAATAACAAACTACATACTCCCAAAACATGTTTGACCACATTATACCTTGCCAACTTTAAAAAAAAAATGTCTACGTCAAACTGTGTGAGGGAGTTCTGACTCTCTTTGAAAAGGTGTAGAGCTTCTATAGAATAACATGGTATTTCCTAGGGCCTCTATAGAACGTGGTTCCTATGGCCTCTATAGAATAACATGGGAATTCCTAGAGCGGTCGTAGAATAGCATGGTCCTATGGCGGTACGCAAAATGGTACTTAGACTTCTACTACCATAGTACCGAAAATCGCAGTGTAGCACACAAATTTGGACAATTGTAGCACTTTTGGAACTGACCGTGGTGGCAAATAACAAAAATTATTATTAAAAAACGAGCAAAGTTAAAACTCAGCAAAAACAGAAATTATCCTATATATTATAGGAACTGCTGAGCCCTCAACACCTGTTCACCTCTAGACGTTAACTATTTGGCAAGTTCTTCCTTAAGAGTATTTTCGAATGCCAAAAATTTGCCAAGTTAGTAACGTTTGCCGATTGGTAAATATAGCCAGTTGATAAAATTGCTAGTTAAGATGGACTTTTGGTCCCGCCAACGCCCTGCGAATTACGCTTAAGTTTCAATAGTGCTTAACGAAAGGAAATTTTAAAAAAGAAACACATATGGCCACCTGATAATTAGCCTACAAACATTCAATTTGATCATCAGCTTAAAGCTACTTTATAATTAAATGGCCAGTTAAGATGAATTCGAATCCCCGCTACGTCTGGCTCTTTACACTAAAGTTTGGATCGTGCTTAGCAAAATCAGCTTTATAAATAGGAAAAAATACGGCTTTTTCGTGGTTTTGAATAATCTTGAAAAATATTTGTACAGGAAGTTTCTTGCTGGACGGACATAAAAATAATCAAGTTTTTCGTTCTACATTATGATTAAGCATTTAAATATTTTAACATTTTGTTGCTTTGAGAGCTTTTATTTTTGGAGCCGTGACATAACAGAAGTCAAAGTTACACGGAAGGGACGCGACGCTAAAGGGCATCACAGCCCCCCCCCTTCACACACAGGATAATTTTTGTTCTTTTTATGTTTAAGTTTTTCCTCTTTAGTTCTATTTGCGCTTTTTAAAGTTTTCTTTATGTTCATATTGAAAATGAAGCTTAAAAATATCCAAAGAAAGAAGAGAACTCCCCCCCCCTGTGTCCTTGTAACCAGGCTTTTCATTCTAAATCGTATTACATTACATTTTTTTGAAAAGTATAATTTCCAGAAAAAGAGGGCACCTCAGCAGCTTTTTTCACAAGCTTAGTCTAAATACTTGTGTATTCCTCCATATGCAGTAAAGCTGGGAGGCAAATACCCTCTCCCCGCCCGTAAATAATTATCTGAGGGATATTACCTGTGGATTTTAGAACCCTTGCCTCCTTACCCCCCCCCCCAGTCTCCTCATAAGAATCAAATTTTCTTCCCTATTAGCGGTTGAGTAATAATGTAGAAAAGTATTACAGTCCGAATTGTTTTCCAGACTTTCTATATTAAAGGCTAATTTCTTATCGACCTTATATCAAACAGTTCGTGGTTAAGCATGAGGACTGTTCTGTTTTCCTGAAGAAAAAGGAAAAAAAATAAACAGGACTTGAATAAAACAGAACAGAAACAGAACAGGTTACCAAAAAACAGATGACCTGTTTCTGTTTCTGTTCTGTTTTTTGGTGAAAACAGAAAATAGCTGTTTTTGTTAAAGAACAGCTGTTTTTCGAACACCTAAACATTAAGAAAGAAAAATTATAAGTGATAAGTTTTTGATTATTATCGTAAAGCTAATTATAGCATCAGTTGTTCAAGCCTTAAAGCTTATCATTTAAAAATTGTGCATTCCCCTTCTTTGGACATTGTCTGTGCCTACTGCTTCCGCACGAAATAATCTGCAATCAAAAATACATGTTCGCTCGACACACTAGTAGTAGTACACTAAGAGGCTTTAGAGCGGTTTCTGGCAGCTCCGGAAAGATATCTTGGTTCGCGTCCATAAAATGAATGGGTCTCCAATATAAAACATCAACCTTTTAGTTTTTCATTCTCTCTTTTAGACTTTTTGTCAGGAATGCCACTTGGCACGGGTAGCGCTTTTCCCTGGTGATAACACTTTTGAAAAAACATAGTACTATTGCATCATTTTTTCCACAAAAAAGAACAGTTTTTCTAATGAAGGGGGGAAAAATTGTAAGTGCACACAAATATCGCCATCATTTTTTTTATGTTTTTTTTTTCTTCCATTCCCCATCCCCCGAAATGTTAGACTCATAAAAACGTAACAAAAATGGATATTAATAAATTTTTTATGCGTTTTTTGAGTTTTTTTGTGTACCCCCCCCCCCCCCCCGATACAAATCCTGGGTACGGCCTTGGTGACACCCTCAATTATAACTAACTATAATTACACAATCCAAGAATACTAATTTTATTGCTTAGCCGAGCCCATCCCCTCCCCCAGAAAATCTGAATCTACCAATATTGCAATGGTGTAATATAAGGAAAACTACTCCCCCCGGATTTATATAGATCTGCACTGCTGTATTTAGGTAAATTAATGAAGAAGAAATTTCTCACGGGATAGCTCCACAACACTCTAAAAGATTGACTAGCAGTTTCTTCTCAAAAGATTCTAAGGCATTTACGGCTGAGTTGCTAACACTACAGGAGCGTCTTACGGTTTTGAAAACTGTTGTATCCACAAACGACTGGAATCAGCTTTCCTCATCGGACTCTACCATAGCCGCAAGGACTTCAGCAGTACTAAGGCAAGTTGGAGTGGCCTCTCTTGCAGTCTCTGCGCCATTACTTAGTGTGTCCTACAATAATGGTGTCAAAGATTGAGAAACCAGAGAACAATCCCCAAGTGAAAACCTTTCAAATGTGGAAGGATCCAGATAAGCTGTCTTTTGGAAAAGATTAACTAAAAAAAAATTTTTCCACAAAATAAGTTTTTCAAAGGAAAGTAAAGAACTCCATTAAACAGAAAATGAGCAAAAATAAAATCAAATAATCTACCAAGCGTGAAACTACCAGAAATCAGCATCGATAAATAAATGAAGCCCAAAATGAACAGAAATTAAAATAAATACCGGAGTCAAACTCAAAACGAGCAGAAATTAACATAAGTTGGGCGCAAAACCCCTATGCCTTCCCAACGCCAGAACAAAATTTGCACTTTACTGAAAAAAATATAAATTTTTTTACTTTTATAAATTTAATAAATCAAATAATATTAACATTTTGATTACTAAATATCAGTATATGTATATTTAACTGACAAATACACATTCATTTGTATTTTATCAGTAAAGTGCAAATTATTTCTGGCCTGTGGAAGGCATAGAGGTTTTGCGCCCAGCTTATGTTAATTTCTACTCGTTTTGGGTTTGACTCGGTTATTATTGTAATTTCTGTTCGTTTTGGGTTTCATTTATTTATCGATGCTGATTTGTGGTAGTTTCACGGTTGGTAGATTATTTGATTTTATTTTTGCTCATTTTTTGTTTAATGGAGTTCTTTACTTTTCTTTGAAAAAATTATTTTGTGGAAAAGGTTGTTTTAAGTAATTGCTGTTCGTTTTATATTGACATAGTCTTTTCAGGAAAAAAGAAAATAACACTTTAAATCTTTCGTTTTTTAAGACTTTATAGTTTGGCCTTCTGTTGGTATGCTGGAGAAAAATTTTCAACAATTTTTAACAACATACACCCTTTTAAAAATCTGGACACAAATAGTACTGTTTAATTTAGTTTCATACCTCCTCTAGTTTACCTGAAATGGAAAACTTGATACGATTCGCAAAACAATCTGTTCACTTTCTTTGATAGCATGGATACACTTACGCCATTTTGATTTTGTTAAATTTTAAGAGCAGAAGTAGCCCAAAAAGTTTGAACATAATACCCTCAGTCGTTCTTGGGATACTGCTGAGATGCCTTATTAGGAATTAGCAATATCATAGTGCATTTTGATTTAATCTTAAGGCTACATTTAGTTTTTTAAACATAATGGGCAAATGGGAGGGTGGGCATGGGAGGGTGCGAGTGGAAGGAGGATTAGTTGCCCTCCAATCACTTTCGACTATTAAAAAGAGCATCAGCACTTTAGATTTTCAATCGAATGAGCCCCTTTCGAAGTTCCCACGACAACTCCTTCGATACGAAGTGCCCTGGTCTAAACAACAACAACAACAACAAAAATGTCACTAATCACTTTCGACTATTAAAAAGGGTACTAGCCCTTTGAATTTCAAATCGAATGAGCCCTTCTTCAAGTTTCTACGACAAAGATTTCAATAAAAACCTTATATGCCCCCAGGGCATAACTTATTACCCTTGCACTGAGGGTTGTGGGGGAGTGTCCTCCTCTAAAACATATTTTCTATGTGGAAATCAACTACGCTGAACAAAATGGCTATCTCAAAATTTTTATTGGATGTGTTTGGGGGAATGATGGGCGTGGGGGGGGGGGCTAGTTGCCCTCCAATCACTTTCGACTATTAAAAAGGGCACTAGCCCTTTGAATCTTCAATCGAATGAGCTTTTTTTGAAGTTTCTACGAGAACGCCTTCTATAAAAACCTTATATGCCCCCAGGGCATAACTTAAAACCCTTGCCTTGAAGGCTGTGGGGGAGTAGCCTCCTCAATAACATATTTCTATCTATCTATCATATTATCTATATAAACATATATATTACTGAGCCAGATTCCTAGGAATTTAAATGCATCAGCGCACAGTTGCCAGAACAAAGGAACCATCAAAGATTAATTGATATTTTATGGGATTATTTGGGCGAAACAGTTTGAGACATTTTAGGGGATTATTTAGGCGAAACAGTTTAAGACATTTAAGAGGACTATTTCGGATGAAACAGATTGAGACATGTGCCTTGACCTAGCTTTACTTCTTGGCTGTATTCTGTATAACAGACAAGTGCACAATATGGGATATTATCGATATAAAATATTGTTTAGTATTGGAGTATGCTAAAAACGTGAAACTATTACAGTCGTAGATTCCAAGATGACCTTGCGATTTGACATAGCTTTACTTCTCGGTTGTGGTTGCTATAATAGACAAGTACACAATATGGGATGTGAGCGATATAAAATATTGTTTAGCATCAAGAAAAGATCACATGACATGACTTAGCTTTATTTCATGACTGTGTTCTGAATAATACACATGTAGCAAATAAAATAGTGTTTAGCCTGTTTCAAATTGTATTTTGGAAGTTTCTTGTTTGAAACGTTCGAGTCAGAATGTTTTTATACTGTTGTGTCATATTCTATCGCGTCAGTGTTACATCAATTGATGCTTCAAAGTGAATTTTGGAAGTTTCTCGTTTGAAGCGTATGACACAGAATTCTTTTATACTGTTGTGTCGTGGTTTATCTTGTCAATGTAACCTCAGTTGATGTTTCAAAGTGCATTTTGGAAGTTTCTCGTTTGAAACGTATGAGTCAGAATGATTTTATACTGTTGTGTCGTAGGTTATCTTGTGAGTGTTAACTTTGTTGATGTTTCAAAGTGTATTTTGGAAGTTTCTCGTTTGAAACGTACGAGTCAGAATATATTTATATTGTTGTCTCGTGGTTTATCTTGTGAGTGTTTACTCATTTGATGTTCCAAAGTGTATTTTGGAAGATTATCGCTTGAAACGTACGAGTTAGAAAGTTTTTATACTATTGTGTCGTGGTTTTATCTTGTCAGTGTTACCTCAGTTGATGTTTCAAAGAGTATTTTGGAAGTTTCCACAATACCAAGAGTATCATGAACCGTTTAGAGACCAATTTGATCAACTTGGAGAAAGTTCAAATAGAATCGTTACTGATATCGAAATTAGTGCGTAAACTACAAACTGTCAAAAATATCCAGAACTTTTTTTTCTTATAGCCTTGACTTTGAAGACATTTCTTCATCTTAATTGGCTTTAGAAATAACATGCAAAATAAAGTAGCCTAACCGTCGTTGCTTTGTCGAATTTTGAGCAAACATAAGGATTGTAACATCTGATTGGTTCGTTTGTATGCAATTTCAAGCCAGTGAAAAGAACGAAACGTCTTTGAGCAACATTTTTTTTAAAAAGTAAATTCGTTGTTTCTCTATGATTCAATCCCAACACCCCCCTGCTCTTAGTGTTGAAAATGATTTCACGACATTATTTTAGGTTTTTTTTCTTGTCCCAAACTATTTTTTTATCATGAACTGCTTAGAGACCAATTTGATCAACTTGGAGAAAGTTCAAATAGAATCGTTACTGATATTGATATTAGTGCGTAAACTACAAACTGACAAAAATATCCAGAACTTTTTTTCTTATAGCCTTGACTTTGAAGACATTTCTTCATCTTAATTGGCTTTAGAAATAACATGCAAAATAAAGTTGCCTAACCGTCGTTGCTTTGTCGAATTTTGAGCAAACATAAGGATTGTAACATCTGATTGGTTCGTTTGTATGCAATTTCAAGCCAGTGAAAAGAACGAGACGTCTTTGAGTCATAATTTTTTAAAAAGTAAATTCGTTGATTCTCTATGATTCAATCCCAACACCCTCCTGCTCTGAGTGTTGAAAATGATTTCACGACATTATTTAAGTTTTTTTTTCTTGTCCCAAACTATTTTTTTATCATGAACTGTTTAGAGACCAATTTGATCAACTTGGAGAAAGTTCAAATAGAATCGTTACTGATATTGATATTATTGCGTAAACTACAAACTGACAAAAATAACCAGAAGTTTATTTTTCTTATAGCCTTGACTTTGAAGACATTTCTTCATCTTAATTGGCTTTAGAAATATCATGCAAAATAAAGTAGCCTAACCGTCGTTGCTTTGTCGAATTTTGAGCAAACAGAAGGATTGTAACATCTGATTGGCTCGTTTGTATGCAATTTCAAGCCAGTGAAAAGAACGAAACGTCTTTGAGTCACATTTTTTTAAAAGGTAAATTCGTTGTTTCTCTATGATTCAATCCTATTAGTGCGTAAACTACAAACTGACAAAAAACTAGAGTTTACGGTCAAAAACCCTTATTAGCTTAGATTTTTCGCTAGCAACTCGCCCTCCACTATGACTTCGCTAATACATCCTTCTGCCAATCAACCCACAGCCCAAAGAGACATCCACAGTCCAAAGAGACACAAACAGCCGAAAGAGACATACACAGTCCAAAAAGACTCAAACAGCCCAAAGAGAAACACATAGCCCAAAGAGACACATACAGACCAAAAAGACTCAAACATCCCAAAAAGACACACAGTCCAAAGAGACACACACAGCCTAAAGAGACACACACATCCCAAAGAGACACCCACAGTCCAAAGACACACATACAGCCCAAAGAGACGCACACAGGCTAAAGAGACACACACAGCCCGAAGAGACAAACACAGACCAAAAAGACTCCAACAGCTCAAAGAGACACACATCCCAAAGAGACATACACAGCCCTAAGAGACACAAACAGCCCAAAGAGACACACACAGCCGAAAGAGATACACAACCCAAAGAGACAAACACAGACAAAAAGACTCAAACACCCCAAAGAGACACACACTGCCAAAAGAGACAAACACAGACCAAAAAAAACTCAAACAGCCCAAAGAGACGCAAACAGCCCAAAGAGACAAACACAGACCAAAAAGACTCAAACAGCCCAAAGAGACACAAACAGACCAAAAAGACTCAAACAGCCCAAAGAGACACACATAACCTAAAGAAACACAAACAGCCCAAAGAGACACAAACAGCCCAAAGAGAAAAACACAGACCAAAAAGACTCAAACAACCCAAAGAGACACAAACAGACCAAAAAGACTCAAACAGCCCAAAGAGACACACAGCCCAAAGAGACACACATAGCCCTAAGAGACACAAACAGCCCAAAGAGACACACACAGCCCAAAGAGAAACACAACCCAAAGAGACAAACACAGACCAAAAAGACTCAAACAGCCCACAGAGAAACACATAGCCCAAAGAGACACATACAGACCAAAAAGACTCAAACACCGCAAAAAAAGACACACAGTCCAAAGAGACACACACAGCCTAAAGAGACACACACATCACAAAGAGACATCCACAGCCCAAAGAGACACATACAGCCCAAAGAGACGCACACGGCCCAAAGAGACGCACACATCCAACAGAGATACACACACAGCCCAAAGAGACACACACAGGCTAAAGAGACACACACAGCCCGAAGAGACAAACACAGACCAAAAAGACTCAAACAACCTAAAGAGACACAAACAGACCAAAAAGACTCAAACAGCCCAAAGAGACGCACATCCCAAAGAGACACACACAGCCCTAAGAGACACAAACAGCTCAAAGAGACACACACAGTCCATAGAGAAACACAACCCAAAGAGACAAACACAGACCAAAAAGACTCAAACAGCCTAAAGAGACACACACAGCCCAAAGAGACACAAACACCCCAAAGAGACACACACAGTCCAAAGAGACAAACACAGACAAAAAAAAACTCAAACAGCCCAAAGAGACGCAAACAGCCCAAAGAGACAAACACAGACCAAAAAGACTAAAACAGCCCAAAGAGACACAAACAGACCAAAAAGACTCAAACAGCCCAAAGAGACACACATAGCCCAAAGAAACACAAACAGCCCAAAGAGACACAAACGGCTCAAAGAGACAAACACAGACCAAAAAGACTCAAACAACCCAAAGAGACACAAACAGACCAAAAAGACTCAAACAGCCCAAAGAGACAACCAGCCCAAAGAGACACACATAGCCCTAAGAGACACAAACAGCCCAAAGAGACACACACAGCCCAAAGAGGAACACAACCCAAAGAGACGCACACGGCCCAAAGAGACGCACACATCCAATAGAGACACACAAAGCCCAAAACGATACAAACATCCAAAAGAGACAAACACAGACCAAATCCCCCCATCTCCCCCAAAACTCTTTTCAGCCATTTCTTGTTAAAATTTTTTATTTCAAGTCAATCCTTAATAGGATCAAATTCACAAATCCTACACTCCAATTCGCAAATCCCATTACCCCTTTTTAAATGTCAATCAAACAATTCTGATTGTAGCATCCAATTTTTTAACAACAAACTGCATACTCTCAAAACATGTTGGACCACATTATACCTTGCCTAGCAGCTCGAGCCATCGTACAGCACTATAAGTACTCTAAGAGATCCTTCTGCCATCACCCCACCACTTATGTATTATACGGAACGCTTCGAAGAAGTAAAGCTATTCGTTATTACAATTCTTTTCTTGTCATCTACATCCCCTCTTAGTATCAAATTCTTCGTATAGTATAACGTTAAACCATTTTAAATTGACAACACTCTCCAAACATAACTTGTGTATTATACAGTACACAATCACCCCATCTCCCCCAAAACACTTTTCAGCCATTTCTTGTTAAAAAATTTTATTTCAAGTCAATCCTTAATAGGATCAAATTCGCAAATCCTACACTCCAATTCGCAAATCCCATTACCCCTTTTTAAATGTCAATCAAACAATTCTGATCGTAGCATCCAATTTTTTAATAACAAACTGCATACTCCCAAAACATGTTTGACCACATTATACCTTGCCAACTTTAAAAAAAAAATGTCTACGTCAAACTGTGTGAGGGAGTTCTGACTCTCTTTGAAAAGGTGTAGAGCTTCTATAGAATAACATGGTATTTCCTAGGGCCTCTATAGAACGTGGTTCCTATGGCCTCTATAGAATAACATGGGAATTCCTAGAGCGGTCGTAGAATAGCATGGTCCTATGGCGGTACGCAAAATGGTACTTAGACTTCTACTACCATAGTACCGAAAATCGCAGTGTAGCACACAAATTTGGACAATTGTAGCACTTTTGGAACTGACCGTGGTGGCAAATAACAAAAGTTATTATTAAAAAACGAGCAAAGTTAAAACTCAGCAAAAACAGAAATTATCCTATATATTATAGGAACTGCTGAGCCCTCAACACCTCTTCGCCTCTAGACGTTAACTATTTGGCAAGTTCTTTCTTAAGAGTATTTTCGAATGCCAAAAATTTGCCAAGTTAGTAACATTTTGCCGATTGGTAAATATAGCCAGTTGATAAAATTGCTAGTTAAGATGGACTTTTGGTCCCGCCAACGCCCTGCGAATTACGCTTAAGTTTCAATAGTGCTTAACGAAAGGAAATTTTAAAAAAGAAACACATATGGCCACCTGATAATTAGCCTACAAACATTCAATTTGATCATCAGCTTAAAGCTACTTTATAATTAAATGGCCAGTTAAGATGAATTCGAATCCCCGCTACGTCTGGCTCTTTACACTAAAGTTTGGATCGTGCTTAGCAAAATCAGCTTTATAAATAGGAAAAAATACGGCTTTTTCGTGGTTTTGAATAATCTTGAAAAATATTTGTACAGGAAGTTTCTTGCTGGACGGACATAAAAATAATCAAGTTTTTCGTTCTACATTATGATTAAGCATTTAAATATTTTAACATTTTGTTGCTTTGAGAGCTTTTATTTTTGGAGCCGTGACATAACAGAAGTCAAAGTTACACGGAAGGGACGCGACGCTAAAGGGCATCACAGCCCCCCCCCCTCACACACAGGATAATTTTTGTTCTTTTTATGTTTAAGTTTTTCCTCTTTAGTTCTATTTGCGCTTTTTAAAGTTTTCTTTATGTTCATATTGAAAATGAAGCTTAAAAATATCCAAAGAAAGAAGAGAACTCCTCCCCCGCTGTGTCCTTGTAACCAGGCTTTTCATTCTAAATCGTATTACATTACATTTTTTTGAAAAGCATAATTTCCAGAAAAAGAGGGCACCTCAGCAGCTTTTTTCACAAGCTTAGTCTAAATACTTGTGTATTCCTCCATATGCAGTAAAGCTGGGAGGCAAATACCCTCTCCCCGCCCGTAAATAATTATCTGAGGGATATTACCTGTGGATTTTAGAACCCTTGCCTCCTTACCCCCCCCCCCCCCAGTCTCCTCATAAGAATCAAATTTTCTTCCCTATTAGCGGTTGAGTAATAATGTAGAAAAGTATTACAGTCCGAATTGTTTTCCAGACTTTCTATATTAAAGGCTAATTTCTTATCGACCTTATATCAAACAGTTCGTGGTTAAGCATGAGCACTGTTCTGTTTTCCTGAAGAAAAAGGAAAAAAAAATAAACAGGACTTGAATAAAACAGAACAGAAACAGAACAGGTTACCAAAAAACAGATGACCTGTTTCTGTTTCTGTTCTGTTTTTTGGTGAAAACAGAAAATAGCTGTTTTTGTTAAAGAACAGCTGTTTTTCGAACACCTAAACATTAAGAAAGAAAAATTATAAGTGATAAGTTTTTGATTATTATCGTAAAGCTAATTATAGCATCAGTTGTTCAAGCCTTAAAGCTTATCATTTAAAAATTGTGCATTCCCCTTCTTTGGACATTGTCTGTGCCTACTGCTTCCGCACGAAATAATCTGCAATCAAAAATACATGTTCGCTCGACACACTAGTAGTAGTACACTAAGAGGCTTTAGAGCGATTTCTGGCAGCTCCGGAAAGATATCTTGGTTCGCGTCCATAAAATGAATGGGTCTCCAATATAAAACATCAACCTTTTAGTTTTTCATTCTCTCTTATAGACTTTTTGTCAGGAATGCCACTTGACACGGGTAGCGCTTTTCCCTGGTGATAACACTTTTGAAAAAAACCTAGTACTATTGCATCATTTTTTCCACAAAAAAGAACAGTTTTTCTAATGAAGGGGGGAAAAAATTGTAAGTGCACACAAATATCGCCATCATTTTTTTTATGTTTTTTTTTCTTCCATTCCCCATCCCCCGAAATGTTAGACTCATAAAAACGTAACAAAAATGGATATTAATAAATTTTTTATGCGTTTTTTGAGTTTTTTTGTGTACCCCCCCCCCCCGATACAAATCCTGGGTACGGCCTTGGTGACACCCTCAATTATAACTAACTATAATTACACAATCCAAGAATACTAATTTTATTGCTTAGCCGAGCCCATCCCCTCCCCCAGAAAATCTGAATCTACCAATATTGCAATGGTGTAATATAAGGAAAACTACTCCCCCCGGATTTATATAGATCTGCACTGCTGTATTTAGGTAAATTAATGAAGAAGAAATTTCTCACGGGATAGCTCCACAACACTCTAAAAGATTGACTAGCAGTTTCTTCTCAAAAGATTCTAAGGCATTTACGGCTGAGTTGCTAACACTACAGGAGCGTCTTACGGTTTTGAAAACTGTTGTATCCACAAACGACTGGAATCAGCTTTCCTCATCGGACTCTACCATAGCCGCAAGGACTTCAGCAGTACTAAGGCAAGTTGGAGTGGCCTCTCTTGCAGTCTCTGCGCCATTACTTAGTGTGTCCTACAATAATGGTGTCAAAGATTGAGAAACCAGAGAACAATCCCCAAGTGAAAACCTTTCAAATGTGGAAGGATCCAGATAAGCTGTCTTTTGGAAAAGATTAACTAAAAAAAAATTTTTCCACAAAATAAGTTTTTCAACGGAAAGTAAAGAACTCCATTAAACAGAAAATGAGCAAAAATAAAATCAAATAATCTACCAAGCGTGAAACTACCAGAAATCAGCATCGATAAATAAATGAAGCCCAAAATGAACAGAAATTAAAATAAATACCGGAGTCAAACTCAAAACGAGCAGAAATTAACATAAGTTGGGCGCAAAACCCCTATGCCTTCCCAACGCCAGAACAAAATTTGCACTTTACTGAAAAAAATATAAATTTTTTTACTTTTATAAATTTAATAAATCAAATAATATTAACATTTTGATTACTAAATATCAGTATATGTATATTTAACTGACAAATGCATATTCATTTGTATTTTATCAGTAAAGTGCAAATTTTTTTCTGGCCTGTGGAAGGCATAGAGGTTTTGCGCCCAGCTTATGTTAATTTCTACTCGTTTTGGGTTTGACTCGGTTATTATTGTAATTTCTGTTCGTTTTGGGTTTCATTTATTTATCGATGCTGATTTGTGGTAGTTTCACGGTTGGTAGATTATTTGATTTTATTTTTGCTCATTTTTTGTTTAATGGAGTTCTTTACTTTTCTTTGAAAAATTTATTTTGTGGCAAAGGTTGTTTTAAGTAATTGCTGTTCGTTTTATATTGACATAGTCTTTTCAGGAAAAAAGAAAATAACACTTTAAATCTTTCGTTTTTTAAGACTTTATAGTTTGGCCTTCTGTTGGTATGCTGGAGAAAAATTTTCAACAATTTTTAACAACATACACCCTTTTAAAAATCTGGACACAAATAGTACTGTTTAATTTAGTTTCATACCTCCTCTAGTTTACCTGAAATGGAAAACTTGATACGATTCGCAAAACAATCTGTTCACTTTCTTTGATAGCATGGATACACTTACGCCATTTTGATTTTGTTAAATTTTAAGAGCAGAAGTAGCCCAAAAAGTTTGAACATAATACCCTCAGTCGTTCTTGGGATACTGCTGAGATGCCTTATTAGGAATTAGCAATATCATAGTGCATTTTGATTTAATCTTAAGGCTACATTTAGTTTTTTAAACATAATGGGCAAATGGGAGGGTGGGCATGGGAGGGTGCGAGTGGAAGGAGGATTAGTTGCCCTCCAATCACTTTCGACTATTAAAAAGAGCATCAGCACTTTAGATTTTCAATCGAACGAGCCCCTTTCGAAGTTCCCACGACAACTCCTTCGATACGAAGTGCCCTGGTCTAAACAACAACAACAACAACAAAAATGTCACTAATCACTTTCGACTATTAAAAAGGGTACTAGCCCTTAGAATTTCAAATCGAATGAGCCCTTCTTCAAGTTTCTACGACAAAGATTTCAATAAAAACCTTATATGCCCCCAGGGCATAACTTATTACCCTTGTCCTGAGGGTTGTGGGGGAGTGTCCTCCTCTAAAACATATTTTCTATGTGGAAATCAACTACGCTGAACAAAATGGCTATCTCAAAATTTTTATTGGATGTGTTTGGGGGAATGATGGGCGTGGGGGGGGGGCTAGTTGCCCTCCAATCACTTTCGACTATTAAAAAGGGCACTAGCCCTTTGAATCTTCAATCGAATGAGCTTTTTTTGAAGTTTCTACGAGAACGCCTTCTATAAAAACCTTATATGCCCCCAGGGCATAACTTAAAACCCTTGCCTTGAAGGCTGTGGGGGAGTAGCCTCCTCAATAACATATTTCTATCTATGTATCATATTATCTATATAAACATATATATTACTGAGCCAGATTCCTAGGAATTTAAATGCATAAGCGCACAGTTGCCAGAACAAAGGAACCATCAAAGATTAATTGATATTTTATGGGATTATTTGGGCGAAACAGTTTGAGACATTTTAGGGGATTATTTAGGCGAAACAGTTTAAGACATTTAAGAGGACTATTTCGGATGAAACAGATTGAGACATGTGCCTTGACCTAGCTTTACTTCTTGGCTGTATTCTGTATAACAGACAAGTGCACAATATGGGATATTATCGATATAAAATATTGTTTAGTATTGGAGTATGCTAAAAACGTGAAACAATTACAGTCGTAGATTCCAAGATGACCTTGCGATTTGACATAGCTTTACTTCTCGGTTGTGGTTGCTATAATAGACAAGTACACAATATGGGATGTGAGCGATATAAAATATTGTTTAGCATCAAGAAAAGATCACATGACATGACTTAGCTTTATTTCATGACTGTGTTCTGAATAATACACATGTAGCAAATAAAATAGTGTTTAGCATGTTTCAAATTGTATTTTGGAAGTTTCTTGTTTGAAACGTTCGAGTCAGAATGTTTTTATACTGTTGTGTCATATTCTATCGCGTCAGTGTTACATCAATTGATGCTTCAAAGTGAATTTTGGAAGTTTCTCGTTTGAAGCGTATGACACAGAATTCTTTTATACTGTTGTGTCGTGGTTTATCTTGTCAATGTAACCTCAGTTGATGTTTCAAAGTGCATTTTGGAAGTTTCTCGTTTGAAATGTATGAGTCAGAATGATTTTATACTGTTGTGTCGTAGGTTATCTTGTGAGTGTTAACTTTGTTGATGTTTCAAAGTGTATTTTGGAACTTTCTCGTTTGAAACGTACGAGTCAGAATTTTTTTATATTGTTGTCTCGTGGTTTATCTTGTGAGTGTTAACTCATTTGATGTTCCAAAGTGTATTTTGGAAGTTTATCGCTTGAAACGTACGAGTTAGAAAGTTTTTATACTATTGTGTCGTGGTTTTATCTTGTCAGTGTTACCTCAGTTGATGTTTCAAAGAGTGTTTTGGAAGTTTCGCGTTTGAAACGTATGAGTCAGAATATTTTTAAACTGTTGTGCCGTCGTTAATCTTGTGAAGGTTACTTCAATTGATGTTTCAAAGTGTATTTTGGAGGTTTCTCCTCTGAAACGTATGAGTCAGGATATTTTTATAGTGTTGTGTCGCGGTTTATCGCGTCAGTGTTACCTCAGTGGATAATTCAAAGTGTATTTTGGAACTTTCTCGTTTGAAAAGAACGAGTGAGAATGTTTTTATACTGTTGTGTCGTGGATAATCTTGTGAGTGTTAACTCAATTGATGTTTCAATGTGTATTTTGAAAGTTTCTCGTTGGAAACGTATGACTCAGAATGATTTTATACTGCTGTGTCATGATTTATCTTGTCACTGTTAACTCAGTTGATGTTTCTATGTGCATTTTTGAAGTTTCTCGTTTGAAACGTACGAGTCTGAATGTTTTTATACTGTTGTGTCGTGGTTAATCTTGTGAGTGTTAACTCAGTTGATATTTCAAGTGTATTTGGAAGTTTCTTGTTTAAAATGTAAGAGTTAGAATGTTTTTATACTGTTGTGTCGTGGTTTTATCTTGTCAGTGTTACCTCAGTTGATGTTTCAAAATGTATTTTGGAAGTTTCAAGATTGAAACGTATGAGTCAGAATGTTTTTATACTGTTGTGTCATGGTTTATAGTGTCAGTTTTACCTTGATGATTCAAAGTGTATTTTGGAAGTTTCTCGTTTGAAACGTATGAGTCAAAATGTTTTTATACTTTTGTATCATGGTCTATCGTGTCAGTGTTATCTCAGTTGATGTTTCAAAGTGTATTTTGGAAGTTTCTCGTTTGAAACGTACAAGTCAGAATGTTTTTATACTTTTGTGTCGTGGTTTATCTTGTGAGTGTTAACTCAGTTGATTTTCCAAAGTGTATGTTTGAAGTTTCTCGTTTGAAATGTACGAGTCTGAATGTTTTTATACTGTTGTGTCGTGGTTAATCTTGTGAGTGTTAACTCAGTTGATGTTTCAAGTGTATTTGGAAGTTTCTTGTTTGAAACGTAAGAGTCAGAATGTTTTTATACTGTTGTACCGTGGTTTTATCTTGTCAAGTGTTACCTCAGTTGATGTTTCAAAATGTATTTTGGAAGTTTCAAGTTTGAAACGTATGAGTCAGAATGTTTTTGTACTGTTGTGTCGTGGTTAATCTCGTGAGTGTTAACTCAGTTGATGTTTCAAAGTGCATTTTGGAAGTTTCTTGTTTGAAACGTATCACTCAAGATATTTTTCTAGTGTTTCTCGGGGTATGACTTGTCACTGTTACCTCAGGTGACATTTCAAAGTGCATTTTGGAAGTTTCTAGTTTGAAACGTGTGACTCAGAATACTTTTGTACTGTTGTGTCGTGGTTTTACCTTGTCAGTGTTAGCCCAGTTGATGTTTCTAAAGTGTATTTTGGAAGTTTCTCGATTGAAACGTACGGGTCAGAATGTTTTTATACTGTTGTGTTGTGGTTAATCTTTTGAGTGTTAACATTTGTGTCGGGGTTTATCTTGTCAGTGTTAAAATAGTTGATGTTTCAATGTGTATTTTGGAAGTTTCTCGTTTGAAAAGTACCACTCAAGATGTTTTTATACTGTTGTGTCGTTGTTCATCTTGTCAGTATTATCTCAGTTTATGCTTTCAAAGTGAATTTTGAAATTTGAAAGTAATAGGGTCGTAGGTGTCAAGAAAAGATCACATGACATGACTTAGCTTTATTTCATGGCTGTGTTCTGAATAATACCCATGTAGCAAATAAAATAGCGTTTAGCATGTTTCAAATTGTATTTTGGAAGTTTTTTGTTTGAAACGTTCGAGTCAGAATGTTTTTATACTGTTGTGTCATATTCTATCGCGTCAGTGTTACATCAATTGATGCTTCAAAGTCAATTTTGGAAGTTTCTCGTTTGAAACGTATGACACAGAATTCTTTTATACTGTTGTGTCGTGGTTTATCTTGTCAATGTAACCTCAGTTGATGTTTCAAAGTGCATTTTGGAAGTTTCTCGTTTGAAACGTATGAGTCAGAATGATTTTATACTGTTGTGTCGTAGGTTATATTGTGAGTGTTAACTTTGTTGATGTTTCAAAGTGTATTTTGGAAGTTTCTCGTTTGAAACGTACGAGTCAGAATATTTTTATATTGTTGTCTCGTGGTTTATCTTGTGAGTGTTAACTCATTTGATGTTCCAAAGTGTATTTTGGAAGTTTATCGCTTGAAACGTACGAGTTAGAAAGTTTTTATACTGTTGTGTCGTGGTTTTATCTTGTCAGTGTTACCTCAGTTGATGTTTCAAAGTGTATTTTGGAAGTTTCGCGTTTGAAACGTACGAGTCAGAATATTTTTAAACTGTTGTGCCGTCGTTAATCTTGTGAAGGTTACTTCAATTAATGTTTCAAAGTGTATTTTGGAGGTTTCTCCTCTGAAACGTATGAGTCAGGATATTTTCATAGTGTTGTGTCGCGGTTTATCGCGTCAGTGTTACCTCAGTGGATAATTCAATGTGTATTTTGGAACTTTCTCGTTTGAAAAGAATGAGTGAGAATGTTTTTATACTGTTGTGTCGTGGATAATCTTGTGAGTGTTAACTCAATTGATGTTTCAATGTGTATTTTGAAAGTTTTTCGTTGGAAACGTATGACTCAGAATGATTTTATACTGCTGTGTCATGATTTATCTTGTCACTGTTAACTCAGTTGATGTTTCAATGTGTATTTTGGAAGTTTCTCGTTTGAAACGTACGAGTCAGAATGTTTTTATACTGTTGTGTCGTGGTTTATCTTGTCAGTGTTACCTCAGTTGATGTTTCAAAGTGTATTTTGGAAGTTTCTCGTTTGAAACGTATGAGACAGAATGTTTTGATACTGTTGTGTCCTGGATAATCTTGTGAGTGTTAACTCAGTTGATGTTTCAAAGCGTAATTTTGAAGTTTCTCGTTTGAAACATACGAATCAGAATGTTTTTATACTGTTGTGTCGTGGTCTATCCTGTCAGTCTTACTTCGGTCGATGTTTCAAATTTTATTTTGGAAGTTTCTCGTTTGAAACGTACGAGTCAGAATGTTTTTATACTATTGTGTCGTGGTTTATCTTGTCAGTGTTAACTCAGTTGATGTTCCAAAGTGTATTTTGGAAGTTTCTCGTTTGAAACGCACGAGTCAGAATGTTTTTATACTGTTGTGTCGTGGTTTTATCTTGTAAGTGTTAACTCAGTTGATGTTTCAAAGTAGATTTTGAATGTTTCTTGTTTGAAACGTATCACTCAAGATATTTTTCTAGTGTTTCTCGGGGTATGACTTGTCACTGTTACCTCAGGTGATGTTTCAAAGTGCATTTTGGAAGTTTCTAGTTTGAAACGTGTGACTCAGAACACTTTTGTACTGTTGTGTCGTGGTTTTACCTTGTCAGTGTTAGCCCAGTTGATGTTTCTAAAGTGTATTTTGGAAGTTTATCAATTGAAACGTACGGGTCAGAATGTTTTTATACTGTTGTGTCGTGGTTAATCTTTTGAGTGTTAACATTTGTGTCGTGGTTTATCTTGTGAGTGTTAACTCAGTTGATGTTTCAATGTGTATTTTGGAAGTTTCTCGTTTGAAAAGTACCACTCATGATGTTTTTATACTGTTGTGTCGTTGTTCATCTTGTCAGTGTTATATCAATTTATGCTTTCAAAGCGAATTTTGGAAGTTGAAAGTAATAGGGTCGTAGGTGTCAAGAAAAGATGACATGACATGACTTAGCTTTATTTCATGGCTGTGTACTGAATAATACACATGTAGCAAATAAAATATTGTTTAGCATGTTTCAAATTGTATTTTGGAAGTTTCTTGTTTGAAACGTTCGAGTCAGAATGTTTTTATACTGTTTTGTCATATTCTATCGCGTAAGTGTTACATCAGTTGATGCTTCAAAGTGAATTTTGGAAGTTTCTCGTTGAAACGTATGACTCAGAATTCTTTCATACTGATGTGTCGTGTTTTATCTTGTCAATGTAACCTCAGTTGATGTTTCAAAGTGCATTTTGGAAGTTTCTCGTTTGAAACGTATGAGTCAGAATGTTTTTATATTGTTGTCTCGTGGTTTATCTTGTGAGTGTTACCTCATTTGATGTTCCAAAGTGTATTTTGGAAGTTTATCGCTTGAAACGTACGAGTTAGAACGTTTTTATACTATTGTGTCGTGGTTTTATCTTGTCAGCGTTACCTCAGTTGATCTTTCAAAGAGTGTTTTTGGAAATTTCGCGTTTGAAATGTATGAGTCAGAATGTTTTTAAACTGTTGTGCCGTGGTTAATCTTGTGAAGGTTACTTCAATTGATGTTTCAAAGGGTATTTTGGAGGTTTCTCCTCTGAAACGTATGAGTCAGTATATTTTTATAGTGTTATGTCGCGGTTTATCGCGTCAGTGTTACCTCAGTGGATAATTCAAAGTGTATTTTGGAACTTTCTCGTTTGAAAAGAATGAGTGAGAATGTTTTTATACTGTTGTGTCGTTGATAATCTTGTGAGTGTTAACTCAGTTGATGTTTCAATGTGTATCTTGAAAGTTTCTCGTTGGAAACGTATGACTCAGAATGATTTTATACTGCTGTGTCGTGATTTATCTTGTCACAGTTAACTCAGTTGATGTTTCAATGTGCATTTTTGAAGTTTCTCGTTTGAGACGTACCGATCAGAATGTTTTTCTACTGTTGTGTCGTGGTTTTATCTTGTCAGTGTTACCTCAGTTGATGTTTCAAAATGTATTCGGAAGTTTCTCGTTTGAAACGTATGAGACAGAATGTTTTGATACTGTTGTGTCCTGACCAATCTTGTGAGTGTTAACTCAGCTGATGTTTCAAAGCGTAATTTGTAAGTTTCTAGTTTGAAACATTCGAATCAGAATGTTTTTATACTGTTTTGTCGTGGTCTATCGTGTCAGTGTTACCTCGGTCGATGTTTCAAATTGTATTTTGGAAGTTTCTCGTTTGAAACGTACGAGTCAGAATGTTTTTATACTTTTGTGTCGTGGTTTATCTTGTGAGTGTTAACTCAGTTGATGTTCCAAAGTGTATTTGGAAGTTTCTCGTTTGAAACGTACGAGTCAGAATGTTTTTATACTGTTGTGTCGTGGTTTTATCTTGTAAGTGTTAACTCAGTTGATGTTTCAAAGTAGATTTTGGAAGTTTCTCGTTTGAAACTTACGAGTCAGAATGTTTTTATACTGTTGTGTCGTGGTCTATTGTGTCAGTGTTACCTCGGTTGATGTTTTAAAGTGTATTTTGGAAGTTTCTCGCTTGAAACGTACGAGTCAGAATGCTTTTGTACTGTTGTGCCGTGGTTTATCTTGTGAGTGTTAACTCAGTTGATGTTGCAAGTTTATTTGGAAGTTTCTCGTTTGAAATGTACGAGTCAAAATGTTTTTATACTGTTGTGTCGTGGTTCTATCCTGTCAGTGTTACCTCAATTGATATTTCAAAATGTATTTTGGAAGTTTCTCGTTTGAAACATATGAGTCAAAATGTTTTTATACTGTTTTGTCGTAGTTTTCATGTCAGTGTTACCTCAGTTGATGATTCAAAGTGTATTTTGTAAGTTTCTCGTTTGAAACGTATGGGTCAGAATATTTTTATACTGTTGTGTCGTGGTTAATCTTGTGAGTGTTAACTCAGTTGATTGTTTCAAAGTGTATTTTGGAAGTTTCTTGTTTGAAACGTATCATTCAAGATGTTTTTCTAGTGTTGTGTCAGGGTTTGTATTGTCACTGTTACCTCAGGTGATGTTTCAAAGTGCATTTTGGAAGTTTCTAGTTTGAAAAGTATGACTCAGAATTTATTTATACTGTTTTGTCGTGGTTTATCGTGTCAGGGCTACCTCAGTTGATGATTCAAAGTGCATTTTAGAAGTTTTTTGTTTGAAAATCTTGACTCAGAATACTTTTGTACTGTTGTGTCGTGGTCTTATCTTGTCAGTGTTACCTCAGTTGATGTTTCAAAGTATATTTTGGAAGTTTCTCGTTTGAAACATACGATTCAAAATATTTTTATACAATTTCGTCGTGGTTAATCTTGTGAGTCTTAACACTTGTGTCGAGCTTTATCTTGTAAGTGTTAACTCAGTTGATTGTTTCAATGTGTATTTTGGAAGTTTCTCGTTTGAAACGTATCACTCAAGATGTTTTTATACTGTTTTGTCGTTGTTCATCTTGTCAGTGTTACCTCTGTTGATGTTTTCAAAGTGAATTTTGGAAGTTTCATGTTCGAAATGTATGACTCAAAATGCTTTTATACTGAAGTGTCATGATTAATCTTGTCAATGTTACCTCATTTGATGTTTCAAAGTGCATTTTGTAAGTTTCTCATTTGAAACTTATCATTCAATATGTTTTTATACTATTGTGTCGTGGTTTATCTTGTCAGTGTCACATCAGTTGATGCTTCAAAGTGAATTTGGGAAGTTTCTCGTTTGAAACGTACGAGTCAAAATGATTTTATACTGTTTGTCGTTGTTCATCTTGTCAGTGTTACCTCTGTTGATGTTTTCAAAGTGAATTTTGGAAGTTTCATGTTCGAAATGTATGACTCAAAATGCTTTTATACTGATGTGTCATGATTTATCTTGTCAGTGTAACCTCAGTTGATGTTTCAATGTGTATTTTGGAAGTTTCTCGTTTGAAACGTATCACTCAAGATGTTTTTATACTGTTTCGTCGTGGTTTACCGTGTCAGTGTTACCTCAGTTGATGATTCAAAGTTTATTTTGAAAGTTTGTCTTTTAAAACATATGACTCAGAATGTTTTATACTACTGTATCGTGGTTAATCTTGTCAATATTACCTCAGTTGATGTTTCAAAGTGTATTTTGGAAATTTCTCGTTTGAGACGCATGGCTCAGAATGTTTTTTATACTTTTTTGTCGTGGTTTATCTTATCAGTGTTAACTCAGTTGATGTTTCAATGTGTATTTTGTAAGTTTTTCTCTTGAAATGTATGAGTCATATTGTTTTTATACTGTTCCGTCGTGGTTTTATTTTGTCAATGTTACCTCAGTTGATTTTTCAAAGTGTATTTTGGAAGTTTCTTGTTGAAACATTTGACTCAGAGTTTTCTTTTACTGTTGTGTCGTGGTTTATCTTGTCAGTTTTACCTCAGTTGATGTTTTCAATTTGCCCTTTGGAAGTTTGTTGTTGAAACGTATGAATCAGAATTTTCTTTTACTGTTGTGTCGTGGTTTTATCTCGTCAGTTTTACCTCGGTTGATGTTTCAAAGTGTATTTTGGAAGTTTCTCGTTTGAAACGTGTGAGTCAAATTGTTTTTATACTGTTGTGTCGTGGTTTTATCTTGTCAGTGTTACCTCAGTTGATGTAAGTGTGTTTTCCAACATGCTGAATCTGAAAGTAAAAATTTCATGGAGATTATTTGACCTTTTAAGATTAATTTAGACTAGGTTACGTGCGCGCAGACTAGGTTACAGACTAGGTTACTTTCAGATTCAGCATGTTGGAGAACAAACTTAAATAAACTCAGGTAACACTGACAAGAAAAAAACACGAGACAACAGTATAAAAATATTCTGACTCATACGTTTCAAACGAGAAACTTACAAAATACACTATGAAACATCAACTGAGGTAACACTGACAATATAAACCACGACACAACAGTAAAAGAAAATTCTGAGCCATACGTTTCAAAAAGAAACTTTCAAAATGCACTTTGAAAACATCAACTGAGGTAACACTGACAAGATAAACCACGAGACAACAGTAAAAGAAAATCCCGAGTCACACGTTTCAACAAGAAACCTCACAAAAGTATAAAAAACATTCTAAGCCATGCGTTTCAAACGAGAAACTACCAGTATGCACTGTGAAACATCAGCTGAGGAAATTTTGACAAGATTAACCCTGATACAATAGTATAAAACATTCTGAGTCATATGTTTTAAAGGAGAAATTTCCAAAATGCACTTTGAATCATCAACTGAGATAACACTGACACGGTAAACTACGACAAAACAGTATCTTGAGTGATACGTTTCAAAGAAAAAACTTCCAAGACGCACTTTGAATGCTCAGCTGAGGTGAAACTGACACGATTAGCCACGGCAAAACAACATAAAAAAAATTCTGAGTCATAGGTTTCAAACTAGAAACTTCCAAAATGCACTTCGAAACATCACCTAAGGTAACAGTGACAAAACAAACCTTGGAACACCGCTAGAAAAACATCTTGAGTGATACGTTTCAAACAAGAAACTTCCAAAATGCACTTTGAATTATCAACTGAGGTAACACAGACATGATAAACCATGACACAACAGCATAAAAACATTCTGACTCGTACAATTCAAACGAGAAACTTTGAAAATACACATTGAAACATCAACTGGGTTTACACTGACAAGATAAACCACGACACAGCAGTATAAAATCATTCTGAGTCATACGTTTCAAACGAGAAACTTCCAAATACACACTGAAAAATCAATTGATTTAACAATCTCAAGATTAACCCCGACACAACAGTATAAAAACCTTCTCACTCATACTTTTCAAACGAGAAAGTTCCAAAATACACTTTGAATAGTAAACTGAGGTAACACCGACACGATAAACCACGACAAGACAGTATAAAAATATTCTGACTAATACGTTGCAGACGAGAAACTTCACAAATACACTTTGAAACATCAATTGAGTTAACATTCACAAGATAACCACGATACAATACTGTAAAAAAATTCCAACTCATACGTTTGAAACGCAAAACTTCCAAAATACAATTTGAAATATCAACTGAGGTAACACTGACAAGATAAAACGACGAGACAACAGTATAAAAATGTTCTAACTCGTACGTTTCAAACGAGAAACTTCCAAAACACAATTTGGAAAATAAAATGAGTTAACTCTCACAAGATAAACCACGAGACAACAATATAAAAACATTCTGACTCATACGTTTCAAATGCAAAACCTCCAAAATACAATTTGAAACACCAACTGAGGTAACACTGACAAGATAAAACCACGACACATCAGTAAAAAAATGTTCTAACTCGTACGTTTTAACCGAGAAACTCCCAAAATAGACTTTGAAACATCAACAAAGCTAACACTCAAAAGATTACCCACGACACAACATTTTAAAAACATTCTGACTCATACGTTTCAAACGAAGATCTTCCAAAATGCACTTTGAAACATCAACTGAAGTAACACTGACACGATAACCCACGACACAACAGTATAAAAAAAATCTGAGTGATAGGTTTTTTATTGTGAAACTTCCAAAATGCACTTGAAACATCAACTGAGGTAACATTGACAAGATTATCCACGACACAACATTATAAAAACATTCTGACTCATACGTTTCAAACTAGAAACTTCCAAAAATGCACTTTGAAACATCAACTGAGGTAACACTGACACGATAAACCACGACACAACAGTGTAAAAAAAATCTGACTGAAAGGTTTCAAACGTAAAACTTCCAAAATTCACTTGAAACATCAACTAAGGTAACATTGACAAGATAAAACACGACACATCAGTATGAAAGAATTCTGAGTCATACGTTTCAACGAGAAACTTCCAAAATTCACTTTGAAGCATCAACTGATGTAACACTGACAAGATAAACCACGTCGCAATAGCATAAGAACATCTTGAATGATACGTTTCAAACGAGAAACTTCCAAAATGCACTTTGAAGCATCAACTGAGGTAACACTGACAAGATAAATCAGGATGCATCAGTATAAAAGCATTTTTGGTCATACGTTTCCAACATGAAACTTCCAAAATGCACTTTGAAAACATCAACTGAGTTAACACTGACAAGATGAACAACGACACAAAAGTATAAAAACATTCTGACTTGTACGTTTCAAACTAGAAACTTCCAAAATTCACTTTGAAGTATCAACTGATGTAACACTGACAAGACAAACCACGACACAATAGTATAAAAACATCTTGAATGATACGTTTCAAACGAGAATGTTACAAACTGCACTTTGAAACATCAACTGAGGTAACATTGACAAGATAAATCATGACACTTCATTTTACATTTTGAGTTTTAATTTTGATATATTAGTAACTCTACTGATGATGATGACTGACTGTGTCATCGAAATATTTAGAGTCTTTGTTTTTATATTTTCATTTCACTGTCTAATAAAGGGACCTATCCATATTTGGAATTCTTATTGATTTCGTTATAGAAAAGGCAGTGTGGTCATGGAGAAAAATAGTAACGTCGTATATATGGGGATGACAGACCAACTTCAGAATCAGCAACATTTTATTTTCTATTAGAAGAATAAAATGATAAATTTAGCACCTGTCAATTCAGTATTATTTCATTTTTAATATAAAATCAGTTTACATTTTGAGTTTTAATTTTGATATGTTAGTAACTCTACTGATGATGATGACCGACTGTGTCATCGAAATATTTAGATTCTTTGTTTTTATATTTTCATTTCACTGTCTAATAAAAGGACCTATCCCTATTTGGCATTCTTATTGCTTTCCAAAATTCACTTTGAAAACATCAACTGAGGTAACACTGACAAGATGAACAACGACACAACAGTACAAAAACATCTTGAGTGATACGTTTCAAACGAAAAACTTCCAAAATACACATTGAAACATCAACTGAGTTAATACTGACAAGAATAAGCACGACACAAATGTTAACACTCACAAGATTAACCACGACACAACAGTATAGAAACATTCTGACTCGTACGTTTCAAACGAGAAACTTCCAAAATACAATTTGAAACATATACTGAGTACACCGACAAGAAAAGACTACGACCCAACAGTACAAAAGTATTCTGAGTCACACGTTTCAAACAAAAAACTTCCAAAATGCACTTTGAATCATCAACTGAGGTAACACTGTGACGATAAACCACGACAAAACAGTATGAAAAGAAATTCTGAGTCATACGTTTTGAACTAAAAACATCCAAAATACACTTTGAAACATCACCTGAGGTAACAGTGACAATACAAACCCTGACACAACACTAAGAAAACATCTTGAGTGATACGTTTCAAACAAGAAACTTTCAAAATACATTTTGAAACATCAACTGAGGCAACACTGACAAGATAAAACCACGTCACAACAGTATAAAAAAATTGTGACTCGTACATTTCAAACGCGAAACTTCCATATAAACTTGAAACATCAACTGAGGTAACACTCACAAGATAAACGACGACAAAACAGTACAAAATATTCTGACTCGTACGTTTCAAACGAGAAACTTCCAAAATACACTTTGGAACATCAACTAAGTTAACACTCACAAGATAAACCACAACACAAAAGAATAAAACATTTTTATTCGTACGTTTCAAACGAGAAACTTCCAAAATACACTTTGATACATCAGCCGAGGTAACACTGACAAGATAGACCACGACACAACAGTATGAAATTATTCTGACTCGTACGTTTCAAACGAAAAACTTCCAAAATACACTTTGAAACATCAACTGAGTTAACACTCACAAGATTAGCCAGGACACAACAGCTTAAAAACATTCTGACTCAAACGTTTCAAACGAGAAACTTCCAAATACATTTTGAAACATCAACTGAGGTAACACTGACAAGATAAAACCACAACACAACAGTATAAAAACATTCTGAATCGTTCGTTTAAAACGAGAAACTTCGAAAATACTCATTGAAACATCAACTGAGCTAACAGTGATAAGATAAACCACGACACAGCAGTATAAAATCATTCTAAGTCATACGTTTCAAAACGAAAAACTTCCAAAATGCACATTGAAACATCAACTGAGTTATCACTCACAAGATTAACCCCGACACAACAGTATAAAAACATTCTCACTCATACTTTTCAAACGAGAAAGTTCCAAAATACACTTTTAATCATCAACTGATGTAACACTGACATGATAAACCACGACACAACAGTATAAAATTATTCTGACTCATACATTTCAGACGAGAAACTTCCAAAATACACTTTGAAACATCAATTGAGTTATATTCAAAAGATTAACCACGAAACAACAGCCTTAAAACATTCGGAATCGTACTTTTCAAGCGCGAAACTTCCAAGATACACTTTGAAACATCAACAAAGTTAACAGTCACGAGATTACCCACGACACAACAGTTTAAAAACATTCTGACTCAAACGTTTCAAACGAGAAACTTCCAAAATACACTTTGAAACATCAACTGAGGTAACATTGACACGAAAAACCACGACACAACAGTATAAAAACATCTGATTGATAGGTATCAAATGTGAAATTTCCAAAATGCACTGAAACATCAACTGAGGTGACATTGACAAGATTACCCACGACACAACAGTATAAAATATTCTGACTCATATGTTTCAAACGATAAACTTCCAAGATGCACTTTGATACTTGAACTGCGGTAACACAGTCAAGATAAACCACGATACAACAGTATAAAAAAAATCTGAATGATAAGGTTTCAAACGTGAAACTTCCAAAATGCACTTGAAACATCAACTGAGGTAACATTGACAAAAAAAACACGACACAACAGTATAAAAGAATTTTGTGTCATACGTTTCAAACAAGAAACTTCCAAAATTGACTTTGAAGCATCAACTCATGTAACACTGACAAGATAAACCACGACACAAAAGTATAAAAACATCTTGATTGACACGTTTCAAACGAGAAACTTCCAAGCTGCACTTTGAAACATCAACTGCGGTAACACTGACACGATAAACCACGACACAACAGTATAGAAAAAAATCTGAATGATAGGTTTCAAACGTGAAACTTCCAAAATGCACTTGAAACATCAACTGAGGTAACATTGACAAAAAAAACACGACACAACAGTATAAAAGAATTTTGTGTCATACGTTTCAAACAAGAAACTTCCAAAATTGACTTTGAAGCATCAACTCATGTAACACTGACAAGATAAACCACGACACAAAAGTATAAAAACATCTTGATTGACACGTTTCAAACGAGAAACTTCCAAGCTGCACTTTGAAACATCAACTGAGGTAACATTGATAAGATAAATCATGAGACATCAGTATAAAAGCATTCTGAGTCATACGTTTCGTACATTAAACTTCCAAAATTTACTTTGAAAATATCAACTGAGCTTACACTGACAAGATGAACAACGACACAACAGTATAAAAACATCTTGAGTGATACGTTTCAAACGAGAAACTTTCAAAATATACATTGAAACATCAATTGAGTTAACACTGACAAGATAAAGCACGACACAAATGTTAACACTCACAAGATTAACCAGGACACAACAGTATAGAAACAGTCTCGAACTAGAAACTTCTAAAATACACTTTGAAACATCAACTGAGGTAACACTGACAAGATAAGACCAAGACACAACCGTACAAAAGTATTCTGAGTCAAACGTTTCAAACGAAAAACTTCCAAAATGCACTTTGAATCATCAACCGAGGTAATACTGACACGATAAACCACGACAAAAATGTATAAGAAAAATTCTGAGTCATACGTTTCAAACTAGAAACTTCCAAAATGCACTTTGAAACATCACCTGAGGTAACAGTGACAACACAAACTCTGACACAACACTAG
Organism: Artemia sinica; assembly: GCA_027921565.1. Taxonomy (NCBI): domain Eukaryota; kingdom Metazoa; phylum Arthropoda; class Branchiopoda; order Anostraca; family Artemiidae; genus Artemia; species Artemia sinica. The sequence continues at coordinate 35,493,840 of CM051266.1, read as the reverse complement.
AAAAACATCTTGAGGGATACGTTTCAAACAAGAAACTTCCAAAATACACTTTGAGACATCAACTTAGTTAACACTCACAACATTAAGCACGACACAACAGTATAAAAACATTCTGACTCATAAGTTTCAAACGAGAAACTTCCAAAATACACTTTGAATCATCAACTGAAGTAACACTGACACGATAAACCACGACACAACAGTATAAAAACATTCTGACTTTTACGTTTCAAACGAGAAACTTCCAAATTAACTTGAAACATCAACAGAGTTAACAATCACAAGATAAACCACCAGACAACAGTACAAAAACATTTTGACTTTTACGTTTCAAACGAGAAACTTCCAAAATACACTTTGAGACATCAACTTAGTTAACACTCACAACATTAAGCACGACACAACAGTATAAAAACATTCTGACTCATACGTTTCAAACGAGAAACTTCCAAATACATTTTGAAACATCAACTGTGGTAACACTGACAAGATAAAACCACGACAAAACAGTATAAAAGCATTCTGACTCGTACGTTTCAAACGAGGAACTTCGAAAATACACATTGAAACATCAACTGAGTTAACAATGACAAGATAAATCACGATACAGCAGTATAAAATCATTCTGAGTCATACGTTTCAAACGAGAAATTTCCAAAATACACATTGAAACATCAACTGAGTTAACACTCACAAGATTAACCAAAACACAACAGCATAAAAACATTCTCACTCATACTTTTCAAACGAGAAAGTTCCAAAATACACTTTGCATCATCAACTGAGCTAACACTGACACGATAATCCATGACACAACAGTATAAAAATCTTCTGACTCATACGTTTCAGACGAGAAACTTCCACAATACACTTTGAAACATCAATTGACTTAACATTCACAAGATTAACCACGATACAACAGTGTAAAAATATTCTGACTTATACGTTTCAAACGCGAAACTTCCAAGATACACTTTGAAACATCAACTGAGGTAACACTGACAAGATAAAACCACGACAGAATAGTATAAAGACGTTCTAAATCGAACGTTTCAAACGAGAAACTCCCAAAATACACTTTGGGATATCAAATGAGTTAACACTCACAAGATTAACCACGAGAAAACAATATAAAAACATTCTGACTCGTATGTTTCAAACGAGAAAACTTCCAAAATACACTTTGAAACATCAACTAAGTTAACACTCACAAGATTACCCACGACAAAACAGTATAAAAACATTCTGACTCATACGTTTCAAACGAGAAACTTCCAAAATAAATTTTTAAACATCAACTGAGGTAACACTGACAAGATAAAAATTACGACACAACAGTATAAAAACATTCTGACTCGTAAGTTTCAAACGAGAAACTTCCAACAGACACTTTGGTAAATCAACTGAGTTAACACTCACAAGATAAACCACGACACAAAAGTATAAAAACATTCTGACTCGTACGTTTCAAACGAGAAAACTTCCAAAATACGCTATGAAACATCAACTGAGGTAACACTGACACGATAGACCATGGAACAACAGTATAAAAACATTCTGACTCGTAAGTTTCAAACGAGAAACTTCCAACAGACACTTTGGTAAATCAACTGAGTTAACACTCACAAGATAAACCACGACACAAAAGTATAAAAACATTCTGACTCGTACGTTTCAAACAAGAAACTTCCAAAATACACTTTGAAACATCAACTGAGTTAACTCCAATGCTAAACAATATTTTATTTGCTACATGTGTATTATACAGAACACAGCCATGAAGTAAAGCTAAGGCATGTCATGTGATCTTTTCTTGGCACCGACGACCCTATTATTTTCAACTGTTTAGCATACTCCAATACTAAACAATATTTTATGTCACCCACATCCCACATTATGTAATTGTCTATTATAGCGACCATATCCGAGAAGTGAGAGCTAAGTCCAGTCACATGATCTTTTCTTGGCATCTACGGTTCTATTAATTTCAACTTTTTAGCTTACTCCAATGCTAAACAATATTTTATATCGCTCACATCCCATATTGTGTACTTGTCTATTATAGCAACCACAACCGAGAAGTAAAGCTAGGTCAAGTCACAAGCTCATCTTGGCGTCTACTACTGTAATAGTTTTAAAATATCTAACCTAAAATGTTTCAAACTGTTTCGCCCAAATAATCCCCCAAAATATCAATTAATCTCTGATGGTTCTTTTGTTCTAGCAGCTGTGCGCTGATGCATTTAAATTCCTAGGAATCTGGCTCAGTAATATATTGCATCTATATTAATATCCTTGTATCTCGTTTGAATTTCTGAATATTATCTATGATGTCTGGTTACACTGTTATGGCTTCAAAATAATAATAATTCTAGAATTTATCTTGTATACTAAAGGAAATGAAACCTTATTAAAATAGAATTTCTATCTATTTAGAGTCCAGGCTAATAATTTCTAGAAGTCTGGTGACGACACTCCAGGTCGGATGCTAGTCCTATGATTGGCTGTCATCTTGTAAGCTTCGCGCCTCCTAACCCCTCCTTTTTATCCCCCGAACATAACTTAAAACTCTTGCCCTGATGGTTGTGGGGGAGTGTCCTCCTAAAAAAATATTTTCTATCTGGAAATCAACTACGCTGAACAAAATGGCTATCTCAAAATTTTGATTGGATGTGTTTATGGGGAATAATGGGTACGGGGGGGGGGGCTAGTTGCCCTCAAATCACTTTCGACTATTAAAAAGGGCACTAGCTCTTTGAATTTTCAATCAAATGAGCCCCTTTTGAAGTTTCTACGACAACGCCTTCTATAAAAACCTTATATACCCCCAGGGCACAACTTAAAACTCTTTCGCTGAGGGTTGTGGGGGTTTGTCCTCCTCAAAAACATATTTTCTATCTGAAAATCAACTACGCTTAACCAAATGGCTATCTTAAAATTTTGATTGGATGTGTTTGGGGGAATGATAGGCGTGGGGGGGGCTAGTTGCCCTCCAATAACTTTCGACTATTAAAAAGGGTACTAGCACTTTGAATTTCCAATTGAATAAGCCTGTTTTGAAGTTTCTACGACAACGCCTTCTATAAAACCTTATATGCCCCCAGGGCATAACTTAAAACCCCTGCCCTGACGGTTGTGGGCGAGTGTCCTCCTCAAAAACATATTTTCTATCTGGAAATCAACTAGCCTACTCTGAACAAAATGGCTATCTCAAAATTTTGATTGGATGTGTTTGGGGGAATGAAGGGCGTGGGGGGGGGGGCTAGTTGCCCTCCAATAACTTTCGACTATTAAAAAGGGTACTAGCACTTTGAATTTCCAATCGAATAAGCCTGTTTTGAAGTTTCTACGACAACGCCTTCTATAAAACCTTATATGCCCCCAGGGCATAACTTAAAACCCTTGCCCTGAGGGTTGTGGGGGAGTGTCCACCTCAAAACATATTTCTAGCTGGAAATCAACTACGCTTAACAAAATGGATATCTCAAAATTTTGATTGGATGTGTTTGGGGGAATTATGGGCGTATGGGGGGTGCCTAGTTGTCCTCCAACCACTTTTGACTATTAAAAAGGGACCTAGCCCTTTGAATTTCCAATCGAATAAACCTGTTTTGAAGTTTCCACGACATCGCCTTCTATAAAAACCGTATATGCACCCCGGGCATAACTTAAAAGCCTTGCCCTGAGGGTTGTGGGGGAGTGTCCTCAACAAACGCATATTTTCTATCTGGAAATCAATTAAACTTGACAAAATGGCTATCTCAAAATTTTGATTGTATGTTTGGGGAAATGATGGGCGGGGGGGGGGGGGGGTAGTTGCCCTCCAATCACTTTTGACTGTTAAAAAGGGCAATAGCAATTTGAATTTCCAATCGAATGAGCCTGTTTTGAAGTTTCTACGACAACGCCTTCTATAAAAAAAAACTTATATGCCCCCAGGGCATAACTTAAAACCCTTGCCCTGAGGGTTGTGGGTGAGTGTCCCCTTCAAAACATATTTATATCTGGAAATCAACTACGCTTAACAAAATGGCTATCTCAAAATTTTGATTGGATGTGTTTGGGGGAATGATGGGCGTGGGGGTTGGGTGGGGCTAGGTGACCTCCAATCACTTTTGACTATTAAAAAGGGCACTAGCCCTTTGAATTTTCAATCGAATGAGCCTGTTTTGAAGTTTCAATGACAACACCTTCTATAAAAACCTTATATGCCCCCAGGGCATAACTTAAAACCCTTGCCCTGAGGGTTGTGGGGGAGTGTCCTCCTCAAAAACATATTCTAATATCTGGAAATCAACTACGCTGAACAAAATGGCTATCTCAAAATTTTTATTGGGTGTGTTTGGGGGAATGATGGGCGTGTTGGGGGAGGGGGGCTAGTTGCCCTCCAATCGCTTTCGACTATTAAAAAGGACATTATCCACTCTCATTTCCAATCGAATGAGCCCTTTTTGAAGTTTCTACGACAACTCATTCGATACGAAGTGCCCGAGTATGGAGAAAAAAAAAACACATTGTGGCCACATTGTTCTTTAGTAGGCAGTGGTAGCGCGCTGCCTCTGATTTTGATTGGATGTGTTTGGGGGGAATGGTGGGCGTCAGGGAGGGGTTAGTTACCGTCCAATCACTTTCAACTATTAAAAAGGGCACCAGCCCTCTCAGTTTCCAATTGAATGTGCCCCTTTTGAAGTTTTTACGACAGCTTTATCATTAAAAACCTTATATGCCCCCAGGGCATAACTTACAACCTTTCCCCAGGGGACTCTGGGGGATTTGTCATCCTTAAATACATAATTTCCAGAACTTTCAACTACGTTGAACAAAATTGGTATCTCTAAGCTTTGATTGAATGTGTTTGGGGAAATAGAGGGCGTGAGAGGGGGGTTAATTACTCTCCACTTACTTTCGACTATTAAAAAGGGCAATTTCAATTTCCAATCAAATGCGCCCCTTTTGAAATTTCTACAACAACTTTCTAAATAAGCCTTCAATCCCCCAGGGCATAACTTACAAACCTTGCACTGAAAGCTCTGATAGGGATATCATCCTAAAAGACCTAATTTCCAGAACTATCGACTACGCTGAACAAAATGGATATCTCAAAATTTTGATTTTCCCATTTCGTCTTGGGAAATAGTGGGCGTGAGAGGGTGGTTAGTCGCCCTTCAATCACTTTCGACTATTAAAAGTACACTAGCCCTTTCAATTTACAATTGAATAAGCCCTTTTGGATGTTTTTACAACATCGCTTTCAATAAAAACCTTACATGCTCCCAGGGCATAACTTAAAACCCTTGCCCTGAGAGTTTTGGGGGGATGGGTTTTCATCCTAAAAGACCTAATTTGCAAAACTTTCAACTGCGTTGAAGAAAATGGCTATCTAAAAATTTTGATTGGATATTTTTGAGAAAAAGGTGGGCGTGAGAGGGGGTTAGTGGCCCCCAAATCACTTTCGACTATTAAAAGGGTACTAGCCCTTCGAATTTCCAATAGAATGAGCCCTTTTTCAAGTTTTTACGACAAAAATTTCAATAAAAACCTTATATGTCCCCAGGGTATAACTTATAACCCTTGCTCTGAAGTTTGTGGGGGGAGTGTCCTGCTCGAAGGTATAATTTCCTGAACTTTAAACTTCTTGGAACAAAATGGGTATCAAAAAATTTTGATTGGATATGTTTGGGGAAATAGTGGGCATGGAAGGGGTGTTTGTTGCCTTCCAATCACTTTTGACTATTAAAAAGGGCACTAGCCATTTCAATTTCTAATCGAATGAGCCCTTTTTGAAGATTTTACGACGACGCGTTCAGTAAAAACCTTATATGTCCCCAGGGTATAGCTTACAACCCTTGTCCTAAGGGCTGTGGGGGAGTGTCCTCCTCAAAAACATAATTTCTATCCGGAAATCCACAACACTGAACAAAATGGCAATCGAAAAATTTTTAATTGGATGTGTTTGGGGAAAAGGTGGGCGAGAGAGGGGGGTTAGTTGCCCTCAAACCACTTTCGACTGTTAAAAAGGGCACTATACCTTTGAATTTCCAATCGAATGAGCTCTTTATCAAATTTTTACGACAAAGATTTCTATCAAAACTTATATGCCCCCAGGGCATAACTTATAACCCTTGCTCTGAAGACTGTGGGGGGAGCGTCCTGCTCAAAGGTATAATTTCCTGAACTTTAACTGCGTGGAAGAAAATGGCTATCTCCAAATTTTTATTGGATGTATTTGGGGAAATGGTGGGCGTGGAAGGGGTGTTAATTGCCTTCAAATTACTTTCGACTATTAAAAAGGGCACAAGCCGTTTCAATTTCTAATCGAATGAGCCCATTTTGAAGTTTCTGCGACAACGCGTTCTATAAAAAGTTTATATGCCCCCAGGGCATAACTTACAACCCTTATCCTGAGGGCTGCGAAGGGGTTGTCATCCTCAAAGACCTAATTTCCAGAACTTCAAACTACGTTGAACAAAATGGCTATCTGAAAATTTTGATTGGATGTGTTTGGGGAAAAGGTTGGCTTGAGAGGGGGATTAGTTACCGTCCAATCACTTTCAGCTATTAAAAAGGGCACTAGCCCTTTGAATTTCCAATTGAATGAGCCTTTTTTGAAGTTTCTACGACAATGCCTTCTATAAAAAACCTTATATGCCCCGGGGCATAACTTACAACCCTTGCCCCGAGGGTTGTGGCGCAGTGTCTTCCTCAAAAACATATTTTCTATCTGGAAATCAACTACGCTGAACAAAATGGCTATATCAAAATTTTTATTGGATGTGTTTGGGAGACTGATGGGCGTGGGGCGGGGGGCTAGTTGCCCTCCAATCACTTTCGACAATTAAAAAGGGCACTAGCCCTTTGAATTTCCAATAGAATGAGCCTTTTTTGAAGTTTCTACGACAACGCCTTCTATTAAAACCTTTTATGCCCCCAGGGCATAACTTAAAACCCTTGCCCCGAGGGTTGTGGGGGAGTTTCCTTATCAAAAAGATATTTTCTATCTTGAAATCAACTACGCTGAACAAAATAGCTATCTAAAAATTTGGATTGGATGTGTTTGGGACAATGATGGGTGGGGGGGGGGTAGTCGCCCTCCGATCACTTTCGACTATTAAAAAGGGCACAAGCCACTCCAATTTCCAATCGAATGAGCCCTTTTTGAAGTTTCTACAACAACTCCTTCGATACGAAGTGCCCAGGTATAAAAAAAAACACATTGTGCCAACATCGTTCTTTACTTAGGCAGCGCTAGCGCGCTGCCTATGATTAATTTTAAAGTTGAGGCTTATCATACAATCGTTTTTAACTCTACGATTATGAATTCTTTGAGGGGTGCCAATTGGGACTATTTCCGGCTCTAGTATCAAACAGTTCGTGGTAACGAACTGTAAGTAAGGAGTGACCCAGCTCAATGGTAACCGAAACTCTGGAAAACGGTTTTTTGATACCAATAGATACATCAAAAAAATCAGATTTAAATGCTAATTCCAAATAAATAAGTTTCATCAAGTTTAGTCCTACCCATCAAAAGTTACGCGCCTGAGAACATTTGGCTGATTTTCGAAAAAAGGGGGAAAGACCCCCTAAAAGTTATAGAACCTTAATGAAAATCACACCATCATATTCAGCATATCAGAGAATTTTTATGTAGAGGTTTCAAGCTCCAATATACAAAAATGTGCAATTTTGCATTTTTTACCAGAAGAAAGATCACGGATACGTGTTTTATTTTATTATTTTTTTTCCCAGAGGGGATCGTATCGACCCAGTGGTTCTAGAATATCGTGGGAGGAATCATTGGAATGTAAATTAAAAGTTCTAGTGCCCTTTTTAAGTGACCGAAAAAAATGGAGGGCAACTAGGCCCCCTCCCACGCTCATTTTTTTTCCCAAAGTCACCCGATCAAAATTTTGAGATAGCCATTTTGTTCAGCATGTTCGAAAATATTATAAGTATGTCTTTTAGGATTACTTAATCCCCTGAAGTTCTCGGGGGGAGGGCTGAAAGTTATGAGCTTTACCCAATGTTAACATATAGTAGCCTATTGAATTGGGAAGTATACAGACGTTTTCAGGGGGGAATTTTCCTGTAGTGGGGGGGGAGGGGATCGGAGGTTATGTGGGAGGATCTTTCCATGAAGGAAGTTTTAATGGGGGAAGGGACATTGCTACGAAGGGCACGCTGGATTTCCCAGCATTATTTAAAAAAAGATCAGTAATTAAATATAAAAAAAGTTTTTCAACTGCAACAGCAGCAACATCAAAAATTAAAACGAACGGAAAGTATTACATATATGATTGGGTTCACCCCCTAGTCAATACCTCGCTCTTTAAGCAAAAGATTTTTTAATACTTTCATAAGAGCTATTTATTCTAGTTAACGGCCTTTGTAATTAAGCGGTCATTTTTAAAGAATTGGAACAAAATTCGAACTTTAGCTTGGGGGAAGGGACATTGCTAAGAAGGGGACGCCGGATTTCCAAGCATTATTTAAAAAAAGATCAGTAATTAAATATAAAAAAAGTTTTTCAACTGCAACAGCAGCAACATCAAAAATTAAAACGAACGGAAAGTATTACATATATGATTGGGTTCACCCCCTAGTCAATACCTCGCTCTTTAAGCAAAAGATTTTTTAATACTTTCATAAGAGCTATTTATTCTAGTTAACGGCCTTTGTAATTAAGCGGTCATTTTTAAAGAATTGGAAAAAATTCGAACTTTAGCATAAAGAGCAAGGTATTGACTAGGGGGCGAACCCTCTAATATACTTATCAAAAATATATGAATATAGAAGTTCCTTACGTAAGTTAATTCTTAAGTTACGTATATTTATTACTACTAAAAACGTTCGTAAATAAAATTAAACAAGTTTCGGAAAAGTCATTTAACCAAATAAAAGTAAATTCATATGCAAGTTTTGTTTTAATTATTCATGTGCGGTGAGTCAAGATCAAAACCTGCATTAATTCAAAAATGTTGAAAAATAAAAAAAAACAAGTTTTTTTTAACTGCAAGTTCAGAACGACTTTAAAACTTAAAACGAACAGAAATTATTATGTATACGAAAGGGGCTGTTCCCTCCTCAACGCCTAGATCTTTACGCTAAAGTTCGACTTTCTCACAACTCTATTTTTTTAAACAGTAAAAAACTTTAGCGTAAAGAGCGAGGCGTTGAGGAGGGGACAGCCCCTTTCATATACGGAATAGTTTCTGTTCGTTTTAAGTTTTAACGTAGTTCTGAACTTACAGTTAAAAAAAACTTGTTTTTTTTTTAAGTTAATTACAAAAGAGCTCAAGCCCATCTAAGACTATTTGTGCTCGACTGCCAGTAAGATATGAAAAAGCACTTATAATTACAGAGGCATTGTAATTGGCTGAAAGAATGGTAATAGCAGCTTATACTACAGTCCAGCTATTAGACATAAGCGAGAAAATAGAATTGTTGCATTTGTCGAATGTAAAAACTATTTCCAGGTTCCCTAAGTTTTATTGTGCACTCAATCGTTTCCAATGTGCTATTTCATCTTACCTTTACGTCAAGAGTTATATGAGAGCGAAGGCCACTCTCTTTGCAACATCTTTTAAATTTACCATGCTGAACAATGGAAACTTTTAGTTTTCTATATAATTTTCGCAGTTTTATCAATGTTTGACCAAGTCTAACAGGTCGTCGGATGGCCTGGGCTGCAACCTCGTTTTCTGACAGACTCCCAGCTCTCCACTGTTCTTCTCCATCAGTTTTGCCACCCTCTTCCGTTGACACTGCCTCAGTTTCATCAGATTCTTCCGCAAAAATATCTTCACTTCCGGAAATTTCAGAAAAAGGAAGAGAAAGGCCGTCTGAATTATTTTTACCACGCCTTCTGTTTAACTTTTTTTCTGGCATCAACATTGAAAAAAAAGTAGAACAAATAGACCAGCAAATTATGTTTCCTTATGTTTCTAGGATTATAGAAAACTAGTGCTTTACTGAAAACACAAAAGTCAAGTATAAAAAACAGGAATATTGATTTGGAAGTCAAAAGTGAGAATATAGCCTGACAACAACAACTAATCTATAAGTTTTTAATAGTCTTACACTGGTTTTTACATTAGTAACGTTCAGTATACAGAAATATTGGATTGATTTATCAGGTAGAATTTTGGTCTCGTCAGCTATAATACCAATAGTGAGCAATATACAATCTTAAATTGCAAGAAATATGCTTAAGTATTACTTGAAATGAAGATCAAATAAGGTATAGTATGAAATCTGGCAATCTGGTTATTTCTCTCCATACAACAATGAATTTCAAGCTATGATACAAATTCTAAAGCAAGTCTATAATCCTTACACTATCAAGATGCCTTTACTTCGAACTTGTCTACAAACTAATCATGACATGTCCTTTTCAGAACCAAAACGAGAGCCAGTCTGAGCCATTGTGCAGAAGTGATACCAACTTAAACGAAAAAAAGTAAAAAGTAAAAAAGTATGTCCATAAAAAGTGTCCTTATTTGGTTTGCTTTTACTGTACCAAAACCCCTATATTATTTTGTGTTTTCTGTAAAGCGCTAGTTTTCTATAATCCTAGAAACATAGGGAACATATACACTAATAAGTGATTTGTTTGTATCCTGCTTCTCCTGGCCAGTGCCTGTGCAACTTTCCTGCTCAATTGACGAAATAATGTATTGTAAGATAAACGTTGTTTTAGTGGAATTAAACTGAACCTTTACCGTACTAACATTCAGGGGCAGATCTAAAGCGAAATCTCTGGGAAGGCCTAATGTGACAAGGGTGCCAGTGCGCAAAATTTTGGGGGAAACCAATGTTAGAAGAGTGCTAATAATTGACCAGATTACTGCTACTACTACTACTAACAACTCACCGCAGCACCAAGCTGCCTGAGGCCATCACAGCTATGCACGCTCCCCCTCCACCCCAATCTATTCAAAACCTCCCTTTTTACACCCTTCCAGGAAGTTTCCATTTCCTTTAAATCTTTCTTTATGACGTCCTCCCACCCCAGACGGGGACGACCTGCTTTCTACTTAGCCCTAGACGGCTGGCCGAAAAGAACAATCTTCGGCAATCTGTCATCCCTCATCCGCACAACGTGAACCAGCCACCTCAACCTTTATTTCATTATAGCCCTAGAGACCGGTATCGAACCATATTTTTCGTATAGCCTATTGTTTGAAATAAGGTCAGTCAGCCGGGTACCCAGAACAGTCCTTAAGCAATTTCTCTGGAAAACATCTAGCAAATCTTCATCCGCTTTTCGGAGTGTCCATGCTTCAGAGCCATATTTGACCACTGTCATCACTGTGGCTTCTAATATTCTAATCTTGGTTTGCAGACTGATCTTCCTGTTCTTCCAAACATTTTTTTAACTGTGAAATACACCCTGAGCCTTGGCTATTCTACTTTTAACATCTTCACTGCTCCCACCACCTATACTAATAATGCTACCAAGGTAATTGAAGCTGCCCACCTGATCAATCTTTTCTTTACCCAACGTCACCTTTTCATCTTCACTTATTCCTAGCCTTAGTGACTTAGTCTTCCTAACATTAATTTTCAAACCAATTCTAGCACCCTGAACTCACAAAATCTCTAAAACTTCATTCATTTTGCTCACACTTTCATCTAGGATGCTTAAATCATCAGCATAATCCAAGTCCAGGAGACTTTTTCCTCTCCATTTGACTCCGTGATCTCCCATTACCTTTCCTGTGCTCCTTAAAACAAAGTCCATCAAAATTATCCATACAAAGGGGGGTAGAACACAACCCTGCTTCACTCCTGATTTAATACAAAACCAGCTGCTAACCTCATTTCTTACCTTAACCGCAGCGGTGTTATTGTCGTACATAGCACTAATCACTTTAATGTATTTGTCTGGTATACCATACAATGATAAAACCTTTACCAAAGCTCTTCTATCAACAGAATCGAACGCTTGCTCCTAATCTATGAAATTGAGAACCAAAGGTGTTTGAAAACTCAGGCACTTCTCAATTATTAGCCTAAGAGTGAAAATTTGGTTAGCACATCCTCTACCTTTTCTAAGACCGCACTGTTCTTCTCTTAAAACTTTGTCTACGGCATCTCTCAGTCTAAAAAGTATCATATTACTAAGTGATTTACTACCTACAGACACCAGACTAATGCCTCGATAATTACCAAACTCACTTTTATCACCTTTCTTATAGAGTGGCTTAATTAAGGTTTTCCTAAATCGTTAGGTACTTCCCCTTTTTCAAAAATCATATTCATAATCTTCAGTAACTTATCTCAAACCTCAGAGCCACCATATTTAAGAAGCTCATTTACCACCCTATCAGCACCCGGAGCCTTATTATTTTTGAATCCTGTTAGTACCGTTGCTAATTCTTCCTCACAAAACATATCTTCTTTCACATCCAAGGTATCACAAACTTTTTCATTTTCCTCTATATCTTTTCCTGCAACTCTATCTCGGTTAATCAAATTCTTAAAATGTTCGGCCCATCTTTCTTTAGTTTTTTCCTTATCGCTAATTGCGGCCCCATTCCTAGCTTTAACTGGGCCAAGTCCGGATTGACTACTCCCTCTCAATTTGTTAACATGCCAGTTCAATATTTTACTATTATGCCGTCTACCTGCATCTTCCAGATCCTCGGCAATTTTATCCATGGCCTCCACTTCACATCTCCTTAGTTCATATTTTAATGCTGTCTCTCCTTTCTTTACATTCCTTTTGTTTTTATATGATCTATCACTCAGATAATTATTGTACAAGTCCTTTCTCCTTTCTATTAAACATAAAGCTTTTTCACTAATATTTTTAGCTGCAGTTTTAGCTTTCTTCCCTAATACACCTTCAGCAACTTCACAAATTACTTTTCTATAATGATTCCAACCATCTTCCACATTATCAAATTTTAAACTCTTAAGTTTAGTATTCAACTGTTCCTGGAAAGTTTCTCTCAAATACTGATCCTGAAGTCTACTAACATCATAAATTCCCGGGAGACAAAACACTACTGAAATATTCCAACTCTTGCATTTCAATGAAAGAAATTCAAAATGAACTTTGAAAAATTAATAGAATGTAACTTTGACAAGGTAAACCACAACAAAACACTATTGAAATATTCCAAGTCTTGCATTTCAACGAAAGAAATTCAAAATGAACTTTGAAAAATTAAGAGAATGTAACTGTGACAAGGTAAACCACAACAAAACACTATTGAAATATTCCAACTCTTGCATTTCAATGAAAGAAATTCAAAATGAGCTTTGAAAAATTAAGAGAATGTAACTGTGACAAGGTAAACCATGGCAAAACACTACTGAAATATTCCAACTCTTGCATTTCAATGAAAGAAATTCAAAAATGAACTTTGAGAAATTAAGAGAATGTAAGTGTGACAAGGTAAACCACTACAAAACGCTACTGAAATATTCCAACTCTTGCATTTCAACGAAAGAAAACTCAAATGAACTTTGAAAAATCAAGAGAATTTAGCTGTGACAAGGTAAACCACATCAAAACACTACTGAAATATTCCAACTCTTGCATTTCAATGAAAGAAATTCAAAATGAACTTTGAAAAATCAAGAGAATGTAACTGTGACATGGTAAACCACGACAAAACACTACTGAAATATTCCAACTCTTGCATTTCAATGAAAGAAATTCAAAATGGACTTTGAAAAATTAAGAGAATGTAACTGTGACAAGGTAAGCCATGACAAAATACTGCTGAAATATTCCAACTCTTGCATTTCAACGAAAGAAATCCAAAATGAACTTTGAAAAATTAAGAGAATGTAACTGTTACAAGGTAAACCACAACAAAACACGACTGATATATTCCATCTCTTGCATTTCAACGAATGAAAACCAAAATGAACTTTGAAAAATAAAGAGAATGTAACTGTGACAAGGTAAACCACATCAAAACACTACTGAAATATTCCAACTCTTGCATTTCAACGAAAGAAATCCAAAATGAACTTTGAAAATCAAGAGAATGTAACTGTGATAAGGTAATCCACAACGAAACACTACTGAAATATTCAAACTCATGCATTTCAATGAAAGAAATCCAAAATGAACTTTGAAAAATTAAGAGAATGTAACTATGACTGGGTAAACCACGACAAAACACTATTGAAATATTCCAACTCTTGCATTTCATCAAAAGAAATCCAAAATGAACCTTGAAAAATTAAGAGAATGTAACTGTGACAAGGTAAACCACATCAAAACACTATTGAAATATCCCAACTCTTGCATTTCAACGAAAGAAATCCAAAATGAACTTTGAAAATCAAGAGAATGTAACTGTGATAAGGTAATCCACAACGAAACACTACTGAAATATTCAAACTCATGCATTTCAATGAAAGAAATCCAAAATGAACTTTGAAAAATTAAGAAAATGTAACTATGACTAGGTAAACCATGACAAAACACTACTGAAATATTCCAACTCTTGCATTTCAATGAAAGAAATTCAAAATGAACTTTGAAAAATTAAGAGAATGTAAGTGTGACAAGGTAAACCACAACAAAACACTACTGAAATATTCCAACTCTTACATTTCAACGAAAGAAAACCAAAATGAACTTTGAAAAATCTAAAGAATGTTACTGTGACAAGGTAAACCACGACAAAACACTACTGAAATATTCCAACTCTTGCATTTCAATGCAAGAAATTCAAAATGAGCTTTGAAAAATCAAGAGAATGTAACTGTGACACTGTAAACCACAACAAAACACTACTGAAATATTCCAACTCTTGCATTTCAACGAAAGAAAACCAAAATGAACTTTGAAAAATTAAGAGAATGTAAGTGTGACAAGGTAAACCACTACAAAATAATACTGAAATATTCCAACTCTTGCATTTCAACGAAAGAAAACCAAAATGAACTTTGAAAAATCTAAAGAATGTTACTGTGACAAGGTAAACCACAACAAAACACTACTGAAATATTCCAACTCTTGCATTTCAATGAAAGAAATTCAAATGAACTTTGAAAAATCAATAGAATGTAACTGTGACAAGGTAAACCACGACATAACACTACTGAAATATTCCAACTCTTGCATTTCAGTGTAAGAAATTCGAAACAAACTTTGACAAATCAAGAAAATGTAACTGTGACAAGGTAAACCACGACGAAACACTACTGAAATATTTCAACTCTTGCATTTCAATGAAAGAAATTTCAATGAACTTTGAAAAATCAAGAGAATGTAACTGTGACAGGGTAAACCACGACAAAACACCACTGAAGTATTCCAACTCTTGCATTTCAATGAGTGAAATTCAAAATAAACTTTGAAAAATCAAGAGAATGTAACTGTGACAAGGTAAACCACGACAAAACACTACTGAAATATTCCAACTCTTGCATTTCAACGAAAAAAATTCAAGATGAACTTTGAAAAATCAAGAGAATGTAACAGTGACAAGGTAAACAATGACAAAACACTATTGAAATATTCCAACTCTTACATTTCAACAAAGGAAATTCAAAATGAACTTTGAAAAATCAAGAGAATGTAACTGTGACAAGGTAAACTACAACAAAACACTATTGAAATATTCCAACTCTTGCATTTCAACGAAAGAAATTCCAAAAAGAACTATGAAAAATCAAGAGAATGTAACTGTGACAAGGTAAACCACAACAAATCCGTACTGAAATATTCCAACTCTTGCATTTCAATGAAAGAAATCCAAAATGAACTTTGAAAAATCAAGAGAAGGTAACTGTGACAAGGTAAACCACAACAAAACACTACTGAAATATTCCAACTATGAACTTTGAAAAATCAAGAGAATGTAACTGTGACAAGGTAAACCACAGCAAAACACTACTGAAATATTCCAACTCTTGCATTTCAACGAAAGAAATCCAAAGTTAAGAGTTTTAGTTTAGAGTTATAGTTTAGTTTATTTTTAGTTCAGAGTTTTAGTTTAGAGTTATAGTTTAGTTTAGTTTTAGTTAAGAGTTTTAGCTTAGAATTTTAGCCTAGAGTCTTAGCTTAGAGTTTTTAGTTACACTTATAGTTTAGTTTAGTTTCAGTTAAGAGTTTTAGTTTGGGGTTATAGTTTAGTTTAGTTTTAGTTAAGATTTTTAGCTTAGAGTGTTACCCCAGAGTCTTAGCTTAGAGTTTTTAGTTACACTTATAGTTTAGTTTAGTTTCAGTTACGAGTTTTAGTTTAGAGTTATAGTTTAGTTTAGGTTTAGTTAAGAGTCTTAGCTTAGAGTTTTTGCCTAGAGTCTTAGCTTAGAGTTTTAGTTATAGTTATAATTTAGTTTAGTTTTAGTTGAGAATTTAGAGTTTTAGTTTAGAGTCTTAGCTTAGACTTTTAGTTAGAGTTATAGATAGAGTTATAGTTTTTAGTTATACTTATAGTTTAGTTTAATTTCAGTTAAGAGTTTTAGTTTAGAGTAATAGTTTAGTTTAGTTTTAGTTAAGTGTTTTAGCCTAGAGTTTTAGCCTAGAGTCTTAGCTTAGAGTTTTAGTTACAGTTATAGTTTAGTTTAGTTTCAGTAAGGAGTTTTAGTTTAGAGTTATAGTTTAGTTTAGTTTTAGTCAAGAGTTTTAGTTAAGAGTTATAGTTTAGTTTAGTTTAAGTTAAGAGTTTTAGCTTAGAGTTTTAGCTTAGAGTTTTTAGTTAAACTTATAGTTAGTTTAGTTTCATTTAAGAGTTTTAGTTTAGAGTTATAGAGTTATAGAGTCTTAGCTTAGAGTTTTTAGTTACACTTATAGTTTAGTTTAGTTTCAGTTAAGAGTTTTAGTTTAGAGTTATAGTTTAGTTTATTTTTATTTAAGAGTTTTAGCTTAGAGTTTCTGCCTAGAGTCTTAGCTTAGAATTTTTAGTTACACTTATATTTTAGTTTAGTTTCAGTTAAGAGTTTTAGTTTTGAGTTTATAGTTAGGGTCGTTTTACTTAAGAGTTTTAGTTTAGAGTTTTAGCCAAGAGTCTTAAATTAGAGTTTTTAGTTACACTTATAGTTAAGTTTAGTTTCAGTTAAGAGTTTTAGTTTTGAGTTGTAGTTTAGTTATATTTAAGAGTTTTAGTTTAGATTTTAGAGTTTTAGCTTAGAGTCTTATCTTAGAGTTTTAGTTAGAGCTTATAGTTTAGTTTAGTTTTAGTTAAGAGTTGTAGACAAGGTAAACCACGACAAAACACTACTGAAATATTCCAACTCTTGCATTTCAATGAAATAAATTCAAAATGAACTTTGAAAAATCATGAGAATGTAACTGTGACAATGTAAACCACGACAAAACACTACTGAAATATTCCAACTCTTGCATTTCAACGAAAGAAATTCAAAATGAACTTTGAAAAATCAAGAGAATGTAACTGTGACAAGGTAAACCACAACAAAACACTACTGAAATATTCCAACTCTTGCGTTTCAACGAAACATCAAGAGAATGTAACTGTGACACGGTAAACCACGATAAAACACTATTGAAATATCCCAACTCTTGCATTTCAACGAAAGAAATTCAAAATGAACTTTGGAAAATCAAAAGAATGTAACTGTGACAAGGTAAACCACGACAAAACACTACTGAAATACTCCAACTCTTGCATTTCCACGAAAGAAATCCAAAATGAACTTTGAAAAATCAAGAAAATGTAACTGTGACAAGGTAAACCACAACAAAACACTACTGAAATATTCCAACTCTTGCATTTCAATGAAAGAAATCCAAAATGAACTTTGAAAAATCAAGAGAATGTCACTGTGACAAGGTAAACCACGGCAAAACACTACTGAATTATTCCAACTCTTGCATTTCAACGAAAGAAATTCCAAATGAACTTTGAAAAATCAAGAGAATGTAACTCTGACAAGGTAAACCACGACAAAACACTACTGAAATATTCCAACTCTTGCATTTCAACGAAAGAAATCCAAAATGAACTTTGAAAAATCAATAGAATGTAAGTGTGTCAAGGTAAACCACGACAAAACACTACTGAAATATCCCAACTCTTGCATTTCAATGAAAGAAATCCAAAATGAACTTTGAAAAATCAAGAGAATGTAAGTGTGACAAGGTAAACCACGACAAAACACTACTGAAATATTCCAACTCTTGCATTTCAACGAAAGAAATCCAAAATGAACTTTGAAAAATCATGAGAATGTAACTGTGACAAGGTAAACCACGACAAAACCCTACTGAAATATTCCAACTCTTGCATTTGAATGAAAGAAATTTAAAATGAACTTTGAAAAATCCAGAGAATGTAATTGTGACAAGGTAAACCATGACAAAACACTACTGAAATATTCCAACTCTTGCATTTCAAAGAAAGAAATTCAAAATAAACTTTGAAAAATCATGAGAATGTAACTGTGAGAAGGTAAACCACGACAAAACACTACTGAAATATTCCAACTCTTGCATTTCAACGAAAGAAATCCAAAATGAACTTTGAAAAATCAAGAGAATGTAACTGTGACAAGGTAAACCACGACAAAACACTACTGAAATATTCTAACTCTTGCATTTCAATGAAAGAAATCCAAAATGAACTTTGAAAAATCAAGACAATGTAATTGTGACAAGGTAAACCATGACAAAACACTACTGAAATATTCCAACTCTTGCATTTCAACGAAAGAAATCCAAAATGAACTTTGAAAAATCAAGGGAATGTAACTGTGACAAGGTAAACCACGACAAAACACTACTGAAATATTCCAACTCTTGCATTTCAACGAAAGAAATCCAAAATGAACTTTGAAAAATCAAGAGAATGTAACTGTGACAAGGTAAACCACGACAAAACACTACTGAAATATTCCAACTCTTGCATTTCAACGAAAGAAATCCAAAATGAACTTTGAAAAATCAAGAGAATGTAACTGTGACAAGGTAAACCACGACAAAACACTACTGAAATATTCTAACTCTTGCATTTCAATGAAAGAAATCCAAAATGAACTTTGAAAAATCAAGAGAATGTAATTTTGACAAGGTAAACCACGACAAAACACTACTGAAATATTCCAACTCTTGCATTTCAACGAAAGAAATTCAAAATGAACTTTGAAAAATCAAGAGAATGTAATTGTGACAAGGTAAACCACGACAAAACACTACTGAAATATTCCAACTCTTGCATTTCAAAGAAAGAAATTCAAAATGAACTTCGAAAAATCATGAGAATGTAACTGTGACAAGGTAAACCACGACAAACCACTACTGAAATATTCCAACTCTTGCATTTCAACGAAAGAAATCCAAAATGAACTTTGAAAAATCAAGAGAATGTAACTGTGACAAGGTAAACCACAACAAAACACTAATGGTGGGATGGGGAGCCAAAAGTTGGGGGGATGGGGCCCTTCTGTGTCTCAGATGCGCAAATAAAAAAGTATTAAAAAATGGGGGCAAAAAAGTAGGGGGGCCCTTTGGGGCCCTGGAGGTGCTGGGGGGGCTCTTTGAGGGCCCCGGGGGGCCTTTGGGGGCCCGGGGGGCATTTGGGGGTCCGGGGGGTATTTGAGGGTCCAGGGGGCATTTGAGGGGCCCGGGGCAATTGGGGGGGCCGGGGGACCTTTGGGGGATTGGGGGGCATTGGGGGGCCCGGGGGCACATTGGAGTTGGGGGGGCCTTTGGGGTTGGGGTAGGGGACCTCACAACACTGTTCAAATGGAACTTGTGTATTATAACGACCACGGAGTCTCACCCCAAATCATCTTCTAAATCATCTTCTAAAATCATCTTCTAAAAAGTCTCAAACTGTTTCGCTCAAATCATCTTCTAAAATGTCTCAAACTGTTTCACCCAAATAATCCCTAAACGTAATTTCTGCGTGTTCCTTTTGTTTTGGCATCCCTGCGCTGTCAGAATTGAAGATCCAAGGAAACCCTTTACCACGTTAATCCCTTCATCTCTAAGGTGCTCCTAGCTACACTATTTAGGCTTTCGATAGAATATTAATTTTATCGCTAAATCTAATGACCTGAGAAGGTCATCTAATACCTTTTTAGATACCTTTTTAAATCTAATACCTTTTAAGTCAAATGTGACACTCGCCTTGAATAAAACTATTTCAATAATCATTGCTTACAATCTAGCAATCAGTCGTATGTTATATATGCAAAACAGGCAGTTTAGTGAGATAGCTTTCCAGAAGTACAAAAGGCATGAAATTAATTATCGAAGTCCTGAAATATCTTAACTTGCAGTCATAAATTAGGCGGCATAGATCCATGGCAGCTCATGCAAATAGAACTTAAAATGTAGAAGAAAAATAGGACATATATAAAAAAGGGAAATAGGCACAATATTTAGGGTGCAACCGAATAGCATGTGTCGTCGCCTTCGCAGGGGCCGCATTATTAGCCCTTGCTCTCTTACTGGGTGGTGGCGACGGGCATTCTTCACAATTTGCCTTAAAGAAGAGAAAAAAGTTAGTATTGAAATAATTTCCCCCTTTTTTTAAAAGAAGGAAAATTAGTATCACCATCCACACGAACCATAATTTTGTCTAGAAAAGAATTTATCACTAAGAAAGTCCCCCTACGCCAGCATTTTCAGTAAAGCAAAAAATAAAATTATACTAAACTCAGAAATCAAATGCTATTTTAATTAATTAAAAAAAAGGCTTATTCATAGACATCCCAACCTAACCTTACTTTTCATGCAAACACTTTGTTTTCATTTTACAATAATGGGGATAGAATTGAGGCATGCCCAACCCCCCCCCCCTTTCACCAATGTCCTAAATATATTTTTGGTAATTATTTTTGGAAATAATCCCGTTTCACCGGTTCTCCGGCAAATACAGGCTACGAATCCACAAGCTTTTGCTTAAAACCGTTTTAATTTGAGAAAGAGAAAAACAAATCCTTTTTATCGTTGAAACCTTTTGGTTAAGTCACTAACGTAGAGGATTAACAAGCAGGAAGTGCAATTTTGGGGTGTCACCTGTTTAAATCATTGCGGAAAATGTTTTTAAGTCAAGTAAGCGACGATGGTGGCTTAAATGGAAACAGTTTATTAATAGCTATGGGAATAGACAGAAGTTGAATTTCACTTTTTGATAGGCTTACAGAAAGAATAAATTTATCGAAAAAAAGAGAAATATTTCTATTAGCAAGAATTATACCTGTAAAATCAGAGTGGGGCTGGGAGGGGTGTTAGGTTTATGTAATAAAATGAACATATTTATGTTTTCTAGTGAGTATAAAGATTGCACGGTGGTTTGGTTTGTGGGGGGGGGAGGAGGTACTTACCTAAATATAGTAGAGGGTGACCAATGAAAATAATTTTATTTTGAAAATAAAAATGAAAATGTACTCACATTGCTAATTGTGGCTGCCAAGGCTTCAAGCTCATCAAAAATATTCATTGTTGTTTCCATTGTGTCACAATACTTTCTGATAATTTAATCACAATGCATGTCCGTTATATACGAAATCTCAATGGGCGAATTGTTATGTAACTGGGGGAAAACCATACGTAACCAGCTCTCTGATTGGCTGAGAAGAAGGATGTATCCGACTCGCTGATTGGCTGAGAAGGATGCATGTACTTCCGGTTTCCTATTCCAGGACACCTTGACATTCATCCCTAGCATGCACTTGTCCAAAACAACAATAATAAATAAATCCCTCAGGCCTAAAGATTAAAGAAACCATAATGTTTCTTAATTCCCCCTTCGTGAATCAATAATTCCCCCGCCGATTATGTAAATCAAGTTCTCAGGTTAGGTTCGCCTAAAGATCGAAGAAACCATAATGTTTCTTAATTCCCCCTTCGTGAATCAATAATTTCCCCGCCGATTATGTTCTCAGGTTAGGTTAGCCTAAAGATCAAAGAAGCCATGTTTGTTTCTTAATTCCCCCTTTCGTAAATCAATACATTCTCCCCCACCGATTATGTAAATCAATTTCTCAGGTTAGGTTAGCCAAACAATCTCATAACATTCGTGTTGAGCATGTACATTCTCACTGACAATGAATCATAAAACAGGAACATAAATTGCTGTTGACATCCATAAATGTGAGAGAGTTCCTGTTTTTTCATTCTCACTGACAACGAACAGACATAAAACAGACATAAATTGCTGTTGACATCCATAAATGTGAGAAAGTTCCTGTTTTTCATTCTCACTGACAACGAACATACATAAAACAGACATGAATTGATGTTGACATCCATGAAAAACATCAAATAAATTGACCAACACACATAACCATCCTAGAAAACATCCATCAATGTGAGAAAATTCATGTTTTTTTAAGTGAGAAAATTCCTGTTTTTTCATTCTCACTGACAAAAACCATAAAAACATGCATAAATTATGTAAAAAAGTTGTAGGTGGCAGCAGGGGTGGGCAATGGGAGTCAATAAGGCCTTTCTACTCACGAGTTACGGTAATATTTGGTAGAATCGTTTATTTGTATTTTAACTCGTTATTCTGTAATAGATCTCGGTTGTTAGTCTGCGCATTGGCTGGCTTATATTTGTCCAATTTTGACCTATCCGCCTTAACAATATACCTTGCAGAACCCGCGTCTTTTGCAAAGACATACAGAATTTGGATTACGCTTTATTTTTACAAAATCCCTCGAGAATTAGGCTAAAACCACAACCTTATTCTACAGTCGTGAGAACTATAGCGCGGATTTAGTTTCAGAAGTTCCCGTTAACGAAGGGGGGGGGGGTTCATCCTACCTCTGAGGATATTTGGCTTATCATTTTCGCAATTAACCACTTATTGACAAGGGGCTCGCGACATGTTCATGTCGGTATATCGATTACTGGTTTCTAATCCGTTCCTTGGAAAACTAAGGTTATATGTGTACATTTCTTTTGTTTTTAGGATTTTCAGCTTAATAATTTCTGCATTATGGTTTACTTCCTCTAGATTTCTACGCATTCTATGGGTTATTTTTTTTTCTACAGGCTATTTATATATTTTAGCTATGATTTTTCCTACTGGTTGAGTTTACGGGCCACTCCTACGGTTTACGTGCGGTAATTCTCGATTTATTTCAAGTGGTGGGTTTTGTTTTAGGCATTAATTCTTTAGTGGATACTCTTCTTCAAGGCCTATTATTTTTTGTCTGGTTTCTGAAGTAGAATAATATCTGTTATTGTCAAAGAGACATTGACCTATTTGTATACATTGCCTTTTTTTACTTATATTGTCACAACGAATCTGTGATTGATCGACGCAAGGGTCATTTTCACGACACATGCTATTTGGTTGCACCCTAAATATTGTGCCTATTTCCCTTTTTTATATATGTCCTATTTTTCTTCTACATTTTAAGTTCTATTTGCATGAGCTGCCATGGATCTATGCCGCCTAATTTATGACTGCAAGTTAAGATATTTCAGGACTTCGATAATTAATTTCATGCCTTTTGTACTTCTGGAAAGCTATCTCACTAAACTGCCTGTTTTGAATATATAACATACGACTCATTGCTAGATTGTAAGCAATAATTATTGAAATAGTTTTATTCAAGGTGAGTCTCACATTTGACTTAAAAGGTATATGACTATTTTTGAATTACGGTGCAAAATTCTTTCGAAAATTAAGGAACCATCTAG
This sequence comes from Artemia sinica, assembly GCA_027921565.1. NCBI lineage: Eukaryota > Metazoa > Arthropoda > Branchiopoda > Anostraca > Artemiidae > Artemia > Artemia sinica. Next base: position 35,470,247 of record CM051266.1, on the reverse strand, counting down.
CCTAGGAATTTTTTTTTTGTTATTCGTATTTTCTCAGGGTAGCTTTCTTATTATTCTAGTTGCGCGGTTTACTTTTGATCGTTACAATTCGTTTTAAGATAATTTCAGCTAAATTTATTGACACAATTGCCAGGGCTTTTGACGATTATTTTCCCCTCAGTAGGGAAGGGGGTACCAGCACAAACAGGACATAATTTATGCATGTTTTTGTGGTTTTTGTCACTGAGAATAAAAAACAGGATTTTTCTCACTTTGATGTATTTTCATGGTTTATTTATTCTAATGGGGTCAATGACACCACCATTCAAGGTCGATTTATTTGTCGTTTGTCTAGGTGTAATGACACTGGGGTGAAGTTTGCACAAGCGCATTAACTGGGGAGAGATGGATTGATCTAGGACTCAAGGGGGAAATGGATTTTTGAGAACTTGATTTACATAAACGAAGGGGATGTGGATTTCCGAGAAATTGATTTACATAATCGAGGGCAATTATTGATTCACGAAGTGTTTTGTTGTGGTTTACCTTGTCACAGTTACATTCTCTTGATTTTTCAAAGTTCATTTTGAATTTCTTTCGTTGAAATGGAAGAGTTGGAATATTTCAGTAGTGTTTTGTCGTGGTTTACCTTGTCTACAACTCTTAACTAAAACTAAACTAAACTATAAGCTCTAACTAAAACTCTAAGATAAGACTCTAAGCTAAAACTCTAAAATCTAAACTAAAACTCTTAAATATAACTAAACTACAACTCTAAACTAAAACTCTTAACTGAAACTAAACTTAACTATAAGTGTAACTAAAAACTCTAATTTAAGACTCTTGGCTAAAACTCTAAACTAAAACTCTTAAGTAAAACGACCCTAACTATAAACTCAAAACTAAAACTCTTAACTGAAACTAAACTAAAATATAAGTGTAACTAAAAACTCTAAGCTAAGACTCTAGGCAAAAACTCTAAGCTAAAACTCTTAAATAAAAATAAACTAAACTATAACTCTAAACTAAAACTCTTAACTGAAACTAAACTAAACTATAAGTGTAACTAAAAACTCTAAGCTAGGACTCTAGGCTAAAACTCTAAGCTAAAAATCTTAACTAAAACTAAACTAAACTATAACTCTAAACTAAACCCCTAAATGAAACTAAATTAACTATAAGTTTAACTAAAAACTCTAAGCTAAAACTCTAAGCTAAAACTCTTAACTTAAACTAAACTAAACTATAACTCTTAACTAAAACTCTTGACTAAAACTAAACTAAACTATAACTCTAAACTAAAACTCCTTACTGAAACTAAACTAAACTATAACTGTAACTAAAACTCTAAGCTAAGACTCTAGGCTAAAACTCTAAGCTAAAACACTTAACTTAAACTAAACTAAACTATAACTCTAAACTAAAACTCGTAACTGAAACTAAACTAAACTATAAGTGTAACTAAAAACTCTAAGCTAAGACTCTGGGGTAATACTCTAAGCTAAAAATCTTAACTAAAACTAAACTAAACTATAACCCCAAACTAAAACTCTTAACTGAAACTAAACTAAACTATAAGTGTAACTAAAAACTCTAAGCTAAGACTCTAGGCTAAAATTCTAAGCTAAAACTCTTAACTAAAACTAAACTAAACTATAACTCTAAACTAAAACTCTTAACTAAAACTAAACTAAACTATAACCCCAAACTAAAACTCTTAACTGAAACTAAACTAAACTATAACTGTAACTAAAAACTCCAAGCTAAGACTCTAGGCTAAAACTCTAAGCTAAAACACTTAACTAAAACTAAACTTAACTATAGCTCTAAACTAAAACTCTTAACTGAAACTAAACTAAACTATAAGTGTAACTAAAAACTATAACTCTATCTATAAATCTAACTAAAAGTCTAAGCTAAGACTCTAAAGTAAAACTCTAAATTCTCAACTAAAACTAAATTAAATTATAATTATAACTAAAACTCTAAGCTAAGACTCTAAACTAAAAGTCTAAACTCTTAACTAAAACTAAACTAAACTATAACTCTTACTAAAACTCTAAGCTAAGACTCTAAACTAAAACTCTAAGCTAAGACTCTAAACTGAAACTCTAAACTAAAACTCTTAACTAAAACTAAACTATAACTCTAAACTAAGACTTTAGGCTAAAACTCTAAACTGAAACTCCTTACTGAAACTAAACTAAACTATAACTGTAACTAAAACTCTAAGCTAAGACTCTAGGCAAAAACTCTAAGCTAATACTCTTAACTAAGAATAAACTAAACTATAACTCTAAACTAAAACTCTTAACTGAAACTAAACTAAACTATAACTGTAACTAAAAACTCCAAGCTAAGACTCTGGGGTAATACTCTAAGCTAAAAATCTTAACTAAAACTAAACTAAACTATAACCCCAAACTAAAACTCTTAACTGAAACTAAACTAAACTATAAGTGTAACTAAAAACTCTAAGCTAAGACTCTAGGCTAAAATTCTAAGCTAAAACTCTTAACTAAAACTAAACTAAACTATAACTCTAAACTAAAACTCTGAACTAAAAATAAACTAAACTATAACTCTAAACTAAAACTCTTAACTGAAACTAAACTAAACTATAACTGTAACTAAAAACTCCAAGCTAAGACTCTAGGCTAAAACTCTAAGCTAAAACACTTAACTAAAACTAAACTTAACTATAGCTCTAAACTAAAACTCTTAACTGAAACTAAACTAAACTATAAGTGTAACTAAAAACTATAACTCTATCTATAAATCTAACTAAAAGTCTAAGCTAAGACTCTAAAGTAAAACTCTAAATTCTCAACTAAAACTAAATTAAATTTTAATTATAACTAAAACTCTAAGCTAAGACTCTAAACTAAAAGTCTAAACTCTTAACTAAAACTAAACTAAACTATAACTCTTACTAAAACTCTAAGCTAAGACTCTAAACTAAAACTCTAAGCTAAGACTCTAAACTGAAACTCTAAACTAAAACTCTTAACTAAAACTATACTATAACTCTAAACTAAGACTTTAGGCTAAAACTCTAAACTGAAACTCTTAACTAAAACTAAACTAAACTATAACTCTAAACTCTAATCTAAAACTCTTATCTAAAACTAAACAACAACTCTAAACTAAATTCTTTACTAAAACTAAACTAAACTATAACTCTAACTAAAACTCTATGCTAAGACTCTAAATTAAAACTCTGAATTAAAACTAAACTATAACTCTAACTAAAACTCTAAGCTAAGACTCGAAGCTAAAACTCCAATATCTAAACTAAAACTCTTAACTAAAACTAAACTAAAACTATAACTCTCACTAAAACTCTAAACTAAAACTCTAAACTAAAACTATAAACTCTAAACTAAAACTCTTAATTAAGACTAAACTAGAGATCTAAACTAAAGCTCCTAACTAAAACTAAACAAAACTATAACTCTAACTAAAAGTCTAAGCTAAGACTCTAAACTAAAATTCAAATTCTCAAGTAAATCTAAACTAAACTATAAGTGTAACTAAAACTCTAAGCTAAGACTCTAAACTAAAACTCTAAACTAAAACTACTTAACTAAAACTAAACTGTAATTCTAACTAAAACTCTAAGCTAAGACTCTAAACTACAACTCTAAACAAAAACTCTTAACTGAAACTAAACTAAACTATAACACTAACTAAAACTCTAAGCTATGACTCTAAGCTAATACTCTAAACTCTAAACTAAAACTCTTAACTAAAACTAAACTATAACTCTAAACTAAATTCTTTACTAAAACTAAACTAAACTATAACTCTAACTAAAACTCTATGCTAAGACTCTTAACTAAAACTAAACTAAACTATAACTCAAACTAAAACTCTTAACTGAAACTAAACTAAACTATAAGTGTAACTAAAAACTCTAAGCTAAGACTCTAGGCTAAAACTCTAAGCTAAAACTTTTAACTAAAACTAAACTAAGCTATAACTCTAAACTAAAACTCTTAACTGAAACTAAACTATAAGTGTAACTTAAAACTCTAAGATAAGACTCTAGGCTAAAACTCTAAGCCAAAACTCTTAACTAAAACTAAACTAAAATATAACTCTAAACTAAAACTCTTAACTGAAACTAAACTAAACTATAAGTGTAACTAAAACTCTAAGCTAAGACTCTAGGATAAAACTCTAAGCTAAAACTCTTAACTAAAACTAAACTAAACTACAACTCTAAACTAAAACTCTAAACTAAAACTCTTATCTAAAGCTAAACAACAACTCTAAACTAAATTCTTAACTAAAACTAAAATAAAACTTTAACTGTAACTAAAACTCTAAATTAAAACTCTAAACTAAAACTATAAACTCTAAACTAAAACTCTTAACTACGACTAAACTAGAGATCTAACCTAAGGCTCCTAACTAAAACTAAACAAAACTATAACTCTAACTAAAAGTCTAAGGTAAGACTCTAAAGTGAAACTCTAAACTAAAACTCTTAACTAAAACTAAACTGTAACTCTAACTAAAACTCTAAATTAAAACTTTAAACGAAAACTATAAACTCTAAACTAAAACTCTTAACTAAGACTAAACTAGAGATCTAAACTAAAGCTCCTAACTAAAACTAAACAAAACTATAACTCTAACTAAAAGTCTAAGCCAAGACTCTAAACTAAAACTCTAAGCTAAGACTCTAAACTAAAACTCTAAACTAAAACTCTTAACTGTAACTAAACTAAACTGTAACTCTAAACTAAAACTCTAAATCCTCAACTAAAACTATAACTCTAACTAAAACTCTAAGGTAAGACTCTAAAGTGAAACTCTAAACTAAAACTCTTAACTAAAACTAAACTGTAACTCTAACTAAAACTCTAAATTAAAACTTTAAACTAAAACTATAAACTCTAAACTAAAACTCTTAACTAAGACTAAACTAGAGATCTAAACTAAAGCTCCTAACTAAAACTAAACAAAACTATAACTCTAAGTAAAAGTCTAAGCCAAGACTCTAAACTAAAACTCTAAGCTAAGACTCTAAACTAAAACTCTAAACTAAAACTCTTAACTGTACTTAAACTAAACTGTAACTCTAACTAAAACTCTATAACTCTAAACTCTATAACTCTAACTAAACTAAATTGTAACTCTAACTGAATCTCTCAGCCAAAACTCTAAACTAAAACTCTAAACTCTAAACTAAAACTCTTAACTAAAACTATACTAAAACTAAGCTACAAGTCTTAACTAAAACTAAACTAAACTATTAGCTCTAACTAAAACTCTAAGATAAGACTCTAAGCTAAAACTCTAAACTCTAAACTAAAACTATTAAATAAAATTAAACTACAACTCTAAACTAAAACTCTTAACTGAAACTAAACTAAACTATAAGTGTAACTAAAAACTCTAAGCTAAGACTCTAGGCTAAAACTCTAAGCTAAAACTCTTAACTAAAAATAAACTAAACTATAACTCTCAACTAAAACTCTTAACTGAAACTAAACTAAACTATAAGTGTAACTAAAAACTCTAAGCTAAGACTCTAGGCTATAACTCTAAGCTAAAACTCTTTACTAAACTATAACTCTAAACTAGAACTCTTAACTGAAACTAAACTAAACTATAAGCGTAACTAAAAACTCTAAGGTAAGACTCTAGGCTAACACTCTAAGCTAAATCTCTTAACTAAAACTAAACTAAACTATAACTCCAAACTAAAACTCTTAACTGAAACTAAACTAAACTATAAGTGTAACTAAAAACTCTAAGCTAAGACTCTAGGCTAAAACTCTAAGCTAAAACTCTTAACTAAAACTAAACTAAACTATAACTCTACACTAAAACTTATAACTAAAACTAAACTAAACTATAACTCTAAACTAAAACTCTTAACTGAAACTAAACTAAACTATAACTGTAACTAAAAACTCTAAGCCAAGTCTCTAGGTTAAAAATCTAAGCTAAAACACTTAACTAAAACTAAACTAAACTATAACTCTAAACTCAAACTCTTAACTGAAACTAAATTAAACTATAAGTATAACTAAAAACTCTAAGATAAGACTCTAGGCTAAAACTCTAAGCTAAATCTCTTAACTAAAACTAAACAAAACTATAACTCTAAACTAAAACTCTTAACTGAAACTAAACAAAACTATAAGTGTAACTAAAAACTCTAAGCTAAGACACTAGGCTAAAACTCTAAGCTAAATCTCTTAACTAAAACTTAACTAAACTATAACTCTAAACTAAAACTCTTAACTGAAACTAAACTAAACTATAAGTGTAACTATAAACTCTAAGCTAAGACTCTAGGCTAAAACTCTAAGCTAAAACTCTTAACTAAAACTAAACTAAACTATAACTCAAGCTAAAACTCTTAACTGAAACTAAACTAAACTATAAGTGTAACTAAAAACTCTAAGCTAAGACTTTTAACTAAAACTAAACGAAGCTATAACTCTAAACTAAAACTCTTAACTGAAACTAAACTATAAGTGTAACTAAAAACTCTAAGATAAGACTCTAGGCTAAAACTCTTAACTAAAACTAAACTAAAATAGAACTCTAAACTAAAACTCTTAACTGAAACTAAACTAAACTATAAGTGTAACTAAAAACTCTAAGCTAAGACTCTAGGCTAAAACTCTAAGCTAAAACTCTTAACTAAAACTAAACTAAACTATAAGCGTAACTAAAAACTCTAAGGTAAGACTCTAGGCTAAAACTCTAAGCTAAAACTCTTAACTAAAACTAAACTAAACTATAACTCTAAACTAAAACTCTTAACTGAAACTAAACTAAACTATAAGTGTAACTAAAAACTCTAAGCTAAGACTCTAGGCTAAAACTCTAAGCTAAAACTCTTAACTAAAACTAAACTAAACTAAAACTCTACACTAAAACTTATAACTAAAACTAAACTAAACTATAACTCTAAACTAAAACTCTTAACTGAAACTAAACTAAACTATAACTGTAACTAAAAACTCTAAGCTAAGTCTCTAGGTTAAAAATCTAAGCTAAAACACTTAACTAAAACTAAACTAAACTATAACTCTAAACTCAAACTCTTAACTGAAACTAAATTAAACTATAAGTATAACTAAAAACTCTAAGATAAGACTCTAGGCTAAAACTCTAAGCTAAATCTCTTAACTAAAACTAAACAAAACTATAACTCTAAACTAAAACTCTTAACTGAAACTAAACAAAACTATAAGTGTAACTAAAAACTCTAAGCTAAGACACTAGGCTAAAACTCTAAGCTAAAGCTCTTAACTAAAACTTAACTAAACTATAACTCTAAACTAAAACTCTTAACTGAAACTAAACTAAACTATAAGTGTAACTAAAAACTCTAAGCTAAGACTCTAGGCTAAAACTCTAAGCTAAAACTCTTAACTAAAACTAAACTAAACTATAACTCAAGCTAAAACTCTTAACTGAAACTAAACTAAACTATAAGTGTAACTAAAAACTCTAAGCTAAGACTTTTAACTAAAACTAAACGAAGCTATAACTCTAAACTAAAACTCTTAACTGAAACTAAACTATAAGTGTAACTAAAAACTCTAAGATAAGACTCTAGGCTAAAACTCTTAACTAAAACTAAACTAAAATAGAACTCTAAACTAAAACTCTTAACTGAAACTAAACTAAACTATAAGTGTAACTAAAAACTCTAAGCTAAGACTCTAGGATAAAACTCTAAGCTAAAACTCTTAACTAAACTAAACTAAACTACAACTCTAAACAAAAACTCTTAACTGAAACTAAACCAAACTATAAGTGTAACTAAAAACTCCAAGCTAAGACTCTAGGCTAACACTCTAGACTCTAAACTACAACTAAACTAAACTATAACTCTAAAGTAAAACTCTTAACTGAAACTAAACTAAACTAAGCTAAAACTCTTAAATAAAACTAACCTAAACTATAACTCTAAATTAAAACTCTTAACTGAAACTAAACTAAAGTATAAGTGTAACTAAAAACTCTAAGCTAAGAATCTAGGTTAAAAATCTAAGCTAAAACTCTTCACTAAAACTAAACTAAACTATAACTCTAAACTAAAACTCTTAACTGAAACTAAACTAAATAATATGTGTAACTAAAAACTCTAAGCTAAGACTCTAGGCTAAAACTCTAAACTGAAACTAAACTAAACTATAAGTGTAACTAAAAAGTCTAAGCTAAAACTCTTAACTAAAACTAAACTAAACTGTAACTCTAATATAAAACTCTTAATTGAAATTAAACTAAACTATAAGTGTAACTAAAAACTTTAATCTAGGACTCTAGGCTAAAACTCTAAGCTAAAACTCTAAACTAAAACTATAAACTAAAACTTTTAACTAAAACTAAACTACAGATCTAAACTAAAACTCCTAACTAATACTAAACTAAACTAGAACTCTAGCTAAAACTCTAAGCTAAGACTCTAAACTAGAACTCTAAATTGATAACTAAAACTAAACTAAAACTATAACTCTAACTAAAACTCTAAACTAAACTCTAAACTAAAACTAAACTAAACTATAACTCTAAACTAAAACTCTTAACTGAAACTAAACTAAACTATAAGCGTAACTAAAAAGTCTAAGCTAAAACTCTTAACTAAAACTCTAATATAAAACTAACTCTAATATAAAACTCTTAATTGAAATTAAACTTAACTACAAGTGTAACTAAAAACTTTAATCTAGGACTCTAGGCTAAAACTCTAAGCTAAAACTCTTAACTAAAACTAAACTGAACTATAACTCTAAATTAAAACTATAAACTATAAACTAAAACTTTTAACTAAAACTAAACTACAGATCTAAACTAAAACTCCTAACTACTACTAAACTAAACTAGAACTCTAGCTAAAACTCTAAGCTAAGACTCTAAACTAGAACTCTAAATTGATAACTAAAACTAAACTAAAACTATAACTCTAGCTAAAACTCTAAACTAAACTCTAAACTAAAACTATAAAATCTAAACTAAAACTCTTAACTTATGATTTGGTATTTTTACTTATGCTGGTTCATAATTTTACTTGTGTGAAAGTCTGTTGTTTCTTGCTTCCTTTGCTAGGTTTCTTCTCATGTCGTGTGTGTGTTGTTGGAAAAGTTTAAAACTTGTTCCCTGTTTTAGCTGAAAAACCTTTTCTGTTTGTTAATTTCTATGTCTCAAGCGCGCAAAAAAGTATTTAAAAAATGGGTGGCGAAAAAGTTGGGGGGCCTTCGGGGGTCCTTCTGTGTCTCAAGCGCGCAAAAAAGTGTAAAAATGGGAGGGGGGCAAAAAAGTTGGGGGGCCCTTAAGGTTGGGTAGGGGACCTTTACAACACTGTTCAAATGGAAGTTGTGTATTATAACGACCACTGAGTTTCACCCCAAATCATCCTCTAAAATGTCTCAAGCTGTTTCGCCCAAATAACACCTAAAATGTCGATTAATTTGTTTCGCCCAAATAATCCCCTAAACGTAATTTCTATTGGCCTAGAAATAGGTGTCAATGATCCTTTCCCGTTTGACACTCTTATCTGACAATGATGTAAACTTCTGTCTGTATCCATTAGGCTTAGAAATATCTAAAAAGCTGACCAACAAATAGAACAGACCTATGGAACAACACTCATAGCCATCAACAAACAATCATATAACTATCATACAATATAACCATCAAACCATATAACCAACAACAAACAGAACTATGAAACAACATCAAGTCATATAACCATCAACAAACAGAACCCTGAAACAATACCAAACCAGCAAACAGGCCTAGAAAGAGGTGCTTTTAAAGTACTAAATAGTACCTTTTTTATCTGGCAATGATGTAAATTTAGCCCTGTATTGGATAATGGGTTCCTACTCTTACAACCCTTACTCAGAGGGCTGTGGGGGGCTGGCATCCTCAAAGGCATAACTACTGGACTGGTTAACTACGTTGAACGAAATGGCTATCTCGAAATTTTGATCGGAATTGTTTGGGGAAATGTTGGGCTTTGGAGAAGGGATTAGTTGCCCTTCAATTATTTCTGGCCATTAAAAAGGACACTAGCCCTTTCAGTTTCCAATCAAATGAGCTCTTTTCGAAGTTTCTACGACAACAAAGGGCAACCTCAGAATTTCTGTCACATACATTTTTGGAAGATACGAGCTAGGGGGTGTGAGTATCCACCCTCCCATTACTCTGAATCTCAAAAAGGGCACTAAGCCTACTGATTAGCAATCTAATGAGCCCCCTCTAATATTTATACGATAACCCTTTCAATATAAACCTAATATGCCCCCAAGGCATAAATTACAATCCTTGCCATGAGGACTCTAGGGGGGTTTTCATCCTCAAATACATAATTTCCAGACCTTTCAACTAAGTTGAACAAAAAAGCTGCGTCAAAATTTTGATTTGAAGTGTTTGGGGAAATGGGTAGCGTGGTAGGGGGGCTAGTTTCCCTCCTAAGACTTTTGACTATTTAAAATAGCACTAGCCCTTTCAATTTCCAACCAAATGTACCCTTTTCGAAGCTTCTACGAGAAACTTCTTCGATACGAAGTGCCCTGATCTAAAACCAAAAAAAAAAAATAACAATAATTCATTGTGCCCACATCACTCTTTACTTAGGCAGGGCTATTGCACTGCCTATGATATTTTTCTATGCCCCCAGGGCATAACATACTACCATTGCCCTAAGGGCTCTGGGGGGTTGTCATCCTCAAAGACATAAATTCCAGGCCTTTTATTTACCTTGAACGAAATGGCAATTTCAAAATTTTGATTGGATGTATTTGGAGAAATGTTGGGGGTGGGAGGGGGGTTAGTTGCCCTCAAATCACATTTGACTATTCAAAAGAGTACTTGCCCTTTCAAATTCCAATCAAATGAGCCTTTTTCGAAGTTTTCACGACAACAAAGGGCCGCCTCAAAGTTTCTATCACAGGCATTTCTGGAAAATAGGACGTGTGCGGGGTGGTGTCCATCTATCACTCTGAATGTCAAAAGGGCACTAAAACTTCTGATTAGCAATCCAATAAGCCCCCTCCAAAGTTTATATGATCACCCTTTCTATAATAACCTTATATGTCCTAAGAGCATAACTTAGAACCCTTGCCCTCATGGTTGTTGGGGGTGTGTCATCCTCAAATTAACAATTTCCGGACCTTTCAACTACGTTGAAGAAAATGGCTATCTCAAAATTTCGATTGGATGTGTTTGGGGAAATCGTGGGCGTGGAAGGGGGTTAGTCCTCCAATCAATTTCCCCTTTCAATTGCTAATCGAATGAGCTGTTTTCGACGCTCCTACGACAATAAATGGCCATCTAAAAATTTCTATCAGATGCATTTTGGGAAAATACGAGGTGTATGTGTGGTGGTGGATATCCACCCTCCGATCACCCTAAATCTTAAAAATAGTATTAGAACTTCTGATAACCAATCCTATGAGCCCCCTCCAAACTTTATACGATCACTTTTTCTATATATACCTTATATGGCCCCAGGGCATAACTTACAATCCTTGCCCTGAGGTTTCTGGGGAGGGAGGGGGGGGGGGGTGTCATCCTCAAAGACATAATTTCCGGACCTTTCATTTACGTTGATAAAGTGGCTATCTCAAAATTTTGATTGGGTGTGTGTTGGGAAAATGGTGGGCGTTGGAGGGGGTTTAGTTAACCTCCAATCACTTTCGAATATTAGAAAGGGCATTAGCCCTTTCAACTTCCAACCGAAATAGCCTTTTTTTGAAGTTTCTAAGGCAACAAATAACCATCTCAAAATTTCTATCAGATGAATTTCGGGAAAATACGGGGTTTGGGGGGGGGGGTGTATCCACCCTCTCATCACTCTGAAGCTCCAAAGGGCATTAAAATTCTGATTAGCAATCCAATAAGCCCCATCCGAAGTTTATATGATCATCCTTTCTTTATATAAACCTTATATGCCCCCAGGAAGTAACTTACAACCCTTGCCCTGGGGGCTGTAGGAGGGCGGGCGTCATCGTCAAATACAAAATTTCCGGACCTTTCATCTACGTTAAAGAAAAATGGGTATCTCAAAATTTTGATTGGATATGTTTGGGGAAATGGTGGGCGTCGGAGGGGGGTTTGGTGCCCTCCAATCACTTTCAACTATTATTAAGGGCACTAGCCCTTTCGATTTCCATTCGAAGGACCCCTTTTTAAATTTATAAGACAACTCATTCAATACGATGTGCCTTGGTAAAAGAAGTGTATTGTGTCCACATCGCTCCTTACTTAGGCATCGCTATTGCGCTGCCTATGATTAATGTTGTCTCTTTTTCCATTAAACTATAATCAAGGAGAATATTTCTATGAATTTTGATCATTAATTTCAGTGGTTTTTTACCACTATGGAAAAATAAAATGCTTACAGGATTGTTAGGGGAACGTAGATAACTCAATTGCAGCCGAGAGTCAATAGTTTCTAAGACCACTCAAAACTAGGTGAGTAAGTGCAAGACGTACTAATCAGACTGAGTAAAAGGAATGAAGTCCTGCACATATGCCATATAGATGTGTTTGTTATTGGAAGAGTTAAGGGAAGAGTACAATTCGCTTGTAATTTGAAAAATTGTACATCGTGTATCAAACTAATCAAATTATGGTCAGCCATTGTATTAAGCTTATTACAATGTTCACATTTTAAAGTAATCCTATTGATCAATTACCCCTTACGATATATCATTCTAATTTCCTTTTAATAGTTTCCCAAATTTAGGTCACATATTTAAAAAAAAGATACATGCGCTGTATCCGACAGCGCAAGAACCTGTTGATTGTATCCTGCGTCTTTTGTTCAGAGCAACAGATATTCCAGTACTAAGGAATCGTTTACCACCAGAAGAGCACAAATCTCTTAGCATTTTTGGAATATGTTACCTTCAGGTATTGTCTCCTATGTCAAAAAGGTAAATGAATGATTTTACATAAATGTAATAAGATACATATGTACACATAGATCAATTATTTGTTTTTATATATGAAGTGTTACAAAGGAGCGATGTGGCTCAGTAGTATCCGAAACTCTAAAATATAGAAAAGAATCGAATTCTTATGCTGGTTCCAAATATATTTAGAATCATTAAATTTAATGATACCCCCAAAAAAGTGGCGAGACTAAGAAAATTGGCCCAGTTTTCGAGAAAGGAGGGAAACAGGCGCAAAACCTCAAGAGATCTTAACAAAAATCACACCGTCAGATTCAGCATATCAGAGAACCCTAATCTAAAGGTTTCAAGCTCTTCCATAGGAAATGTAGAACTTTGGATTTTTTTTTGCCAGAAGAAAGATAACGGATGCGTGATTTTTTTTTTCCTCGGGAGTGATCGTATTGAATTGGTGATTCTAGAAGATCAAGAGACAGCTCATTTGATTGGAAATCTGAAGTTCTAATGCCCTTTTTAAGAGGCAAAAAAGTTTGTAGGACGACTAGTCCATCTCCCACGTCTTTTGTTCCCCAAAGTCGCCGGATCAAAATATCAGGGATAGCAATTTAGTTCAGCAATGTTGTATACAGACATAGTTTTGGGGGCGGGGGGGGGGGGGTGGATCTTCTCGAAGGGATTTTTGATTGTAAGAATTTTTCCTGGGGAGGGAATTTTCCAAAGATGGACTTTCCAGGGAAAGTTTTACACTTGAGAAATTTTCCAGAATACATGTAAAAAATTCTTTTATTTGTCTTAGTTTGCTTTTGCCGACTCAATTTTACATGTGGGGATGCTTTGAGGAAATTTTCAGCTGGATTTTAATTATCTGGAGGATTACGTCAAATGGGGAAAGTTTTCCGTGAGAGAAATTCTCCATGGGAGGACTCTGCGGGAGAAATCCTCCATTGGGGAATTTTCCACGGGAACAACTTTCCACTGGTGGTGGGAAATATCCAGGAAAAATAGTCCACATAGGGGGATTTTCAGCATGTTTTGAAAAAAACTTTTCAAGCGGAATCACCCGCAAGAAATTTTCAGCAAGGATGGAACTGTCATGTTGGAATTTTCCAGTGGGGGGGGGGATTTTACATGGAAACGAAAATTTACTTGGAAGAATTTTCTGTGGAGGAAAGGAATTTTTTACAGAGGGGAGCCAAATTTCCTGGCATTATTTGAAAAACAATCAAAAACTAAATAAATAAAAAAGTCTCTTCAACTGAAAGTATGGAGCATCATTAAAACTTTAAAGAGCAAAAATTATTCTATATGTGAAAGGGGTGGCCCCTCCTCAATACCTTACCCTTTACGCTAAAGTTTGCCTTTTTGTTCCAATTCCTTAAGAACGACTGTTGAAGCAGAAGGGTCATTTAATTAGAACAAGAACCTTTTTTAAAATTTCAAAAAACTCAAGTGTTAACGGCGAGGTATTGATGAGGGGGAGACCCCCCTCATATGTGGAATAAATACTGTTCGTTAAAATTTTTAATGTTGCAACTTACTTTTATTGAGGACACACCTACCAGGTGGTAAGGGGACCGTTGGTTCTGTGTGGTTTATTTAATATTAGGTAAAGGGTGTTGTGCCTTTATTTTACGAAGCTTTACTTTTCGTCAAACTCAATGAATTCTTGTCCGTTCTTGTCTTTGGCAGGACAAGCTTTTACATATAAGCAAACTAAAAAAAGAAAAGATTTTTCAATGAAAGTAAAGAGCGATATTAAAGTTTAAATGAACATAAATAATTCTGCAAATAAGGGTTCTCTGTTTTGTTGGTTCTGTTCTAGTGTTTTGTTGGGCTTCAAAAAATTCTCATTTAGATTAAACGTCCCTCAAATTAAAAGTAAAACTTTAGGGTTAAAGACGGAGGGTGACGAGGGGAAGTCTCCCTTCACTAACGTAAAAAAAAAAGTGAATGTGTACTTTCAATTTAATATACATATACTGGTATTTATCCCTTAAATTTTTAATAATTTTTCATTTATTAAAGTTAAAAAAGTGAAGTTCAAATTATGTTCTGGTCTTGAGAAGGCATGGTAGTTGTCAGTCCTACTCATGTTAATTTTTGCTCGTTTTGAGTTTGACTCGGTTATTAATTTCAATTTCTGTTCGTTTTGGGTTTCATTTATTTATTGATTGTGGTTTGTGTTAGCTTTACGTTTCAAAGATTATTTGAATTTATTTTTGCTTATTTTTAGTTAAATGGAGCTCTTAACTTTTCTTTGAAAAACGTAATTTTTGGAAAAAAGTGTTTTAATTTAATTTCTGCTCGTTTTTTTTTTATTGATTTAGTCTTTTTAGCCTTTTTTATGGAAAAAAACAATATTTTGTATCCTTTTATTTTTTTTCTATAATAATCCATATTTTAGCTTGGTATTTGTAAGTTGAAGAATTTTTCAAAAACTTTTGACAATAGACACCCTTTTGAAAATCTTGACACGCATAGTATTGTTTAGCTGAGTTTTATACCTCCTCAACTTTACCAGAAAAATAAAGATGAATACCATTCCCAAGAAATTCTTTCTACTCTCCTTGACAAACTGGATACATTTACAATCTTCTGATTTACTTAAACTTTAGCAGCAGAAGTTAAATAGTAGTAGCCCTGAAAGTTTTAACTTAATACACTCAGTTGTTCTTGGAATATTGCTGAGATTTTGTAGTGATAACCAGTATACACACAGTGCCTTTTGAGTTAGTTTTAAAACAGGATTTGGTTTTAAAACATAATTGGCAAATTGCATAACTGTGAGGAGTCTACATATCCATTATTCATAAAGACATAGCTACTTTACCTTTCAGCTATGCTGAACAAAAAGACTGTCTCAAAGTTTTGATTGGATGTGTTTGGAAAATTAATGCGCTTGGGATGAGGGCTGCTTATCCTCCAATCAATTTTGTCTCTTAAAAAGGGTGCTAGAATTTCTAATTTCCGGTCGAATTAGCTTCAGAGAAGTTTCAATGATATTGCCAGCTATGTTAGAGAAGCACTGACTATTATTTTCCTTATATGCCCCTTTGAAAACCTGCATGCTTATAGTTTTTTTGTTGAATTGAAACTCCACCTAAAAATTCCCGAAGAGTTTCACCTTAATACCCTTAGCGTCATTGATTACTGTAACCACAGCAGTAGTATTAACAGTATACACATAGTGCCTTCTGGATTGTTCAAAATCTGCTGAAACTTACCCTGAAAAGTTTTACTTAATAATATAAGCCATTCTTGTGATATTGCTTTGGCAGCCTATTGAAAATTTACATTCTCTAAGTTCGTTTTGATTTAGTTCAAAATCCCACTAAATATTCCTTGAAAGCTGCCACCTTTATACCCTTCGCTTGCGTTGTTATAATACTTTCAGTAGCAGTAGTGCCATTAGTAGCAGTATGCCCATAGCATCTTTGGTTTTCTTCAATATCCCAATCAACACACGATGAAAGTTTCAACTTAATGCTGTTAACCGTTCCTGAAGCATTGCTGATACGTCCTCATGACAACCTGTACAGACAATGTGTGTTTCAATTTCGTTCGGTACAGTTTCAATAATGCCAAAAATTTTCGCCTTAATACCCTTAGCTCTAGACGCATTAGTAGCAGTACCAGTAGTAATTTCAGTAGCAGTAATATTAGTAGCAGTACAATTGATAGTACTAGCCTTAGCTCAAGCACCCGCAGTGATAGCAGCAGTAGTACTAATAGTAGCATTAGAAGTAGCAATAGTAGTAGTAGTATGAGTAGAAGCAGAAGCATTAGGACGCAAATATTGTCTTTTGGTTTGTTCAATATCCCCCACAACAAGCTCTGTAATTTTTAACTTCACACATCAAATTGATCCAAAGATATTGCTAATTTCTTAAGCCACATTGGCCTGCCATAACATAAATAAAGAAAAACGATCCAAAATAGGGTTTTTAAACGCCAAACGAAAAGCGGATATTTCGAGAGGAAAAACGCCGCTCTTCTTCAGCGCGAAACGACAAAATATATTCAAGGAAAGTGCCGAAGAAAAAACCAAACAAAAATGCGAAAAGTCAATGTGACAAAAAAAAACAATGAAAAAAGTCAAAAAATTAAAAGATGAATGAAATTCAATAAAAGTCTAAAATTATAGAAATTAAAACCAAATACCTAACAACCATAAAAGTGAGTCATTCACCAATATCCGCGATTTGAAAAAAATCCAAAAAATTATGAACTGCTATCGACGCAAAGTTTTTGTAAACCTGAATTTTGGGTTCGTTTTAAAGATGATATTTTTTATTTGTGGGAGCATGGTGACGAATCTTAGGGTTGTTCCTTCACTTACTCAATTCCTTGGATCCAAAACTTAAATTTACTCAGGAATCAGAGGTAGAAAGGCGTCTTCCTTTCCTAGATGTCCTGGTGCCCCGAAATGATACATGTTTCGACTTTGGGGTCTATAGAAAACCCATACACAGTGACCACTACTTAAATTATTCTTCTAATCATTCTCCTGCTTTGAAAAGGGGAGTGGTCATTTCTCTAACTGACAGAGCATTGCAGGTTTATTCAACAAGTTTCTTCGATTCAAAGCTCGACCACCTTAGAGATATCTTATTTGGGAAAGGTTATCCAGTTAACCTAACAAATTCTGTAATTGCAAAATGCATTAAACGATTATCAGATAGTAACACAGTAATCGCAAATCAAGGAAAAATTTCAGTTTATCTTGGTCTCCCGTACGTTAAAGGGGTTTCCGACCACATTTCAAAAAATCTAAGAATAAATAACATTTACACTTACTATGGACCCAGAAAAACTATCAGTTCCTAAATTTATAAAGGTAAAGACTCTATTTCGATAGGTTAAAACTCCACTATCTGCAGAATTCCTTGCTCCTGTGGTCTTTGGTATATCAGAAGAACTGATCAGCGACTTACGGATAGAATGACTCAGCACTCTACCTCTATTAATAACACCCTTAAAAAGCGGAAAAAAACAGATAATTTTGCCCCTGCAGAGCACATTTTTGATTACCCAGACCATACTATTTTATTTAACCAAGCTAGTCTAATTTCGCATTACAAAGGTTTTTGCCCAGCATTACAGAAAAGCTGTTGAAATTTATTAAATCCAACATTTAGGTCTAGCTTTGAACAGAGGTTCAGGTGATTTAAGAATAAATGAGTTGTATTTCGGTTTTCGCAAAAGAGAAGCCGATACTTTAGTAATCCCTGATATAAACCTTGTACCACCTTCCCAATCACATAATCAAACACGTCAACAACCCCTTAGGCTTCAAAAGGGTGTCTGCAAGGAATACAATTATTAAAATCTGAGTTCAGATGACGTAGTTCTCAAACTCATTTATTTGCTGGTTCGTTTTGTTTTGAGTCAATGAATATTTTCTTTTATTTTTCAGTTATTCGCTAGTATCCATCGATGGCAGTTCATAATATTTTGGATTTTTGCAAATCCTGGATAACTGTACCGATACATGGTACAGGCTTTTTTTTTTTTTTTTTTTTTTTTTACATTGATTTTCCGCGTTTGTTTTGTTTTGTTTTTTATTCGGCACTTTCCGTGAATATATTTTTTTCGTTTCGCACTGAAGAGGAGAGGCGTTTGTCTTCTCGAAATATTCACTTTGTGTGTTTTTTTCAGTATTTTCATATGACCTTTAAAACACAATTCTCGATTGCTTTTCTTTCTTTGAGATATTGCTCATACGCCCTTTAGACAACATGCAAAGAGACTGCTTGTTGTGATTGAGTTCCCCTTCCCCTCTTAAATTTTCTTAAAATTTCACCTTCATATCCTTAGGCAAAGTTTTAATAGTAGTAACAGCAGTAGCATTAATATTAGTAGTACTAGCAGTAGTATTACCCTTTGGTCAGTTCAACATCCCTCTCATCAAGTCCTGGAAGTTTCAACTTAATACAATTAGTCGTTGCTATGAAATGTCGATATATTCCTTTGATAACCTGCATATTCATACACTTCTTGAAATTTCTATCATAATGTTCATAGTCTTACAATGATCAGTTGAACGTCCCCTCATGATACCCGAAATTTTCATTTTGATAGGGTAAGCCGTTCCAAAAATGTTTCTGATGTGTCCTTTTAACCCCCTTTTGACGCTCTTTTCATCTTAATACTCTTAGCCTGGCACGTAGTTGCAATTCAAGTAGTACTTAGAGTAGTTTAGTAGCAGTAGTAGTAGCAACAGTAGTAGCAGTAAAAGAAGCAGTGGTAATAGTATTAGTAGTAGCATGCACATGTTACCTTTTGGTCAATAGATCATTCCCTTTAATCATTATCTAAAAGTCCAATTTAATACCCAAATCTATTCTTGAAATTTGCCCATTTGAAAATCTGTAGACATTTATTGTTTTTTGATCTAGTTAAATTCTCCATCAATATTCAGTCAAATTTTCTCCTTTATGCGCGTAATCTGAATAGTACTAGCATTATAGTAGTAGTAGTAGTAGTAGCAGGAGAAGTAGTAGCAGTAATAATGTTGTATTAATAGTAGTAATAATAGTAGTAGCAGCACCATTAATAGCAGTAGCAGCAGGTACACGTTGCCTTTGGTCGGTTGAATATCCCCTCTTGATGCCCCAAAAGTCTCATCTTGATGTGGTAAGCCGTTCCAAAAATATTACTCAATGCTGATACTTCTGTATCAACAATCAGTATGTACATAGCATGTTTCGATTTATTTCAATTTTCCCCTCAATGTATCCTCAGATGTTCATTTCTATATCCTAACCCTTGGAAGGCCAGGACACTGCTTCTACTCGCTATAGAAGTAGTGTGTAGTAGCTTGAAAATACTGCCTTTTTAGTCAATTGTTTATCTCCCTTACATTTTCTGAAAGTTTGAAATTAATATAATCAGTTTTTTTTCTGAGTTACGCCCTTTTGACAACTCGTATGCACATAATGTATTTTGATTTAGTTCAATACTCCCCTTAACATTCTTTGAAGGACTCACCTGAATGTCCTTCGTCTTTTTGTAAACTCAAAGTCAAACATGCACATCTTTCCCAATTACATGTGCTATATGTAACCAATGAGCGAATTAACTAACTTAGTGCCCTTGCCCTCAAGGCTGTGGAGGAGTTAACATACCCAAAGGCATAATTACAAGACCTTTCAACAATGCTGATTTTTTTATTGTGTTTGTTTTGGGGAATAATGAGCGTGGGGGGAGGGGACTGGCTACCCTCCAATCACTTTTCACTCTTTAAAAGGACACTAGAACTTCCGAGCACTTCAAATGACTGGACCAATCAAATGAGAACCATTCACGACCACCCATTCCATAAAAACCTTTTATGCCCCCGGGGCGTAACTTAAAACCCTTGTTCCTAGGTTCTGGGGGGTTGTGTGAACCCTGGAGACATTGGTATATATTTTTGGACTATTTTGAACAAAATGGCTGTCTCAAAATTTCTATTGGACGCATTTGAGCAAAAAAGGACGTGGAGAGGGGCTCAATTTTGACTCTTTAAAGGTCACTAGAACTTCCGATTTCCCATCGAAAGAGCCCCCTCCCAATTTTATATGACCACCTCTTTCATAAGAACATTATATGTTAATTACGGATAACTAGTGTAACTTATAACCCGTGCCCTGAGGGCTGCAGGCTGTCTCAAAATTTTGATCGGATGTGTTTGGGGAAATGAAAGGCGTGGGGAGGAGCATTGTTGCCCTCCAATCCCTTTATATTTTTAAAAAGAGCGCTAGAATTCTCAATTTTTAATCAAATGAGCCCCTTCTGAAGTTCCTTCTGACAACTTCTCCGCGAAGTGCCTTGGTCGGAAAAAAGGAAAAAACGGTAAAGTTGTGCTTAATGGTACACAGCGGCAATAGACTGTCGAAGGAATGCAGTGATGAAGACCCGTAAAGCGGGTAAATGCTATCTAAGTATATCGAAGAGCGTGGTTTCTCATGGAATTTCACTATTTTTCGTCTGTTGTTTTTTGGGGTTTAGGGGGGGGGGGGAAGGTACCTAGGTTAGGTTACGTATCTAATATATGGTATGCTTTGTCCCCCCCATCCCCTAATGTACAAATATATAGTACAATTTTGTTTCTAAACTATTATATGTTCATCCTATTTTTTTTTTATTAGCATTAACCAAACTTGAATTCTTTTGTGTGTACCATTAAGCGCAACAGAACCAAAAAAACTAAGAATAATTAATAAATTATGCCCACATCGCTCCTTACTTGAGCAGCACTATTGCGCTGCCTGTAACAGATAAGTCATGCTGTAGACTTTTGTTTTTGCAAGACACAAACTTCAGCGATTGGCTAAAAAAAAGTACTTTGGTAAAAGTATTGATTGGTGAAAAGGTGGAAATGTAAAACTCACCTATTCTGCAATAGCACACAGAAACCTATTCTGCAATAGTAGAATAAATTTTTATCCATGCTTTATATTTTGAATTCTTGTGACATTTCCAAATCGAGAATCCCAAATTGTTTCATAGTCTAAGGTCCTTTTGTGTCTGAAAATAGGTCCCCGTGGATATAGTCGTGGAAGATGACAACCAAATAGAATAGCAAAAGCACATTTCTACAAAATTTCACATCAAGCTTACAAACAGTAAGAAGAAACATCAATAATCAATGAAATTACATAATTTACTGAAAATAGTGGCAACAGTAAAATATTTAATGAAAAACTTACAAAATGTTACAGCAATTTTTTGATGTCTGTGTTAAGAAAACGTTTCACATGTTGTTAAGCTTTTTATGGGTTGTGTTTCTTAATTTGATGTCTTGTGTTTTAGTAATACTGAGAACAAGTTATTCCTATTCTATTTCTAAGATTATATTTTCGATAGGTCAATGCTACAATATTTCACGAGTATTGATATTGAGCATTTACATTAGCATACTATACTTGGAGCGATTCAGTTTTCTTTCTAAACATTCATATCGGATCACGGAGTGCGTAAAACGGTCTATTAATATTTTATTGCTATTCCTACATAGCCATTTACTTAATTCCCTGTTTTTCGCAGAAATTATTTAGGTCTTCTTTGATCCAGTCCAAAATATATTACTTTCGTGAATCTACAGATTTACCAACTCTACTTAGAAAAAAAAACTAATTTTTGAGTATTCTCAATCAATTTATTAATTTGTATTTGTATTGTGCTAATTGGTGTTTTTTCAAGGAACGCTGGTTTTTCTACCTAAGCTCTCTTTGGACGGACATAATATTACTTTAAACACAATTTGTTCACGTCTTATTTTCCCAGCTTTCATAAGCTTCAAAAGCAAAGACATATTGCTCATAAAAACGGTATTAATCGAAAGAGTATATGATTCTTTTCTTGCTGGTTTCATAACTTTCTCATAACATAATATTGACACACCTGTTTATTGAAGCTGTCGTCTATCCTTAATTCCATTTCTAGGTTATATAGAGCTTCCATATACTCTATGAAAGAAATTGATTAAACAAGCCAAAACAAGCCATAATTTGAAGTCCTTTCGTCAGCATCTATTTAGCTAAGGGACTTAATTGTTTTTGAGCTATTTAAGCAAAGTGAGCTACAAAGTGAGTTACAAAGTGAGCTAGAAAAGTTGTGTTTTTCATATTTGGACCCTGGCGTTAATTACAAAAAAAAGAAAATAAGGAACCAAATTAAGTAGTGATCTGTAATTTTCTTAATGTTAAAATATCAAATAGCCCAATAATATTTCCATGCTTGTGTCTATTTTACTAGTTGAGGATAATAAAAGTACATAGATTACTTTTGTTCTTTTTCTGTCCAAGAATATTTAAGCTGTAAATAAACCTTATGTTAAATAAAAAGGCATATCTCGAACGGAAATGATCAAAAAATACTAACAAGAATGGGCATTTAAAGTGAGTACAGTACAAGGCTTCGATTATTGTTCATGTGCCCAAACTCTTGGTTTTTTAAAATACATTTTCAGGCTTAGCTGGATATGATAGAGTACAATGACATTATTTTGATGCTTCGGAAAAGCCAATCCCTTTATGAAAGATTAAATAAAAAAAAAAAGTTTTTTTTTTTAACTGAAAGTGAGGAACGACGTTAAAACTTAAAACGAACAGAAATTATTGCGTATATGAAAGGGACTGCCCCCTTCTCAACGCCTCGCCCTTTACGCTGAAGTTTTTTATTGTTTAAAAAAAATAGAGTTGTGAGAAAGTCAAACTTTAGCGTAAAGAGCGAGGCGTTGAGGAGGGGACAGCCCCTTTCATATACGGAATAATTTCTGTTCGTTTTAAGTTTTAACGTCGATCCTTGCTTTCAGTTAAAAAAAAACTTGTTTTTTTATTTAATTTTTGAACGTCTTTGAATTAATGCAGGTTTTTATTTTGGTTCACGGTACATGAATAATTAGAACAAAATTTGCATATTAATTTTACTTTTATTTGGCTAAATGGCTTTCTCTAAACTTGTTTAATTTGATTTACGAACGTTTTTTGTTAGTAATAAATATACGTAACTTACGAATTAACTTACGTAACGAACTTCTATATTCAGAGATTTTTAATACGTATATTAGGGGGTTCACCTCTTTAAGCTAAAGTTCGAATTTTGTTCCAATTCTTTAAAAATGACCCCTTAATCACAAAGGCCGTCAATTAGAATAAATAGCTCTTATGAAAGTACTAAAAAATCTTTGGCTTAAAGAGCGAGGTATTGACTAGGGGGTGAACCCAATCACATGCGTAGTATTTTCTGTTCGTTTAAGTTTTGATGTTGCTCCTTACTTTCAGCTGAAAAACTGTTTTTTTTTGTATTTAATTTCTGATCTTTTTCTTTAATAATGCTGGGAAATCCGGCGCCCCCTTCATAGCAATGTCCCTTCCCCCATGAAAACTTCCTTAATGGACAGATCCCCCCACATAACCCTCGAGCCTCCCCCCACCTACCAAAAAAAATCCCCCCTGAAAACGTCTGTATACTTCCCAATAACCAATACTTTATGTTAACATTGGGTAAAGTTCATAACTTTCAGCCCTCCCCCGGGGACTTTGGGGGATAAAGTCATCCTAAAAGACATAGTTATCATATTGTCGACCATGCTGAACAAAATGGCTCTCTCAAATTTTGATCGGTTGACTTTGGGAAAAAAATGAGCGTAGGAGGGGGCCTAGTTGCCCTCCATTTTTTTCGGTCACTTAAAAATAGCACTAGAACTTTTAAAATCCGTTCCAATGAGCCCTCCCACGATATTCTAGGACCACTGGGTCAATACGATCACCCCTGCAAAAAAAAACAACAAAAAAAAACAAATAAACAAATAAACACGCATCCGTGATCTTTCTTCTGGCAATAAATGCAAATTTCAACATTTTGTAGATAGGTGCTTGAAACTTCTACAGTAGGGTTCTCTGATACGCCGAATATAATGGTTTGATTTTCATTAAGGTTCTATAACCTTTAGGGGGTCTTTCCCTCTTTTTTCTAAAACCAGCCAAATCTTCTCAGGCACGTTACTTTTAATGGGTAAGACTAAACTTGACGAAATTTATATATTTGAAATCAGCATTAAAATCTGGTCCTTTTGATGTACCTATTGGTATCAAAATTCCTTTTTTTAGAGTTTCAGTTACCATTGAGCCGGGTCGCACCTTACTTACAGTTCGTTACCACGAACTGTTTGATAATCAGTGAAATATAAAGCCATTTCTTATTTAGGTAAAATAATTACTTGAAGATGATGTTTTTGAAGAAGTTGTTAGGTCAAATTTTCTTGAGAGCAGGGTATTCATAGTACTACGTAACGAAATCTAAATTTATATTATCCAAAATTGTCAATTTCTTCCTTTACATAACTTTTTGCATAGTGGTTTAAATTCTGCGTTTTTTTTTTGTTAAAAAAAAAGTTCAGAACAACAAATATCTTCTGCAGCTCAAAACTTTAAATTGCAGGCGCCATCAAATCGACAATTCGAGCAACCTAAAATCTGTTTATTCATGTCGTGTACGTCAGCCAAGCAATGAATCAGTAAATGTTTCCCTCTTGCTTGAAAACACTGACTTTTCATTACTCAATATTTTTTTTTTACTACTTTAAGCGTTCGGCCTGGTCTTAGGAAATCGCATTAGATGATCCAAAGTTCTGCTAATAATCACCAGAATTCCGTTAACGTTTTGTTTCAATTTCCTTTCTATTGTGCCTTTTCTTCTTAGAAACAAGTTTGTAATTGTTTCCGGTAGGAACTTATTGTAATCTACTAAATAATGATACTCATAACTCATTGTCTGTGTTCTAGGTCGTAAGCAACAAAGAAAAGGAATCTGATGTTGGTGCTCTCACTAGATTTTTGAAACTCAAAGAGACATTTGCGTCAACATTGCAAAACTCACAAAATCTTGGTAAGATAGCCTCGAAAAAACTAGTGATGAAAGAATTTCCAATATCATTAAAATTGATTAATTAATCAAACTGTTAGTTGCAACGCACTGTAAATAAAGAGCAACCCCTGCCAGCAGTACCCAGAAAGTACAAGAAAGTAGTATTGACTTAAAAAAAAGAAGAAAATCTTTGCTTATGAGAATGCTAAGGGTGATTTTTTTCCTTAATTTAAAGGTACTCATAAATAATTGTTAGTATAAGTGAATATGCAGAAGAATAGAGAAAACGGAACCAATCGCCCCCCCCCTCCAAAAAAAAGAAGAAGAACAGAGTCAATGCGATGAAAATAGCGCCATCAAACTATGGAAGCCTAAGAAGCCCCTAACAGAATTTTCAGGCCAATAGCTATGAATTTCAAAATTTTATTAGTCAAGTGTCATAGACGGGTGTTCATATTATTTTTTTTTTACTATGGGTAATCATATAGAGTCTTTGTTCAGAGATCTTCAGAAGTGGTCTTATTTGAATGAAACTCACGAGTTCTGTTTTTAAGAGTTAAAGGCGACCAAAAGGTTACTAGGGCAAATTCTGTACTATTTGTCGCCACAGAGACCATTTCGGATGAGCATGGGGTTGCATCGAGATTATAGTAGCTAGTTCAATCAGAATGGTTTAAATAGGAATAAAATTTGTCTCCAAAGGTTAAAGACCCAAACAACCCCCAGGGCCCCCCTATTACTCAATTTGTTTTGAAGATTCAGAAATACAACTTTGAAGAGAGGAAGGGTTGTTATACATTGTTCAACCCACGCCCTAACGGATCTTATGGTCAAGAGCACTTCCTCTCTTGGGAAATTTCCTCTACTCATGAGCAAATATCTATTTTCAAATCAAAAGTTTATCAGCAAACTCCATTAGAAAGCTGAAGATGTTATATACCTTGGGAAGATGCAACCGCACATAATTTTTATCCAAAACAATTTTCGAATCCTAAGGACCATTCCTTTGTTGATACAAATAAAAACATTATATAAATGTCATATTCTAGGCCAAAGGGCTAATTGACAAAATTTAATATAAAACTGAATACATTTTAGATGAATTTTGAAAAGGCTGAGATGTAGCCGTAAATGATCGAGAGTTGTATATGCTTCTCCTCCTCCCTATATCCAACCAAAACTGTGATCATAATGACTGCTTTAATAAGAAATAGGTATAGAATGTTATATGAGGGGTCTTTCAAGCGGAATCAGCAAGACCTCCTGCCCATACATGTTCTTGCCTTTTTGGCCCTGGTGTCTTCGTGCCAAAACAAGATGTGCACTTGAAAGAGAAAATAAGCATTCTAATGAGAGCAAGCTAAATACGTATATAAGCATTATATTTCCGATGAAAAGCTGGTGATATTTTTTTTTGCAAAAAAAAAAACATCCCTGGCAACGAATTGTAAGTAGGAAATGACGCAATCTCAATAGTAACCGAAACTCTAAATAACGAAATTTTGATATTAGTAGATACATTAAAAGAATTGGCTTATTATGTTGATTTGAAATATATAAGATTGATTAAGTTTAATGTACCAAACAAAGGCTACGAGCCTGAGAAAATTTGCCAGATTTTCAAAAACGGAGGGAAACACCTTCTAAAATTCGAGAAATATTAATGAAAAGCATACCATCAGATTCAGTGTATCTGAAAAAACATATTGTAGATGTTACAAGCTGCGATCTTCAGAAATGGTGAATTTTGCATTTTTTACCAGAAGAAAGGCTGCGGATGTTTTATTATTACTTTTTATAATTTTTTTTTTCCAGGGTGTTCGTGTCAAACCAATGATCCTAGATTATTGGAAGAGGGTTTATTTGAACAGAACCTAAGGGTGTTATTGCCCTTTTTAAGCAGCCAAAAAATCGGAGGGTAGCTGGTCCCCCTCCCATGCCAATTTCCCCTCAATGTCGTCAGATCAAAATTTTGAGATATCCATTTTCTTCAACATAGTTGGACGGTCTAATAACCATGCCTTTAGAGATAAAATCACCCTCCTTCCCCTGAGGAAAGATCGTTAAGTTATGAAATTTGCCCATTGTTTATTTGGTATTGGGAAGTATGCTATACATACATTTTGTGTTTGTTGGGTGAATTTTCTGTTAGGGGGATTTTCCATGGGGAGAATTTTTCATTGGAAGAGAAGTTTCGGGGGGGGGGGGACTTTTCATGTGAAATTTCACTGCTACTGCTATTAATAACAACTCACCGCAGCACCAAGCCACTTGAGGCCAACACAGCATCGCACACTCCTCCTCCATCGCAATCTATTCAGAGCTTCCCTCTTCACATCCTCCCAGGAAATTCCCATTTCCTTTAAATCTTTCTTTATGACATCCACGCACCCCAGCCATGGACGACCTGCTTTCCATGTAGCCCTAGACGGTTTGTCGAAAAGCCCCCCGGCAGTCTGTCATCCTTCATCTGCAAAACGTGCCCTAGCCATCTTATCTTTTCTCTCATTATAGTCCTAGAAATCGGGATGGAACCACACTTTTCGTGCAGCCTAGTGTTTGAAATATGTTCTGTCAGCCGAGTACCCAGAACAATCCATAGACAACACGTCTGGAAAACATCTAACAAATCTTCATCCACTTTTCGGAGTACCCATGCTTCAGAGGCATATTTGACCACCGTCATCACTGTAGCTTCCAAAATTCTAATCTTGGTTTGCAGACTTATCTTCGTATTCTTTCAAACTTTTTTTAACTTTGAAAAAAAAACACCCTGAGCCTTGGCTATTCTATTTATAACATCTTCACTGCTTCCACCGTTGTTACTAATAATACTACCAAGGTAAATGAACCAACGTCACCTTTAGATTTTCACATATTCTTAGCCCTAGTGACTTAGTCTTCTTAATTTTAATTGTTAAACCTATTCTAGCTCCCTGAACTCGCAAAACCTCTAGAAGTTATTTATTTTGCTGACACTTTCATGTAGGATACTTAAATCATCAGCATAATCTAAGTCCACAAGAATTTTTCCTCCAAATTTGATTCTGTGGTCTCCCAATGCCTTTCCTGTGCCCCTCAAGACAAAATCCCCAAAAACTTATCCATATAAAAGGGGATAGAACACAACCCTGCTTAACTCGTGATTTAATACGAGACCAGCTGCTAAACTCATTTTCTACCTTTTCAGCAGCATTATTATTCTCGTACACAGCACTAATCACTTTAATGCATTTGTCTGGTATACCATACAAGGATAAGATCTTCACTAAGGCTCTTCTATCGGCAGAATCGAACTCTTGCTCATAATTTAAAACTGAGGACCAAAGGCGTTTGATAATTCAGCCACTTCTCAATTATTAACCTAAGAGTAAAATTTTGGTCGACACCTCCTGTACCTTTTATAAAACCACACTGTTCTTCTCTTATAACCTTGTTTAAAGCATCTCTCAGTCTAAAAAGTATCATATTACTAAGTAGTTTAATACCTACAGAGACCTGACTAATGCCTCGATAACTACCACACTCACTATTATCACCTTGCTTATACAGTGGTTCAATTATGGTTTTCCTGAAATTGCTAGGTATTTCCCCTATTTCAAAAGCCATATTCATAATCTCCAGTAACTTATTTTTAACCTCAGAACCACCGTATTTAAGAAACTGATTTACCACACTTCAGCACCTGAAGCCTTATTATTTTTTAATCCTTTTAGTACTGTCACTAATTCTTCCTCACAAAACAAATCTTCCTTCACGTCCAAAGTATCACAAACTTTTTCATTTTCCTGTATATATTTTCCTACAACTCCATTTCGGTTTATTACAATCTCGAAATATTTTTGCTTATCACTTTTAACCCTTTCCTTATCACTAATTGTGGCCCCGTTCTTATCTTTGACTGGGACAAGTCCGGATTGACTTCTCCCTCTCAATTTATTAACATGCAAGTACGATATTTTACTATTATGCCGTCTAGGTTCTTTTCCTGGCCATAGAGCCTTACGGGGGAGTTTATTTTGAAGTGTATTTTGTTAAGTTTATTGATTGAATAAATTGATTGATTGATTGATTGATAGGTGCATCTTCCAGATCCTTGGGAAATTTATCCATGGCCTGCACTTTACACCTTCTTAGTTCATATTTTAATGATTCCTCCACTTTCCTTACATTACTTTTGTTTTCATATGATCTATCACTCAGAAAATTCTTGTACAAGCCCCTTCTCCTGTCTATGAAATATAAAACTTTTTCACAAATATTCCTAGCTGCACTCCTAACTTTCTTCCCTTAGAAATCATCAGCAACTTAACATATTGTTACCCTAAAATTATTCCATGCCTTTTCCACACTGTCAAACTTAAAACTCTCCAATTTAGTATTCAAATGTTCCTGGAAAGTTTGTCTCAAATTTCCATCTTGGATTCTATCACCTTCCCGGAAAGAAGTTATCCTTCCAAAATTTCAGCTGTAAATTAACCCTAGACACTACTAAGAGTACCAAACATTGCAGTAGAAATTCCAAGAGGATATCGACTTTGTCTTGAATGGGAGGAAGTGTATGCAAGATACGTGATATCTTTGAGTAAATTTAAATTGGAGGAACAATTATGCTTCGCTGCAAAAGTCGATGGTGAACTAATAAAGATCTTGTACTCTTCCTTTGAATAGTTGAAATGAAAGACTCCTTTTTTACAAGCGGAAATTCTTTTATTGATAGTACGACACAAATCATTCATACAACTGAGTTCCTCATATGGTAATACAACATACGGATATTCAAATGAATTGATCTTTTGAATTTTATGTAGATCGCTAATGAGTGGCGGCCAATCATAGGGTCTAATTTTCATATCATATTTGTGGTCTTCTCTCAGGATATCATATTTATTTTTGAGAATACAGTCGACAAGAGCCACTTCATACGCGCCGTCGAATTTGATGGTGGGAGAGAGTTTCGTCCAAAAATCACTAGTTTTATTCAAATATTGTAGAGTGGATCAGACATATTGGACATGAATGTCCAGTAGAAATCCTTGGGCATTGTTAGTGTCTTAGACTGCAACCCAAGAATCAAAATCAGAGTTGTATCCTAGCCAACGAACAAGCAATTGTCTCTTGCCCCTGTGAGTGCGACTCTTTAATGTCTTTTCAATTTTTAAATTTCACTACTGTTTCTAACTTTTTGTAATTCATAATCATAAAAAAGCACCGAGAATCTCATCACCTTTGGTGTCTCGCAGACGGTATGTTATGGGTTTGAAGTCTAGGATTTTAGACACTTTAAAAAGTTCAGTGGACCGTAAATTATTCCCCTTTTCAAAAATATTAGTAGTTCTATTAATTCAAACAGTATCGCCAACATAGAATTTTTTCTTCACAATTTTTTTTCACTGTAATATTGTTTAAGAAAAGTGTCAAATGTATTTTCACTGCGATGAACTTCCCGAGGGCTAACATTGGACAGAGATCGATGGCGTCGTTGATTATATATTTGCATGATTTTATCTAAATCATGAATAAAAGCAGCAGTATTTGTCAGTGTACATTACATCGAAATTAATAGTCGAATTGTTCTTATCAATGGCTCGGCCAATGCAGCCGTTATCGGGCTATGACTATGATAGAGCTTTGTATTATATTTCAATAGAACCTTTTCCACACGTGGATTAACAAATTCACTACCCTGATCACTTTTAATTTTTCTAAAACTATCTTGTTCAAGAATGCTTTCTAAAGCCTGAGCAACTTCAGCACCTCTCTCTTTGATCGCAATGGAATAGCATATGCATAGCGGCTAAAGACACTGATTGCCTTTAGAATACATTTACAGGACGTATTGCGTCGTCTTTGAATTTTATCTAGAGTTAAAAGATCTACTTGCATTATATGCAGTAGGAAAAAGGCTATAGTTTGTCGATATTGTTTGCCACGAATCTTATGATTTCAATGTAAAGTGTAACTCGGCTCATTGTCTAGATACTCTTTTTCATTTTTTAAAGTGTTGACACCGCCACTGATAACGGTGACCTTAGAAAGTGTTGTGGGGGAACTCAGACATCCAACTTCACCAATATTTTCATAAAAATGTTTTAAAACTTCATCCATTTTAAACGCAAACATGTAGTGTAATGCCCACTACCCTTTCGCACACTGGAGGGTAGTGCTTGTAACGGTGAGTTGATATCAATACGTCGTCGCTTTTGTCTAGCAACCACCGTTGGTGTTATCAAATCATGGCTGCTACTGATAGCTGTGCTAGTATTTTCCAAGATTGATTTAAAATCTCCTTCTTCTTCTTCTTTTTTAAATGGTGTTATTGTTGGTGTTGCTGTTAGAGGACTGGAAGCATTACTACATTCCTTTAATTTCTTTAGAATTTTCTTGTTGCGAATAAGAATTTTGGAGAAGTTTGATGTATTTAGAAAGCTGCATAGATTATTGTCAAATGATACAAGTCCTTTACGATTTGTAACCATATCACAAATGAAATCAAGTAGATTATAATTTTTTCCCTGAATTGTAATTCCTTTCCCTGTTCTATCGACTTGAACTTGACGATCATCACTTTCCAACACGAGATATGTTAATACTCTTTTACTCTGTTCACGATATGTGTATGGCAGCAGGTTTCCAATAGTTGTCACTATTGAATTCAGTTCCTTCTTCTTTGATTGTATTGTTGTTGTTGCAGAATCTTGAAGAGATGTTTCATTTTTTTTAGGGGGGGGGGGTCAATGACACTTACATTGACGGGTCTCTCGCGATATGGTTTATGTTTGTCCACGCGAAGAAGTGCATCTTGAAGTAAAACCAGCTTTTTATCAGTCGCAATATTTTATCATTAATGAATTTGCTTAGATTGTCCTCAAAGTGTTCGATTTGTGAAAGAACGAGTTTTATTGGGGTAAATTTGTAGGATTTAGCCATCTAGAGAAAAATGTTTACAAGTCCTGCGATTATGGGCAGTAAAAATTTAAAAAAGCTACCGCCCGCTTGAAGGAGAAGTTTTCTTTTAAAATCTTTTCCTTTGTTTTTGCGAGCCAAGGCACGTACAGTAGACCTATGTTGCTTTGTCTGTTGTCTAACACCTTCTGGCAAGTGTACATTGCCCTCAGTTAAATTAAAACAAAGTTCAGATATTAGATTAATAAATTCTTTGTCAACACCATGTTTGAGTATGGCTTTCCTGAGTGGGGGTTTTGAAGTGCTTAGAATGGAAAATAAGTTTCTATTTTCGTGTAGTTTCTTCAGTGTCGTGATGGCAACTAATAACCCTTTCTACTGTTCACCGGAAGATATACAGTAATTCCTTTGTCGAAAACATCTTTGACTACATGTAAATCCTCGGGTGTATTCTGATTAAGATCCAACAGAATGTAGCCGTAGGGCCTATATGTTGCCTGACTGTGCGCTGAAAGTAGAAATTTTGGAGCACTGGGATATATTTGTTTATTAAGAGTTATTATAGAACTTGAATCACGAACAAACCAGTAGATAATATAGTAGGTATAGTTCAAAGCAAGGGTTCTCATAAACTTGCTCTGATGAAACAGATTGTGTAAGACTAGGTTTACGGAAATGTGTTCATGATGTGGGCGAACAGTAAACAGTTGTAGCTTTTCTTGAGACCATTGTTCAATGGATTCAGCTAAATCATCAATAATCAGCCAAGAGTTTGGCTCAATACTGTTGAAAACATCAAGCCCCCGTATGAATTGTATTGGCATAGATATGGCAGCAGCAATAGATTTTATTTGATCATATGACTCCTGCCAAATATTACAGCAAAAGTATTTTTTTTCAGTTTTTCCAAAAACATTTTATTACAATTTTTAATTAGTTTATATAAAAGTGTTGTTTTCCCCGACATTGACGGACCACAGAGAATCGATCTGAATCGTGTTTTAAATTGATACATACTGTTGTTGATGCAGTTGGACTACAACTAACAGTAAACCATACTTTTCTAATGAATAAATAATAATAATTATCCCCCCCCCCTAGACTAGAGCAGTCTACCTAGTACGATATTCAATAGCAACAAAAAAACAACAACAATTTAAGAACCATATTTTTCTTTTATTAGCAATACTTTCTTACAACAATCAATAAAGACAATAGCAAGAGAACAGAACAGAACAATAACAACAGTTTATGAATCATATTTTCTTTTATTAGCAACACTTTTTTTACAACAACAACAATAAGTATTTTAAATATTGCATACACTTAATATCAGTAGCAGCAGCAGCACAGTTGAACATTTATAGGCTAAGAGAATAGAATAAGAAAAAATATTTACAACATTTAACAGATGAGAATCCCCCTGAAGCCAGAGGCCAGCGGGGCCGGAGGCTGGCCCCGCCAACTCGATTCAACTGGATCTGAAATACGGTAGTGGCCATGGGGGACTACCCTCACACCATCCTCACGTACATAGACCTTGTCGGATATGCAAGACATGGTATTTTTCTCTACTCTAACAATATAGTTCTTAAATTATAGAGAACGAACTGCCATTACTTTTGATCTTGGCACTAAACTACTTTCCACACAATTTTTGTCGTTATTCATGTCGAAATAATGGTTCATAAAGTGTGTAGGCACACCTTTGCATGCTTGTTTTATATCCTTATTGTGTGTTTCCACAAAGTATACTTTCGGACGGGGGAACACCCCAATGGATCTTAAATCGCTCCCCTTTTTCGACTTTAACATCATCAACTGATTGAGGGACTGGTGTTTAACCTGCTCAGGATAGATGCTCTCATACCAATTCGTAACATCCATTCGAGAGCTAATATGTAGGCCATTTTCCAAATCTTCCAATAAATACTCAGTTTTAACTTTTAATAGGAGTGAATCCATGTCTCCATAGTACACTTGAACTTTCCCCTTCTTTGGCCATTGTACCTTACACACATTGTAAAAGAATGACAACATGAGTTTCTTGGGAATTTCCAGTACCGAACACCCACCCGCGATATTTTTATTCAGAACGAATTTTTTTTCTGTGTAGAGGAAGCATATTCAAGTCTATGACATTGAATGTTGTGAAGTTGGGGTTGGCAACAATTCGGGCGCATTCCCGGGGCAGGTTACGACGTCACAGCGAGTTCTGTTCCGTACGCTTTCACATATTTTCCCAAGGCTGAATTTAAAATTAGTTTGTAGATTTCTTTTTCAACTTTACTTTTTGCCTGTGAACGTTTACTGACAAATGGGTCAATAAACCTTTTTAAATAAGATTTCTGATCGAACTGCAGGGCTCTGTGTATCTTTGTAACCTTGAAACCGTTGGTCACCATCCATCGCAATAGTACATGGTGATCAACGATATTCTTTTCAGGTTCCAGATCAGTAATTAGTTTCTGCTTGGAGGGGGTCCAATGCATGCCCATATCCTCGACCAAAGACAAATTGTATGGACTCAAAGAGTGCTTGGTCACAGGACAATTTACACACGGAAAAACAAAATCTTTTACGGAGTATTGGAGCTGCATTGGTATATGACCCTCAATTTCAAAAAAACATCCTTTGGGTTCATTTTCCTCGAAAGTGTGAATGTCGGGGAAATCTATGGCACAAGGGTTTTCAAGCCATTTGTAACTGCCACACGGTAAAAAGTAGTGAGCTATTGCCGTGGGGTACAGAGAATTCATATCTAGAAAAACAGTATTGGGCTTTAGACCGTCGACAGAGTTCTGTCCAGTTGGATTAGTTGTCATGATACGGTCCGCGCGAAAAATATACCCCCCCCCTCATAGATCTTTCCATAAATAAGCGTTGATCAACATCGTTGATCAAACCTATTTCTTCCCTACTGATTTTTAGAATTAAATCCATTACCGGGCGTGGAGTTGAAAAATAATAGCCAATGTCCAAGCCGAATTCCGAATAGATTTGGTCTGTGTTCTTGCAGACAATATCTAAAAGAGTTAAAACATCACTTGCCAAGTACTTTCTACAATAGTCCCATCCATTTTTACAGTCCCCCTTAGCCCAAACCCTCTTGGCAAATTCATAGTCATCGGCAGTGCACTGACTATCAGTAAGTGAATTATAATATGCTTAAATGGGGGGAAGTTTCTCTTCACTCAACCTCGCGCTAGAGCTGTAATAATCATATGCATATATGCCTTTACAAGTTAGTAAATCATATATTTCATTGTCAGGAAAGCGTTGTTTAAGCAGAGGGAAACTAGCAAAATTGTCACTTTTCTTCATTTGGATTAATTGGCTAAGAGGTTTGGGCAGAAAACTATATGAATCTAAAAACGGATTTTGTTCCAACAAGTATGCCCATTATCCAATGTTTGCCACTTGAATTCTAAAAACAACAACTTCTCAGCTGATTTGGGTATAATATTATATGTAAATGAGTTATCTACCCAGGGGCTATCTGCAACTCCCTCCCTGTACATACGTGAAAATGCAGGTAAAATAAATTTCAAATCCTAATTTGAATTGTGGATAAAAACCGATATAATGTACTGTTGATGTACGTTTACATTGCACGATTGATGTGCTACGCCACGAAAGTTACTACTCCCTGATGATATTTAATACCATAAATGATCGTTGTCGTGGACTTTCCCCTCCCCCCTTAGTCTTTTTCCCCTATTCCCTTTCGCCTTAGTCCCCTCTTCAAATTCTCCCTTACATACCCAACACATTTTCCATTTATTATTGCTAAGCGATCTTCTGCTGATAGAATCATGGGATAATGTGTATGTCTCAACCGAGAGATGGCCTTATTCACTGTGACGATTAATTTAGTCAATGCTGTGACCATACAATCATTCTCGTCCAATGTCTAAACTATTTCTAACAGGTGCATTATGTTACTGGCGTCCTTTTGAGCGTGGGCATATGACACTGCAATAGCTTGATGCTCTTTGATAGGATTTGAATTTATTATTGCTAAGCGATCTTCTGCTGATAGAATCATGGGATAATGTGTATGTCTCAACCGAGAGATGGCCTTATTCACTGTGACGATTAATTTAGTCAATACTTTGACCACACAATCATTCTCGTCCAATGTCTGAACTATTTCTAACAGGCGCATTATGTTACTGACGTCCTTTTGAGCGTGGGTATAAGACACTGCAATAGCATGATGCTCTTTGATAGGATTTGAATTTTATGGGTTGTTCACATCTGTAAGTTTAGCCTCGCAGTCCAAAAAGAATTTATCACTTTGCATAAGCGTATTCTGAAAATTTATAAATCGTAAAACTGCCCGGT
The DNA here is from genome assembly GCA_027921565.1 of Artemia sinica. Taxonomy (NCBI): domain Eukaryota; kingdom Metazoa; phylum Arthropoda; class Branchiopoda; order Anostraca; family Artemiidae; genus Artemia; species Artemia sinica. Next base: position 35,433,762 of record CM051266.1, on the reverse strand, counting down.
CATCGGCAACTGTCTCCACAGATTGACAGCCGTGTCGGTTACAATGTTTCATGTGATTCTGTGTCTTTAAATCGCTACGAAATCTTGACAAACATATCGGGCAATAGTAACATACCCCAAATTGCTTATCCTCTCCCAGAAGCCTACTAATATCCGTAATTGGATTAAAATGACCAATTAAACCAGTTTCCGTAGGTGGTGTGTACAACCCCCAAACCCAGTGCTTCACTGATTCAATCGACGGAGCTTTTACTGAAAATATTAACCCCTTTTTATTAGTGCGCACCCCCTTCAAATTCCATTTCATATTGTAGCACTGTAACACCGATCTTTAACTGCGCGTTTGCCCATTCAAGAATATCTATTCCTTTGAGTGTTATAGGAAATTTGCCTGTTAAACAGCTGAAATCTACTCGGGGGAAATCTGATCTCTATTTCCAATGTACAGCCCAATCGTACAAATTTTTCTTAGTAGTATTATTTTGTAGAGGTTGGAAAGCCGATATAAGAAATGCGTACATGAAACACTTTCGGCCTGTCTCAAAACAAATTTGTTGGACTCCCTTACACCCTTAACTTATAACTTAGAATAGAAATCATTACGTGTATGAAGAGGTTTCCCCTTCGTTAAACCTCAGTCTGTACGCTATAGTTTGACTTTTGTCCCAATTCTTTACGAACGACACCTGAAAACCAAGTGTCGTTTAACTAGAACAATAGGAAGATTTTTTAAAAGTGCAAAAAAAATTTAGCATGGAGAGCGAGGTATTGAGGAGGAACTCAATTCAGGATGAGAATTTGAGAGAAGTTTACCAGGAACAGTTTGAATACTGAACAGAAGAGCATAAAATTAGACAAAGTAGTAGACGAATAGAACAATTTTAGGAAAATGCTTTGTGAAGCCGTTTATGGTGTTTAAGGGTGGAATGTTAGAAACGCAGCCAGGAATATAAGTGGAAATGCTTTATGCTTAGCCGAGAAGAGGAGGGGCTTGTACAATAATTAACTGGGTTATAGATTATATAAAAATAAAAGGAATCTAAAGAAAGTGAAAAAAGGACAAAAACACGAATTAAGGTGGTCTGAAATGGAGGCCATGGATGAAATTGAAGATTTTTTAAAAGTGCAAAAAAAATTTAGCGTGGAGAGCGAGGTATTGAGGAGGAACTCAATTCAGGATGAGAATTTGAGAGAAGTTTACCTGGAACAGTTTGAATACTGAACAGAAGAGCATAAAATTAGACAAAGTAGTAGACGAATAGAGCAATTTTAGGAAAATGCTTTGTGAAGCCGCTTATAGTGTTTAAGGGAGGAATGTTAGAAACACATCTAAGAATATAAGTGGAAATGCTTTATGCTTAGCCGAGAAGAGGAGGGGCTTGTACAATAATTAACTGGGTTATAGATTATATAAAAATAAAAGGAATCTAAAAAAGTGAAAAAGGACTAAAACACGAATTAAGGTGGTCTAAAATGGAGGCCATGGATGAAATTGCTGAAAACATGGAATGTCCAGATAGACGGCATAATAGTAAAATATTGTACTGAAACGTTTAAAATTGAGAGGAAATAGTCAACCTGGATTTTACACTTAAACATAGGAATGGGGCCACAGTTAAGGAAAGATGAGGACACACAGATAAGAAAAGATTAAAGGAAAGAGGGGCAGAACATTCTGAGAATGTTAAAACATTAGAAAACTACAGGGAAAGACATAGAAAAGAGTAAAAAAAAATTGTGACAATTCGGAAGTGGAGGAAGATTTATCCAGGTTGTAGCGGCAGCTAGAAAACTAATAAGAGGCGATCACGTCCCATATTAAAAAATATAATAGCCAATAACTCCTAAAAACAAAGTCAGATCGAAATGCAATGTACACTATTAGAATTGTCTTCTTCGAAACTCCTATATAGGAAATTTACAGCTCCTTGGCTTGAATAAAGAGGAAAATCCATTGGCTTTAAAACAAGAATAATGGTTGCAAGCACAATATTCTGCATTAACGGTATCTTTTTTCCTTTTTTTCTTCTGCACAGCTACTGGGGCACTGGAAAATCATAGTGAACTGTTTATTGGCTGATTTGAAAGATATCACACTATAGTAGCAGTAGGTAGCTAGCAACCTAGTAAGTGTTATATTAAACAACAAACTATAGTCAATAGTTATTAAAGTATTTAAATAAATAATTTACATCAAGGGCCGAACTCTAGCCCATATTAGCTGAAGCGACAGGAAAAAGAATCCGAGTTGCAGTGGTAGCTAGCAGCCTAGTAAGAGACGGTCATTTCCTATAGTAAAAACTACAATAACCCATAAAGCAATAACCTACAGCACTCTTAGAACCGGCTTGTTCGAATTTCCTGCATAGAGAACTTACCGTCCCTTGGCTAGAACAACAAGGAAAATCTATTGGCTTAAAATAAAAGAAAAGTGGCTGAAACCACGATATTCTGCATCGAAGGCATCTTTTTTTTCTTTCCGATTTTCCTCCTCAGCTAGTGGGCACTGGAAAATCCCATAGTAGTAGCAAATGTTATAAACCATCATCTTGCATACGAAGATCAAATCTGGATTGCAGTGGTAGCTTGGAACCTAGTAAGAGACGAACACTTCCAAGAGTAAAAAGTAAAATAGCCCATACCTCCGAAAATAGAGTCAGATCAAAAAAAAAATAAGTACACTATTAGAATCACCTTATACGAAACCGCAATATAGGCTTGAATAACGAAAACCCCCCTATTCTTTTGAATGATTTTTTTAATGAAATTCCTCGGCTTGAATAAAGTTCAAGTTCTCTTCTGAATTTTCTCAATGAAAAGAAATAAGTTACAGGTCAATTCTAATTTTTTCCAAAGAAAATATAAAGGTTCCACTTCAGTTCTGATTTTTCTCAAAGAGATGAAAAAATTTAAAGTTCTGCTTCAAATTTTTCTTAGAAGATAGAAAAAAGTTACACTTTGATTGTGAATATTCGCCATGAAGATAAACAGCTCCACATTAATTCTGAGTTTTCTCAAAGAAGTGCAAAAATGTTGAAGTTCTCTTCTGAAGATAAAAATCTCCACTTTAATTCTGAGTTTTCTCAATAAAGTGAAGAAAAGTTCAAGTCCTCTTCTGAATTTTCTCAAATAAAAAAGTTACAGTTCAATTCTTAATTTTTCCATAGAAGTTAAAAAAAATCATACTTCGATTCTGAATTTTTCCCAAAGAAGAGAAAAAGTTCTGCTTTAATTCTATATTTTCTAAAAGAAGATAAGAAAATTTCAAGTTATCTTCTGGATGTTTTCTCAAAGAAGAGAAAAAGTTCCACTTTAATTCTGAGTTTTCAAAACGAAGCGAAGAAAAGTTCAAGTTCTCTTCTGAATTTTCTCAAAGAAAAGAAAAAAGTTATAGTCCAATTCTAATTTTTTCCAAAGAAAATAAAAAATCTCAGACTTTTTAATAAACATTCTAAGCGTTTGACATGCTAGCATATCCTAAAAATAATGGAAATACAACAAAGTAATGCATAAAGTATTTTTATTGAAATAACGACATGTAGAATATTAACATAAAATATGTCACATACATTATTACACATTATTAATATTATTGAGAAACTTTGGACATTTTGAATCTGTTCCAAAAAATAAATCATCATGTTCTCTCTTGATACTAGAGTTACCCTCTTCTCTTACTTCATAACCAGTAGAATAATCATTATTCCATTTTGTGTCATACGCAATTTTTACTGGGGTGTCACCTACAAGTTCAATACACGTTTCATCTTTGGTATTATTTGATTCATTGACTATATGATCATTGATAGTAATAATGTTCACTTGTGCTTTATTCTCCAGTAATTTATCTTCATATTCATTATTGATATTGTCTGCCAATGCCCTTTTTATTTTGCCTGCGATTTCATTGTCTATTATCACATTATTTTTACAGAGACCATAGTTCTGGCACGTAGACAAGATATTATTTATGATATTAGTGCAGCAGTATGCATGTCTTCTATTTCCCTTTGCTTTCATTCGAATGCTAGCACCGGAAAGATGATGATAAGATCTATCAATAGGTAACATGTTACCAGAACCATTAGCTAGAAGTTGCCCCTCCTCATCAACTATTATATTTATGTTGACATTCTCTTTGAGTACTAACTTCTCTGGAAATGATACTTTCACATATCCGCAATTTGCATGATGGAAATTCATGGGTAATCCAAACGAATTTAACTCCTCACTATCATGACAACGTAAGCATTCATTCCCAATAAGATCTCCACTACTACTTGTTTCATAGTTCAAATATATCTCTGTGTCAGCATTCAAGGCAACGATGACTTTATTCTGTGTACACATATTCCTCGAATAATTCATTTTCACTGATGCAGGTGTTTATCCCTCCAATGGGTGAAAATTACTGATTGAACACATGAAACAAACTAGGTAGTCTCGATAACCTTCCATAGAGTACCAGTGAAAAAGCCGCTTCGTGTGTAAAAGCAAGCACTGATTACGATTGGTATAGCTGCAAGCATAATTCATGTTGATATAGATGGCAGCACACTCGCTCAGACAAAGTCACATTGGGAGAGACATGCAAAACGTTAGGTTAATTTAGGTTTACTTAGAGTGGTGCGCCACTCTAGGTAAACCTAAAATTGAACTGTAACTTTTTTTATTTGAGAAAATTCAGAAGAGAACTTGAAATTTTCTTCACTTCTTCGAGAAAACTAAGAATCAAAAGTGGAACTATTTATCTTTAGAAGAGAAATTGAATTTTTCTTCACTTCTCTGGGAAAACTCAGAATTAAAAAGAAATTTTTATATCTTCATGGAGAATATTCAGAATTCAACTGCAACTTCTTTTCTATCTTCTACGGAGAAATCTATAACAGAAATTTAATACTTTTTCATGTCTCAGAAATTCAGAACTGAAGTAGAACTTTTTTCTCTTCTTTGGAAAATTCAGAATTGAGCCAACTTTTTTCTCTTCTTTAAGAAAATTCAGAAGAGAACAAGAACATTTGTACACTTCTTTGAGAAAACTCAGAATTAAAGTGAAACTCCTTATCTTCATGGCGAATATTCACAGTCAAAGTATAACTTTTTTCTATTTTTTACGAGAAATTTAGAACAGAACTTAAAATTTTTTTCACCTCATTGAGAAAATATCAGAACTGAAATGGAGCCTTTTTATTTTCTCTGGAAAAAATTTGAACTGATCTGTAACTTATTTTTTCTTTGAGAAAATTCAGAAGCGAACTTGAACTTTTCTTCACTTTATTGAGAAAACTCAGAATTAAAGTGGAACAATTTATCTTCAGAAGAGAACTTGAAAATTTTAGCACTTCTTTGAGAAGACTCAGAATTAATGTGGAACTCTTTATCTTCATTGCGAATATTCACAATCAAAGTATAACTTTTTTCTATCTTCTATGACAGATTTGAAACAGAACTTTAAATTTTTTCATCTGTTTGAGAAAAATCAGAACTGAAGTGGAACCTTTTTATTTTCTTTGAAAAAATAGAATTGATCTCTAACTTATTTTTTTTTTTGAGAAAATTCAGAAGAGAACTTGAACTTTTCTTCACTTTGTTGAGAAAATTTAGAATTAAAGTTGAACTTTTTATCTTCATTGAGAATATTCACAATCAAAGTATAACTTTTTTTTATCTTCTACGGAAAAATTTAGAACAGAACTTTAAATTTTTTTAAGTCTTTGAGAAAATTAAGAACTGAAATAGAAGCTTTTTTATTTTCTTTGGAAAAAACTAGAATTGAACTGTAACTTTTTCTTTTCTTTGAGAAAATTTCAGAAGAGAAAATGAAGATCAATCAGAACTGATGTGGAACCTTTTTATTTTCTCTGGAAAAAATTGGAATTGATCTGTAACTTATTTTTTTCTTTGAGAAAATTCAGAAGCGAACTTGAACTTTTCTTCACTTTATTGAGAAAACTCAGAATTAAAGTGAAACTTTTTATCTTCAGAAGAGAACTTGAAAATTTTTGCACTTCTTTGAGAAAACTCAGAATTTAAGATAAAATCTTTACCTTCATGGCGAATATTCACAATCAAAGTATAACTTTTTTCTATCTTCTATGAAAAATTTGGAACAGAAATTTAATTTTTTTCATCTCTTTGAGAAAAATCAGAACTGAAGTTGAACCTTTTTATTTTCTTTGGAAAAATTAGAATTGATCTATAACTTATTTCTTTTCATTGAGAAAATTCAGAAGAGAACTTGAACTTTTATTCACTTCGTTGAGAAAATTTAGAATTAAAGTGGAACTTTTTATTTTTCATTGAGAATATTCACAATCAAAGCATAACTTTTTCTATCTTTTCTTTCCTTCCTTGAGAAAAGTCAGGATTAAAGTGGAACTTTTTATCTTGATGAAGAATATTCACATTTACAGTATGACTTTTTTCTATCATCAACAGAAAAATTTAGAATAGAACTTTAAATTTTTTACATGTTTGAGAAAATTAGCAATTGAAGTGGAACCTTTTTTTTATTTTTTTTAATAAATTAAAATTGATAAGTAATTTTTTTCTTTGAGAAAATTCAGAAGAGAACTTGAACTTTTCTTGCCTTCATTGAGAAAACTCAGAATTAAAGTGAAACTTTTTATCTTCAGAAGAGAACTTGAAAATTTTTGCACTTCTTTGAGAAAACTCAGAATTTAAGATAAAATCTTTACCTTAATGGCGAATATTCACAATCAAAGTATAACATTTTTCTATCTTCTATGAAACATTTGGAACAGAACTTAAAATTTTTTCATCTCTTTGAGAAAAATCAGAACTGAAGTGGAACTTTTTTATTTTCTTTGGAAAAAATTAGAATTGATCTATAACTTATTTCTTTTCATAGAGAAAATTCAGAAGAGAACTTGAACATTTCTTCACTTCGTTGAGAAAATTTAGAATTAAAGTGGAACTTTTTATCTTCATTGAGAGTATTCACAATCAAAGTATAACATTTTCTATCTTTTGTTTGCTTCATTGAGAAAAGTCAGAATTAAAGTGGAACTTTTTATCTTGATGAGGAATATCCACAATTAAAATATGACTTTTTTCTATCATCAACAGGAAAATTTAGAATAGAACTTTTAATTTTTTATATGTTTGAGAAAATTAGCAATTGAAGTGGAACCTTTTTTTATTGCCTGTGAGTTAGCAACTCTTTCGGGCTTACCTTAACTGGTAAGCAGTTTAACCATTTTTTACCACCTTCATACAATCCAATTAAAAATGTTATCGAGCTCTGTTTCCCCCCTATTATTCAATCACCAATTAAGATCATTCATTGCAGAGCTAGGCAAATGCTATACCTTTTTTCGCAAATTGAGTTAGCTTTTATACAAATTATATAACTTTTTATCATTATTAGATACCGCTAATAATGTAAACGACACTGGACGAAAAGCAGTTCAGCCCTTTTTACTACTTTCATGCAATCCAATTAAAAATGTTATCGAGCCCTGGTTTATCCCTATAATTCAATCACCAATTAAGATCATTCAGATCATAGTTATGCCAATGGAATACCTTTTTTTCGCAAATTGAGTTTGTTTACGCAATGATACAACTTTTTATCATTATTAGATACCGCTAATAATGTAAACGACACTGGACGAAAAGCAGTTCAGCCCTTTTTACTACTTTCATGCAATCCAATTAAATATGTTACTGAGCTCTGTTTCATCCCTACTATTCAGTCACAAATTCAGATTATTCAGATCAGGGCTATGCCAATGGAATACCTTTTTTCGCAAATTCAGTTAGTTTACGAAATGATACAACTTTTTTTCATTATTAGATACCGCCAATATTGTAAACGAATCTGGACGAAAAACTGTTTAACCCATTTTACCACCTTCATACAATCCAATTAAAAATGTTACTGAGCTCTGTTTCACCCCTATTATTCAATCATCAATTAAGAATATTCATAGCAGAGTTATGCTAATAGAATATCTTTTTTCGCAAATTAAGTTAGTTACCTTAACTGGTAAGCAGTTTAACACTTTTCACCAACTTCATACAATCCAATTAAAAATGTTATCGAGCTCTGTTTCACCCCTATTATTCAATCACCAATTAAGCATTTTCAGAGCAGATTTACGCAAATAGAATACCTTTTCGCAAATAGAGTGAGCTATGATACCGCTAATAATATAAACGACACTAACGAAAGCCCTTATGCCTATAAGCTACAGATTTTTAATCTGTTTGACAAGTGCAAAAAAACATGATTATTTTCCCCTACAGCTGAAACCAGTATTTTTACAAAAAGACTATTAAACCTTTGAATAAACTATATGAAGGCCCTTAGTTTTGGCTATTGAACCTAGAAAAACATGTCTGACAAATTTTGTACCCTATGTATCAATAGATGCCTGTTCGTGGTAAGGCATGTACCGTTGAAACTGCACACATATTCATGCCTCAGTCTTGTAGGCGTCGAGTTGCGTACATGCTTACTACTAATGTCACTTTTTAGGTTCAGTTAAAAAACTTGTTTTTCTTATTTAATTTTGAACGTTTTTGAATTAATGCAGGTTCGATTTTGGCTCACCGTACATTAAAAGAAAATTTGTATATTAATTTTACTTTTATTTGGTTAAATGGCTTTCTCGAAAGTTGTTTTTTTTTTGTTTGAGAACGTTTATATTAGTAATAAATATACGTAACTTTTGAATTAGCTTACGTATCGAACTTCTATATTCATATTTTTTTATACGTATATTAGGGGGTTCGGGTCCTAGTCAATACCTCGCTCTTTACGCTAAAGTTTAAATTTTGTTCCAATTCTTAAAAAATTACCCCTTAATCACAAAGGCCGTTAAATAGAATAAAAACTCTGAAGTATACAATTAAAATTATCTTAAAAACACAAGCGTAAAACTAATTTTTTTTTAATAACCGCGAAGTAGTTGAACAGCATAGAGAAATATTGGATTGATTTATCTAGCGGCATTTTGGTCTCACCAGCTCTAATACCAAGAGTGGGTAATAAACAGTCTTTAAATATAAGAAATATGCTTTAGCATCACTTGAAATGAAGATCAAATAAGACATGATATGAACTCTGGAAATCCGATTATTTTTCTCTATACAGGAGTGAATTTCAAGCTACGATAGAAATTCTAAAGCTAGTCCATAGTCCTAATACTAGCAAGAAGGCCTTAATTTGAACTTGTGTACAAACTAATCATTATATGTCTTTTTAAGAACCAAAATGAGAGCCAGTCATTGAGCTTAGCCATTGTGCAGAAGTGATACCAAATTAAACGTAAAAAAAGAAAATCCTAAAATGGATTGTTGCTTTATCTTAAAAGGGATTGATCCTAAGAGAGGTTGATAATATTTTGATTCTGTAAAAGGTGTCCTTAATTTGTTTGCTTTTACTGTATCAAAACTCTTATATTATTTTGTGTTTTCACAAAAGCACTAGTTTTTTATAATCATAAAAGCATAGGGAAACATAATTTGTTGGTTTATTTGTGCTACTTATATTAATATATATTAAACAGGCTGTGAAGTAATAATTTTTGTCCGTTTTAAGTTTCAACTTCGCTCTTCACTTCCCTCAGGAAAAGTTTTTTTTTTTAAATTAATCTTTGTTCGTTTTTGATTAAAATTTCTTCCCCTCATTTACCACCGTTAGAACTAGCACACAGGCTTCGTCACAGAGTGAAGTTTGAAGGTTCAATTCAAAACTGTTGATCAATCAAGCTTCATTTTTGGTAGATGTCTAGTTGAAAAGTTTTTAGTTTTAGTTAATTTTGCTTTCGCAATAATATTTTACTTTTAATATGACTAGTTGATTTATGAAACTTGCTAAGAAGGTCTGGAGGAGGAGTTTGTGTGAGGGGATCTTAAAAGCCTCCAGTTAAGGGGTTTGGACCATAATTATTGCAATGGTACAGTTTTATGCTTCCAAACTCTTCCACTTAAGAAGTGGTTCCAAAAATGCCGTTTTTAGTGGTATATGGCACTTTTGGACGGTAAAATTCATGAAAAGCACGTAGATATGAGTAATAGGTTTAAAATCTACCTTCTTGGGATATGCCTTAAAAATGAGTGCCATTAAACATCACTTTTTAAAGTTCTGCTAGCCCAATAGCCCCACACTGTAAAAAAAATCGTTTGAGATTCAACAAAAATTGTTTGTAATGTTTATCAACAACAAAAATTGAATTTCAACAGCAGAAATTGAATATTGGAGACCATCTTGGAATTTCATGGTCATTATTGAATTTCCAATTTGTTGAGAAACAAAAATGTTGAATTTCCATTCCTGAATTGAATTTTTAGTTTGTTGACAAAACAACTTGTTGAATTTTAAGATCATTATTGGATTTTCTTGTTGTTTGCTGGATGTCCCGTCTATTATTGGGTTTCCACCACTAGCGTTGTTCAATTTCCTAGGTCTATAGTCTAATATCTAGTTCTCAGGATTCAGTTTCCCTTTCTTCTTTCTGAAGCATCAATAAATGCAAAAAAATAATCTCATTTATTTTACAAGAACAGAAAATTACCCAGATAATAGGACACCTCTTAACTGCTGCATTTTTTCATAGTGGAAATGAGGAAATCAATGGCATAGTAGCAGGCTGACAGAAGAAACTTGAGTAAGAAATATCTTACTCAATCAGGAAAACAGTGACACTCAGACCTGAAGTGAAGATGAAATCAAATTGAGGCACAAATAAAAGAAAGACCCCCCTTTTTTCTACCTCCAGAGGTGAACGGTTGCAATAATAATGCCGATGAATCCTGTCTTTTCTTAATACCTTTGACATACTTATCAGATCTCATCAAATCTCTTGTTCGCCGCCTCATCAAATCTGTGTGTTATAAAATTGAAACCTTGCAAAATAAATCTTCTGCTTAGATGAAGTATAACAAAATTGTTTTAAGCTTCACAACTTTGCTCAATCCCAATTTGTAAGGTTTTAAAAATATGCAAATACATTTTCTAAATTTTGAAGAAAAAACATTGATATGGCTTAAAATTCTATTTAAATAACAGGAATTGCATTTCTGGAACTAAACCTTGAGAAAAAGAAACTGATAACTGAAAATTAAGGTAAAATGTTGTTTTGTCAAAATTTCAATAAGTATAGACATGTCATGTAGGCAAATTTAAGGACCCTATTGAGGGAGAAGGATTGGAGGTAGGTACTTCAAAATACCTTCCCGGGACATACTTTGGTACTTATGTACTATCTGGGACACATGCCCTATATTATATAGGGAATATGCGGGTTTCTTTCGAAACGGGTTTCTTTCAATAAAGAAATGGATTGTAAAGCATGGTTTGTTATTAGGTTAACAATATTTATACTATTGTTTTTTATGGTTTAGAAGAAAAAATGTACCTAGGTTTGGTTAGATTATGTATTTAATATATGCTATGCTTTACCCCCCCCCCCCCTTAATGTGCAAATATATAGCCGAAATTTGTTCCTACACTATTATATTTTTATCCTATTTTCTTTTACTTCATTAGCATCAACCAAACTTCCTTTTTCGCGTTTGTTCCAGATAGTACATAAGTACCCATACTTTAGCCTGTAGACCCATCCCTGCAAGTTTCATTTTTCCAAACTAACCCCTTTCCAAGATGGCCAAAAGTAGCTACAGCAGAATTAGTATTGTTCTATTAGCTGTAAGCCACACAAGATAGATGGTCAAAGAAACTAGTCAAACAGGTTCTCTCAACGGAGAATTGGATTGCAAACAGTGGTTTCTAACTGCATTTACAATATTTAAACTTTATTTTTTTGGGTTTAAGGGGGGGAAAAGGTACCTAGGTTAGATTACCTATTTAATATATGCTATGCTTTACCCCCACCCCCCTAATGTGCAAATATATAACCGAATTTTGTTTCTAAACTATTACATTTTTATCCTATTTTGTTTTATTTCATTAGCATTAACTAAACCTCACTTCTTGCAAGGTTTACATCTAATAGAACAGTACCGTTGAATTTTACCAAGCTTTTTTTTATTTATAAAAATGTACTATCTTAAACATTTTGGGAAACATAAGACACAAATGATCAATATTAAAAAACTAAACTGAATACTTACCATCACAATCAGAATGTCTTCTCTCTTTGATCTGAATACCCCCTAGGCAAAATCGTCGCTTCGTCGTTTGAATGTCTTAACATTAAATCTACTTCTGCATTATACGTTTGTAGGTAGTTGAAGGAGCTGACTTTTTTTGTCAAATTGATCTTAAATCATAACATTCGAAAACAAAATAAGAGACAAATTAGATCTTGGGAGGAGGTTTAGTTGCCGCCCAATCTTTATGGTCTCTTAAAAAGGACACTAGAACAAAAAACAACAAATAGAAACGCATCCATGATCAGTCTTCTTGCAAAAACATAAATTCCACATCTGTGCAGAGAGGAGATCATAACCCCCACAGTAACATTTTCTGATACTCTGAACCTGAAGGTCTGATTTACATTAAGATTTATTGACTTTTCGGAGGGTGTTTCTCCCTTTTTGGAAATCAGGCTCCCTGTTTTCAAAATTCCTTTTTCTTCTGAGGCTTGGAGCCTTTGGTGGGTAGATATTAAACGTAATGAAATTTTGTATATTTGCAATCTGCATAAAAACCCAATTCTTATCAATTCTTATCAAAATTCCATTTTTGAGTTTCGGTTTTGAGTTTCGGTTTCGGTTATGTGCGCGCACGTAACCTAGTCTAAATTAACCTTAAAAATGAAATAAAGCTATGTGGACTACCAGTGATAGGCAAAAACTCAAATGCTTTATCGGAGAAAATTTGCTCGAAGCACAGAGATTTTCCTGGGCTTAAATCAAAAGTAGTTTAGCTGTAAATAGAACCAATCCTAACTATATAAAATGCTTTTACCAAGGAAATTAAATCTCCTTCCCAGGATTTTACCATGGAACATTAAATCTCGTCCAGGCTTTTACCAAGGACATTAAATCTCGTCCAGGCTTTTACCAAGGACATCAATCCTTCCTTCTAAACTAACTACAATAGCAACATTTTACCATATATTATTATTTTTTTTCAAGGGTTTTTTGCTAGCCTTGATTGGAGCATTTTTATCGCCGAGGGGTACAGAGAGCTCATGTCAAGAAAAACAACATTGGGCTTTGCACCATCAGCAGAGTTCTGCCCAGTTGGATCCGTTGTTGAGACGCGATCCCCGTGAAAAACATATCCCCCCTCATAGATCTTTCTACAAATAGGTGTTGATCCACATCGGTGATCAAACCTGTTTCCTCCCTACTGATTTTTAGAATTAAGACCATGACGAGGTGCGGTGTTGAAAAATAATAACCAATGTCTAGTCCAAATTCTGAATAAATTTGGTCTGTGTTTTTGCAGACAATGTCTAAAAGAGTCAGTACATCACTGGCCAAGTACATTCTACAATAATCCCAACCATTTTTACAACCAGCCTTAACCGATACCCTGTTTCAAATTCATAGTCCTCGACAGTGCACTCACTATCGGTAAGTGAATTATAAAATGTTTAAATGGGAGGGAGTTTCTCTTCACTAAACCTTGCGCCAGAGCTGTAATAGTCATATGCATATATGCCTTTACAAGCCAGTAAGTTATATATTTCAATGTCTGGAAAGCGCTGTTTAAGCAGAGGGAAACTATCGAAATTGTCACTTTTCTGCACTTGAATTAGCTGACTCAGAGCCTTGGGGAAAAAACTATATGAATCTAAAAAACGGATTTTATTCCAACACATATGCCCATTATCCACTGTCTGCCATTTGAATTCTAAAAGCAACAGCTTCTAAGCAGATTTGGGTATAATATTGAAGGTAAATGAGTTATTTACCCATGGGGTATCTGTCCCCCTCCCTCCCTGAGCGTACGTGCCAAAGCCGGTAAAATAAATTTCAAATCATAATCTGAATTGTGAATGAAAACCGGTAGAAAAAATTGCTCGCTTGCATTCACATTGCACGATTTATGTGCTACACCACGAAAATTACTACCCCCTGAAGATATTTCCTGCCACAACTGATCTTGGTCCCTGACTTTTCCCTTCCCTCCAGCCCCCCTTGTCTTTTTTCCCCTAGTCCCTTTCCCCTTAGTCCCCTCTTCAAATTCCCCCCTACATACCCAGCATATTTTCTTATTTTTAATGGCCAGGCGATCCTCTGCTGATAATATCATTGATTAGTGTGTATTTCTCAAACGGGAAATAGCCCAATTTGCAATGACAATTAATTTAGTCAATGCTTTGATCATGCAATCATTCTCATCCAACGTCTCGACTATTGCTAACAAACGCATAGCGTTAGACCTGTCTCTTTGTTCATGGGCATATGAAACTGCTATGGCTTGATGTTCTTTGATACCATTTGGAAATTGTGGGTCTTTCACATCCATAAGCTTAGATTCACAGTCTAAACCTATTTTATCGCTTTGCATAAGCGTATCCTGAAAATTTTTAAATCGTAAAATTGATTGGTCACCGGAAACTGTTTCAACCGATTGATAGCCGTGTCTTTTGCAATGTTTCATGTGATTTTGTAACTTTAATTCGGTCCAAAATCTAGACAGGCACATTGGGCAGTAGTATCGGGTCCTCTTATTGTTTTCCTCCCCCAGAACTAATATCTTTAATGGGATTGAAATGGCCAATTGAATCAGGTTTATTAGTCGGTGTGCGCAACAGCCAAACCCAGTGTTTCATAGATTTAATAGATGGTGCTCTTACTGAGAATATTACACCCTTTTTATAAGCTCGCACACCCTCTTGAAATTCCGTTTCGTACTGTAGCACTGTAACACTGACATTTAATGTGCGTTGGATCGTTCAAAAATAGCTATCGCCCTGAGTGTTACAGGAAATTTTTGTGCTAAACAAGAGAAATCTACTGGGGGAAAATCGGACCCCTCCTTCCCATGCACGGTCCAGTAGTCCAAATTTTTTTTTGAAGCTTCGTCTTTCAGAGGTCGGAAAGCCGATGTGAGAAATTCGTACATGAAACATTTTTGGCCTGTATCGAAACAGATTCGTTGAACACCCTTGCATCCTTCTAAATCAGGATTATATTTTAAAATTATAGACTCTGGCCCACCCCCTTTTAAAATAAAATCTTGTTTAAATTTATATATATTTACACTTAAATTTTCAACAAATAAAATCACCGAACCACTACCATTCTCATTATAATTGTTAAGATGAGAGACAGTATTGTTGACCCATTGCATAAAGACAGTCTCATAATTTTCCAAATGATGGTACACCACCAAATTTTCGGTGTGCACATAATGGTCATAAACCTCACCATGACTCTCATTTAAATAAAATATTTTTAAAACAATTGAGGCTTTGATACTGTCCCGGCCCCCCACAGTTGAATTCGGTTTTCTAAAAGTTCACGAATTTTCTCTGCATATTCATGAATACTATCTATGAGATCACTTATAATATTCCCTGCCATCAGTGTAATAAAGGGATCGCCAAAGGTTGCAGTGAAAACTTCTATTGTACTCAGAATTGAATTTGTTTGTTGAAATTCTGGTAGCGATGATAAAAGTGTATCATTACCCCCTCCTCCCTGTATAACATCACTACCTAAGCCCTCCCCCTTGTATATCATCACTACCTAAACCCCTTCCCCTTTTTTTATCATTATCTAAACCCCCTCGTTCCACAATAGGGCTGGTGTGTGTACTAAAATCCCCCAGTTCGCTTAAAATAGCCTCTAGTGCGTTAGGACTATATAAATCCAAACAATCAAATTCATTTTCATGATCAGTTAAATTTGATTGAACCGGGACTATATTCATTAAATTTGAGTGGGAAGGATTCTCATTTAATTATCGAGTAAAATTGTCTACATTTTGCATAGTATTCGGGCTCAACCAACGTAGAACACCCTCTGGACTAACTGCATTACCTTGTTCAACTATGCTATTGACACCATCTAAAGAAATACTATCACCAATGAAATATTTTTCTAATAAACTATCTGTCCATTTCGTGTCATTGATAATGGTAGCATATGTACCATCTAAATTATCACTATCTTCATAACACCCCTTTAAATATTTACCATATACTTCACCGTTATGTGCTGGCAATTAAACAATGTCACGAAACTGCAACGGTGCTTCAATTTGGATCATTTCATCAATGCAAGAATATGACACATGACTTGTTACTTCAGGTGGAGGGAAGGGTAGTGATGGAACCGGTGTAACCTATAAAGAAAACAACCACTTAATTTCAACGTGTATAAAACACCCTATTTTTAAGAAGGTCGAAAATTGGATTAAAAGTAAAGGAGTCAATAGTCCTTTGTTGACACATTGAGGGTTATGAGAGGTAACAAGGCCTTTCAATTACAGCTACTACTACTACTGTATTTGCAAAGCGATAGCTTAATCATCATATATCGTTTCCCTAATTTGTTTACTATCTCAAGCTTGAATGGCTGAGTGAAAAGTTTAAAAGATATATTTCAATTCTAGGCTATAAACAATGTCCCTCACCCCGCCCCCCATTGTTTCTTAACTATTATATTTTCATCCTATTTTATTTCATATTAGCCGAACTTGACTTCTGTCGTGTGTCATATAATGCATAAGTATCTTGTTTTCTTCGGAAAAGCCTGTAAAACAGAATTATCATTTTGCTTCAGAATTATATCATGGTCTTTAAATCCAATACATGTGCATTATGCTTTTTTTTTATCCCAAATCCAGATTTTCGACCTTTTTAATCACACATATACACACACAATTGCTTGAATTGCAATGCTCAGAAGACCCACGCAAGCGATACTTTTAGAGTTCAGTTCATTTTTTTTATTCATTAGTTTTTAACAATTACTTTACTGTTTACATTTGGATAGCTGAATAACAGGTGATTTAGTCTACGTAAAGTCAGTTAATTACATGTTTGTGAATGTGGTTATAATGCGAGAAAACTTTACATGGGGTATGATTTTAGAATCATAGCTCTTGAAGGTGGGTGTTACCCTATGTCAAACGACAATGTGACATGCACATATCACTTTTTCATTTGAAGTTCTATAATGTGTTATTCAAATGTCAATGTATAATGCGAATGTTCATTTAGTCTATGCAAAATCAGTTGATAACTTACTGTTGTTGAACCGAAGGGCTATAAAACGGAAATAACAAAAAATTTAAACTCAAGTTAGTAGCTTCTTGCGAGGCATTGTTACTTCGCATTCCTGAATGCAGGGTCGTATATTAGGGGCGGTGAAATTCTCGCCCATAATAGATGATATGCTATATTTAAGAACACTAGGTCGTAAATGGTTAGCATCCTCAATCCGTGTCTTCTTTTCGGCGGGAGGGGTACATTCCTCAAAATTGTCCTTAAAAAAGAAATTAAATTATATACTCTTTTTTCATATGTAGAGTGAAAGGCATAGTGAAAAAAAACTAAACTCGTCCTCTTTTACACAGCCCACCCCCTCCACCCTCCCCCCTCTTCTATATTGATTTAAGAAAACCAGTTTTCACTTTCTTTATTCATTGTTTTTTTCTACTCTAATGAAAACGAAATGTAAATTATAGGTAGAAAGATATATAAGTTAGGTTATGTATTTAATATATGCTGTGCTTTACCCTCCCACCTCCCATAATGTGCAAATATATATAGCCCGAATTTGTTTCTAAACTACTATATTTTCATCCTATTTTATTTCATTAGCCAAACTTGACTTCTTTCGTGTGTTCAGTATAGTACATATGTACCTAATTTTTTTCTGAAAAAGCCTTTAGAACAGAATGATACAAAAAAAGAAGCATTAATACAGCATTAAAATACTGTTGATATTATAGATTTTATGTTTCTAAAAAGATGAATTGAGGCTATAGCCTAGAATTATGGGGATAAATTTCATTGTTAGTCTAGGCTACAGACCCCATCATATAAACTCTAGAAACATGGACCATGTATTTATAAAATGTTTGATAACACACTCCCAGTATATAGGCTTATAATAAGATAAAAAGCATGTTAAGAAACACACAGCTTATATGCTTAAAATTTACATCAAGCGACATTTTTACCGCTAGCTAGCTATGCTAGTCTAGACCCCAAATAAATTAATATGTTCAAAGAAAAGCTACCAGGGTTACAGTTAATATATGCGATGCTTTACCCTCCCACCTCCCACAGTGTGCAAATATATATTCCCCCAAATTTGTTTCTAAACTATAACATTTTCATCCTATTTTATTGCATCAGCATTAGCCAAACTTGACTTCTTTCGTGTGTCATATAATGCACAAGTATCTTGTTTCCTTCAGAAAGGTATATAGAACAGAAAGGTATAAAAAAAACCATAATATAGCATAGAATAATGTAAATATCTTAGAAATTATGCTTCTAAAAACTAGGGCTAATGAAAAAACAGAAAAGGCTAAAACCAGGAATTATGGAGGGGGGGACTAAAATTCATTTCCGACAACCAAAAATGATTATATTTAGAAAGAGCATAGAAAAAATTAGACAACGAGTTGTATAACCACATTAGTCATTAATTTGATTTGGCAAAAATGTATCTAGTAAATCAATAAATCAATTATTTATAAACAGACCTCACGTTATAAATTTGTCTTGCAATAAGTTCTAAATCCATTATATTTGATGCTTGCTCCATAATGTGTTGAAGCGTACTGTTACTCTAGTTTCAAAACGCGACCAATATAAGCAAAGTCTCAAGGCGGAATTGTGGCATCACTGATAACACAATAATTTGATTTCGACATCGTCCTGTTACATAAATTCAGGGTAAATTCACTGGAGGTCATTGATCATGTCTTGCTCGTATTCACTGAGCATTTTGCGTCACTTTAAGATAGATTAAGATTCAATCGGGTTTAGTTAAAACAAATAGAAATAAATAAAAATAAATAAACTTCTCTATGCAAAAAAATGCACGTTGAGTCCCTTAAAAAAATAACGATTCCTCATAATCACGCTTTACGACTCTCGCTTTACTACTCAACACAACCACATCCCTCAACCATACAAATAACTATCTAAGAGATTCCCCCCTTCCTCCCCAAAAGCAAAGCTACCTTAACCATACAAAAAAAAATCAATAAATAAATAAAAAAAACAAAAAAGAAAAAAAAACAAAAAACAAACCGAGATAATAATGATAAAAAAAAAAAATCTCAATTATTAATAAACTCTATTTAATGAATATTCAATAAGATATTTTTTCTAATTATTTTTAAAATTCCCAAGAGAGCTCCTACATCTCAGCTCTTGTGGAAGCATGTTCCACACTTTCGTGCACGCCACATCCGGTGCAAAATCCGACCGTACTGTAGGTGTTCGTCTCACCAGAAGGTTTGAGGCAGATCTCGCGTTCCTAGGATGCTGTTCCGATACCAACTGGAATAGACTGTGGAATGCTGATGGAAGTAATCCGGAGAAAAATTTAAAAACGATAACTGAGCACGATAAATGATAAAGTGATTCACGGGAAAGAAAATCGTCCATATTTCCGATTATTTTCAGGGCATGTTTGTGGATTGAATCAAGCCTTTTCAGGTGGGATATAAATGTTGACTGCCAAATTGACGCACAATAATGTAGATGAGGCTTGATAAGTCCATTATAAATTAGACGAAGGGTTTTTTGAGGGAATGTGTGTTTCAGTTTCCTGATAATGCCAAGATTACGGGAGAGCTTCAGCTCCACAGCGTGGATGTGATGTATGAAGGATAACTTTTCGTCAAGGAGTACACCTAGGTACCTGGCACAGCCAGTTTTCTGTCATCTGATCGTTCCTCGAGAAGTCGTTATTCCCGATACCTCTGGGTGAAGAGGTCCAATCCTTGAGAAGAAGAGAGCGCAAGATTTGTCAACATTTATTACAAATCGATTGGCATCCATCCAAATGTAAGTTTCTTCTAAGATGACCTCGAGTTTACTCTGGAGCGCTGACATGTCGGTGTCACAGGAGACCATTGTAGTGTCATCCGCGAACGCCACAAGTTCATCCGATTCATGATCGTTGCTCGATATTTCTGGGTCGCAACATAACTTGCAGCACCGTGAAGTCCTGGAGTTAGGGTTCAGAACGCGACTTAGGTCATTCACATGAACCAGGAATAACAGTGGGCCTAAGATTGAGCCTTGCGGCACACCGAAGTTGACAACGGTGTCATTCAGCGGATCATCTCCTATATAAACACGTCGACTACTAAGGTAAGACCGGAACCATCGTAGAGCCTCTCCTCTAACCCCAATGTGCTGTATTTTACCTAATAGAATCCCATGATCCATACTGTCGAACGCTTTTTTTATGTCAAGCAAAATAGCAGCTGGCACAAGTCCCAGGTCAAGTGCTTTATTAATGAATAGGCTTAGTGATGCCAGGGCATCTTCCGTCGAGTGTCCTGGTCTGAATCCAAATTGGCGTTGGTTAAGGAATCCCTTAGCTTCCAGAAAAGAGTAAAGTTGGTTCTTCATAGTTTTTTCGAACACTTTGGAAAACACCGAAAGAATAGAGATGGGTCGAAAGTTAGACGGGTCGTCCTGAGGGCCACCTTTGTGGAGGGGAATTATTCTTGCCTTCTTGAGAAGTGATGGAAACACGCCCGTCTCCAAGGAGAGGTTTACCAAATGTGTTAAAGGTTGTACTACGGAGGGCAATACTGCCTTCAACACTTTAGTACGAACGCGGTCGAATCCAGAGGCAGATGCTCCCCTCAAGCCTTTGACAATCATCGAAACACCCGTCGAAGTTACAGGAATGAGTGCCATCGACTTGACACACGCTGGGCCCAAAAAGTCCCTGTAGGACTTTCTGGGGGGTAGCGCTGTGTTAGCCGTTTTTTCTCCAATTTTGGCGAAGAAGGTACAAAGAGCTTTTGCAACTTGTGCTGGTTCAGTCAAGGTTTCTCCATCAACCGTAATTTTGGATGGTAGTTCAGGCTGTTGGTTATTCGGTCGTAACACTGAATTGACTGTCTTCCATACTTTCCTTCCATCCTTCCCACTTTGGCTAGCCTTTGATTAAAGTAATCCCTTTTAGCTTTTCTGAGAACAGACCGTAGGCATTTCTTATAAATTTCATAACTCCGCAGGCTAGCTACATTTGGTAGATTACGGTATTCCGCCCAAAGATTATTCTTTTTATTGATGCACCTGAGTAAACTTTCTGTAACCCACGGGCAAATTGGTGCGTTTTTTCTTCCGCGTTTCTTTATTTTTTCTTTAAAACAAAATGCCTCATATAGTGTTGTAAATGTACTATGGAAATTTTCAAATCCTTCATTCAGATCTTCTTTATCCATAACGCTATCCCAGGTCGTTTTTTCCAATTCCTCGTTAAGTAACCGTAAGTTTTCTTCACTCAGATCTACAACCGGAATATCATCTCTAGTTTTTGAAAATGACCTTGTTGCCTTTGATGTTTTGAAAACGGTACATAAGGGGAAGTGGTCTGACATGTCACGGAGGATTACTGATGCCGAGAGTGGAGGTAGAGTAGAAAAAATATTGTCTATTAGTGAATGAGTACTCTCAGTTACTCTCGTTGGGATAGTTGTTGACGGGAAAGATTAAATCCAGACATAAGAGTGAGAAGATCATTAGCGCTATTAGTTAGGGGATAGGCTAGGTTGATGTTGAAATCACCCATGATGACCACATCATGATTCTGTTTTTCAATCATTTGGAGTGTTTCCAATAAATATTCCGTAAACGAAGAAACAGAACCTGACGGTGATCGGTAAATTTCTCCAACGATTACCTTCCGTTGTGAAGGAAGGGACATATCAAGAAAAAGTGACTCAAAAATACCTTCTATATTTCGAGTCAGTTTGCCATTAACACACACTGGGTAATCGCTCTTTGTGTAGATTGCCAATCCTCCTCGTGCTGACTCTTGTCTGTGTAAAAAATTCGATGTATACCCGGGGATATCTACCAGGATGTCAGTCTGCCTCGACAGGAATGTTTCACACAGTCCAAGAACGTCAGGTCGTATTTGTCGGCACATGGTCATTACATCTGTCAGTGACGAACATAATCCTTGGCAGTTGAGCTGAACTATACTGAGCTGAGATTCAGAGCATCCCTGGGGCATACTCATTAACTGAATATATTTACTTCGAGGAAATTCATTTTCACTAAAAAAAGAACAATCATTTTCATTACTAATTACTCTATCAAAAATTTCTTCCAAATTTAAGAACGACTTTTCTAACTGTTCTAATTTTTTTTGAGCTGCTGGCAAGATAGTGGGCCTCGGGGACGAAGACAAGGAACTCAAAACTTACCCAAAACTCTCTGGGGAATGTGGTCGCATCTTGGAGCAAAGCGGAGAGCCGTGAGAAATGCACACACCCGAATGAACTTCATTGAAACTGCAACAAAAAACTGATGTAAACAAACATGGATTAACACAAGAAACACAGAAAATTGGAAAATGAAACATTTCTGGAAAACAAATCACTCATTTCGGCAAGCGGCAAAAAAAAACTAATTCATCAATGACAATCTTTTCCGTTTCCGCTGCTGTAGCCCCAATAACAAATAGTAAAAAAAAAATAATAAATAAAAAAAATAAATAAAAAAAAACTCTTAACTAATTTTATCATATTTTTCCTTCATCTCTTCAACTACAGCAGGCGGAACTATCAGACATCAACAAACAAATCACACTAAAATCATTTCAAGCATCAAAGTCGGTATCGTCCGGTTCGGCGGGTACTGCCAACTTTAGCGGATCAAAGCAGTCATCTTGAGATTTAGTCCATTGTAAATTTCGCGACTTTTTTACCTCTAACCACAGTCTTATTCCTCGCTGAACAACACGAGTTTCTGCAACCTTTTCTGCTGCCAATTTAGAACTTTTCAGCTTGTACCCGAGCGCTAGTAATACTTTTCTTCGTTTACCGAGCTCAGCTGGCAAGTCTGTTGACACACTGAAACCCGTTTTTTTCAGCTTTCCACATTCTTTCATAATAGCTGAGCGTTCAGTGTCTGAGAGGCTAATAAAGATAGGCTCGATAGCTTTCTGCTTTTGTGAATTACTTCGAAGGCTCGGCCCAGTTCCAGATTGGGAGGGAGTCGTCTTCTTAGAAATACGATACAATGTACCCATACTTAGCTGATCAGCATCTGTAATTCCAAGCTTAGACTGAAAAAATGTCACTACAGCTTCTTGGAAATTTTCTGTTCCTTGCGGAGCTTCAACACCGTGAAAAAGAATGTTGTTTCTTCGAGCGTACATCTCCGAGCGCAGGGCAGTAGTCTTGACATGAACCAGCTCAGTCCTTAGCAGTTTATTTTCTGCTCTCAGTACTTTATTTTCATTTTGAAGCTTTGAAATCAAACTTTGAAGCTCGTCCATACGGCGGTCAAAATGGTCTTTCGTCACTGACATATTGCTACCAATTAATACCGCACTGCCTAAATAAAACTAGAAAGGCATTGAGTGAGACTTACACGCAAGGGCCCCTTTTATGTAATAAATGCAGTTATCACTCGGGGCCCACTTTCGTCAAAATGAAAATTCTCCAAAAACCAGCTTGCAGTATCCTTTCAGTATAACACTGTGAAAATTTGGTATAATATCCTTTCACTATAACACTGCGATTTTTTTTTTTTTTAATACGAATTCATTCACTCGGCACGGAGAACCTCTCTGCGTGAATGCTCGCATATATGGGCAAAGAATACTAACTTCCCGTTAGTATTCTTTGCCCATATATGGACTTCCCCCTGTACCTTCTAGGCCCCTCCTACTTTTGCTGACTTTGGGAGAAAAATAAGCGTGGGAGAGGGCCAAAATGCCCAGCAATTTTTTGGCACTTGTAAAGGGCATTAGAGCTTCTAATTTCCGTTTGAATGAGCCCTCTCACAATATTGTAGGACTACTGGATCAATACGATCACCTCTGGAAAAAAAAAACAAATAAACACACATCCGTGATTTTTCTTCTGGCAAAAAATACTGATACGCTGAATCTGATACGCTGAAAAAAGGCAAATTTCATCAGGCTCATAACTTGATGAACATAACTTGACCAGCATAAAAATCTGATTCTTTTGATGTATCTATAGGTATCAAAACTCCGTTTTTTAGAGTTTCGGTTACTATTGGCCCGGGTCGCTCCTTACTTACATTTCTTTACCACGAACTGTTTGATATTCAAGTATAATCCAACATCTCTAAGACTCACGCCACTCCAATAGTCCAATTCTGTAGGAAAGACCACTTACCACTACTGTCCTCTGACCCACAAAAGCAAAATTAAATTAGGTAGAAATACAAAAAGTTAGCATATTAAAAGGACATGTTTACCGCACTTCAGGAAAACTCATTTTCTTATCTTATATAATTAAAGATTAAGGGTAGATTTTTCTAATTATCACTAATCTTATTATTATTTCCTCGTTTACCAATTACAAATTATTGAGTGGTTTCAATCAAATTTTTTAAATTTTACTGCCCTTTCACCAACTGACACTCGTTGATAAAATTTCTTCATAAAAGTAAGATTCTTCCCAGACTTTGGGAGTCTATCTTACCAAATCGTGTACATAGAACTTGGACATCTGCTAAAATTTCGTGATAAACATAATTAGCAGCCTCAACATGCGAGACGCAAGATAGCTGCGACTGCGAAGCACTAAAAAAATAGGCACCACTGAAGACATATGTAAGCTTTCTGTTGACTTAAATTACACTAAGCTATCTTTCTGTTCGAGATAAAGTTCGCTCGTAATAGGGCCTTTTACAGTTTTCTTTGAGCTACCTGGCCGTAACCATTTGGAAATTTCAAACTGAGTGGTCTTTTACACATCTTTGGCCTAATCTTCACTTTGGTACCGTTTTTCAGTTCCTCATTACGATGTTTTTCAATGTGGGTAGCTCGATAATCAGAGTCAAATCCGAAATACCTCTCATCATTCTTTCAGAACAAACTTCAACCACAAGCTTTATTCTAGTTCTTTATCTTTCCTTTATTCTGCAAATATTTTCATTTACTAATGATCTAAACAAACAAAATAGTACTCCAAGCATCCTTTTAGGTTCATTAAATAAAAATCAAGTTTTTTAAACTGAAAGTAAGGAGCAACATTAAAACTTAGAACGAACAGAAATTATTCTGTATATGAAAGGGGCTGTCCCCTCCTCAACGCCTCGCTCTTTACGCTAAAGTTTTTCATTGTTTAATAAAAAATAGAATTGTGAGAAAGTCAAACTTTAGCGTAAAGAGCGATGCATTGAGGAGGGGACAGCCCTTTTCATATACAGAATAATTTCTGTTCGTTTTAAGTTTTAATGTCGCTCCTTACACTCAGTTAAAAAAAAATTGTTTTTTTTATTTAATTTTTGAACGTTTTTGAATAAATGCAGGTTTTGATCTTGGCTCATCGTACATGAATAATTAAAACAAAGTTTTCATATTAATTTACCTTTATTTAGTTAAATGGCTTTCTCGAAACTTGTTTAATTTTATTTACGAACGTTTTTATTAGTAATAAATATACGTAACTTACGAATTAACTTACGTAACGAACTTATATATATATATATTTTTAATACGTATATTAGGGGGTTCGCCCCCTAGTCAATACCTTGCTCTTTAAGCGAAATTTCGAATTTTGTTCCAATTCTTTAAAAATGACCGCTTAATCACAAAGGCCGTTAATTAGAATAAATAGCTCTTATTAAAGTACTAAAAAATCTTTGGCTTAAAGAGCGAAGTATTGACTAGGGGGTGAACCCAATCATATATGTAATATTTTCTGTTCGTTTAAAGTTTTGATGTTGCTGCTGTTGCAGTTGAAAAACTTGTTTTTTTATACTTAATTTCTGATCTTTTTTTAAATAATGCTGGGAAGTCCGGCGTCCCCTTCATAGCAATGTCCCTTCCCCCATGAAAACTTCCTTCATGGAAAGATCCTCCCATATAACCCCCGACCCCCCCCCCCACTACCAGGAAAAAACTCCCTTGAAAACGTCTGTATACTTCCCAATAACCAATACTATATGTTAACATTGGGTAAAGTTCATAACTTTCAGCCCTCCCCCCGGGAACTTCGGGGGATTAAGTCATCTTAAAAGACATACTTATAATATTTTCGAACATGCTGAACAAAATGGATATCTCAGAATTTTGATCAGGTGACTTTGGGAAAAGCATGAGCGTGGGAGGGGGCCTATTGGCCCTCCATTATTTTGGTCACTAAAAAAGGGCACTAGAACTTTTAATTTCCATTCCAATGAGCCCTCCCACAACATTATAGGACCACTGGGTCGATACGATCACCCTGGGAAAAAAAAACAAACAAACAAACAAATATACACGCACCCGTGATCTTTCTTCTGGCAAAAAGTGCAAAATTCCACATTTTTGTAGATAGGAGCTTGAAACCTCTACAGTAGGGTTTTCTGATACGCGGAATATGATGGTATGATTTTTATTAAGGTTCTATAATTTTTATGGGGTCTTTTCCCCTCTTTTCGAAAATCAGCCAAATTTTCTCAGGCGCCTAACTTTTGATGGGTAGGATTAAACTTGATGAAACTTATATATTTGAAATCAGCATTAAAATCTGATTCTTTTGATGTATGTATTTGTATCAAAATACCTTTTTCTAGAGTTTCGGTTACCATTGAGCCGGGTCGCTCCTTACTTACAGTTCGTTACCACGAAACTGTTTGAAAAGCAGTGTTGCACAAATTCCAATTGCAATTTATAGATCACTGAGAAACTTGATTCCCTGTAATCTTTTTTCATTCTTTACAAACCGGTTTGGTTTGAATTTTTTCGACGTGTTTATGCGTTACAGAATTTTCTTTTGGAGTAACAGCACAACCTATGTTACTGGGATCCCTGTTTTCTTTTTTTTAATTGTCTTATTATATAAAGTCTTAAGATAAGTATAATGTCGCAAAGTAGCAAAATTTTCGAAAGAAATAAAAAGTGTTTCTTTCCCTTGCAGTTTTAATTCTTCATACCCTCGTTTATATGATTTGTTATTGGGCTTTTGATAATAAGAGAAAAAGGCTGGTTCTAAATAAGCTTAGTACAACCTTACAATTCTATGGGCTCATATGTTAGCAAAATATGCTGTTTCCGATATTTTGGAAAGAAACAATACTTCCCAACAATTTTTTTTTTCAGTAGAGCCAACAGAATTGTCTCGGCTAACCCATACATTGAAAAATATGTACTTTTGCAAGGTTCCACCCGACAAGTCGTTTTCTAGGCAGCCAATTAGTTTCTGTCAACTTCGCAAAGATGCAGCAGTCAATATCGTCGTCTTTGTCCGACGGAAGTCTTTAATGAAATAGTCATGGACCGACACAATATTAAGTTTTTGTCGACTTTGCGCAGATGCAGCGGTAAATTTCCCCCTAGGCATTACCTCTAAATTTCCCCCTAGGCATTACCCCCTAGGCATTTACACTAAAGTTTTTTTGTACTTTCATCAGAGCTATCTATTCTAATTTACGGACTTTGTGATAAATTTCGTAGTCCTTTGCCCGACTGAAGTCTTTACTGACGCTAGATTGGACCGACAATAAACCAAGTTTTGTAGGGCTTGCAGCAAGTCATTTTCAAGGGGCGGGGGGGGGGGGTTAATTGTTTTCTGTCGACTTTGCGCAGGTGAAGCAGTAAATTTTGTTGTTCTTCGCCCAATGGAATTTTTTTATGACGATGCATTAGACCGACAATATACTAAGTTTTTTAGGGCTCTACTCGACTAGTCTATTTTTTAGGGGGCGAATGGGTTTTTGTCGACTTCGCGCACAAGAAATAATAAGGTTCGTCGGGCTTTGCCCGGCGAAAACTCTTATAGAAGCTTCACTTTGCGCCGAAAGATAGCAACTTTGGTCGGGATATTCTAATTTACGGACTTTGTGATAAATTTCGTAGTCCTTTGCCCGACTGAAGTCTTTACTGACGCTAGATTGGACCGACAATAAACCAAGTTTTGTAGGGCTTGCAGCAAGTCATTTTCAAAGGGGCGGGGGGGGGGGGGGGTAATTGTTTTCTGTCGACTTTGCGCAGGTGAAACAGTAAATTTTGTTGTTCTTCGCCCAATGGAATTTTTAATGACGATGCATTAGACCGACAATATACTAAGTTTTTTAGGGCTCGACTAGTCTATTTCGACTAACCTTTAGGGGGGGGGGGATTGCCCTATGATTATCCTCAGATTTATTTTTTTGTTTTGTGAACACTAAAGTGGTACACCCAAAGTTCCACTGAATACCGCTTGTGCATTCGGTGGAAACCTTGTTTTATTACGATAAGCATATCTTCAGAATAGATTCACCTATATATCCTTAATCAACTCTAGCCCTTTATCTACAGCCAGCAAAGACAAGGCAAATTTGTAGATGTAATCAAAATGACAAAAGAGGTTACTTGAACTTTACAGCCTTCTTATGAAATGTATATTTGAAGCTGCAAGATTCGTAAAGTAGCCACGTTATTAGTCTCTTTCTCTTAGCCAACACAATCTGTCCTCCTGTGTACACTGTGTACAATATTAGAAGATGCCGGTATTGCGTTTATGTTTTACTCTACACTTTGAAACGATTACATATAAGAGTTGCACTAATTGTAACAGGTTGTAACGAGTGCCTCTTTTTTATGAATTTATCGGAAGCTAAATTTATTGAAGGTCAATAAATACCTAAACGCATTCCCCTCTTCATTTCCTTTAATTAGCTATAAACCCTTATTTACAGGTTGTTGTGACCTCTAAAGTTCGTAAATATTAGTAAAACACAAAACTAGGGGATATTGATCTCATAGAAATTTCATATTTTCAAATAAATCAGGGACATTGATTCATGAGGATACATTTTGATTTTAGATAAATTTAATAGTATCTTTTAAGTACCCGATCAAAGGGATAACAAGTGAAAAGTGTGCTGGAAGATCCACGTAGTATTATAAACCAAGCGTAGAGCCATTAATAAAAGTAGTTGCATAAAAAAAAAATACATTTACCACCTCTTTCATTCTGTAATTGTCAAATCTCAGTAGAAAGGCCTTATTGACTCCGAAGGGGAGTCCATATATGGGCATAGAGTCCCTAGGGAGAATGATTGCGTAATCGATTGGGAATTTGGAACACCTATGCTCTCAGTCATTAATCAAATTATTTCCGGGATGAAGTTTATTAATATCTTTGGAGTTCAACCAGAATTGTTTCCGGGGCAAAGTTTATAAATAACTGACAGGTGATGGCAAGGTTAATTGTAACTCCAGCGAATGTTTTGATCTTAGAAATGCACGGGAAAAGGTTTCTTAGTAATTTCAAATGTGACAGCGCAGAGATGCCAAAAACAAAGGGAACACGATGAAATTACGTTTAGGAATTATTTGGGCGAAACCGTTTTAGACATTTTAGGGAATTATTTCGGCAAAACAGTTAGAGACAGGTTACACGTGACACGTGAAACATGACACGTGACACATGACACATGACCAAACACATGAGACATGACACATGACACATGACGAATCACACATGACACATGACACATGACATATGACATAAGAAAGACGTAATCAACTAGGACAAATGGATTTCTGAGAAATTGATTACATAATCGATAGAACCCTATCAGAAGGTCATGACGGAGGTTCATATATGGGCATAGAATGACGTAATCGACTAGGACAGTTGGATTTCTGAGAAATTGATTACATAATCGATAGAACCCTATCAGAAGGTCATGACGGAGGTTCATATATGGGCATAGAATGACGTAATCGACTAGGACAGCTGGATTTCTGAGAAATTGATTACATAATCGGTAGAACCCTATCAGAAGGTCATGACGGGGGTCCATATATGGGCATAGAATGACGTAATCGACTAAGACAATTGGATTTCTGAGACATTGATTACATAATCGGTAGAACCCTACCAGAAGGTCATGACGGGGGTCCATATATGGGCATAGAATGACGTTTTCGACTAAGACAATTGGATTTCTGAGAAATTGATTGCATAATCGGTAGAACCCTATCAGGAGGTCCTGACGGGAACAAGTTCCTTTCTTAATGTCCATCCTAAACCTATTTTACAAGTTGAAGTACTTATCTTTTTCACCCACAACTATACTTTACAGCTTTTTGGATATCTCAACACCAAGAAATACTTTTCAAAGACCATTTCAGAGCAAGTTACTTTCTTAATGTCCCTCCTAAACCCATTTTCCAACTTGAAGTACTTATCTTTTTCATCCACAACTATACTTTACAGCTTTTTGGATACCTCAACACCAAGAAATACTTTTCAAAGACCATTTCAGAACAAGTTACTTTCTTAATGTCCCTCCTAAACCCATTTTCCAACTTGAAGTACTTATCTTTTTCACCTACAACTATACTTTACAGCTTTTTGGTTACCTCAACACCAAGAAATACTTTTCAAAGACCATTTCAGAGCAAGTTACTTTCTTAATGTCCCTCCTAAACCCATTTTCCAACTTGAAGTACTTATCTTTTTCATCCACAACTATACTTTACAGCTTTTTGGATACCTCAACACCAAGTGATACTTTTCAATGACCATTTCAGAGCAAGTTACTTTCTTAATGTCCCTCCTAAACCCATTTTCCAACTTGAAGTACTTATCTTTTTCACCCGCAACTATACTTTACAGCTTTTTGGTTACCTCAACACCAAGAAATACTGTTCAAAGACCATTTCAGAGCAAGTTACTTTCTTAATGTCCCTCCTAAACCCATTTTCCAACTTGAAGTACTTATCTTTTTCATCCACAACTATACTTTACAGCTTTTTGGATACCTCAACACCAAGAAATACTTTTCAAAGACCGTTTCAGAGCAAGTTACTTTCTTAATGTCCCTCCTAAACCCATTTTCGAACTTGAAGTACTTATCTTTTTCACCCACAACTATACTTTACAGCTTTTTGGATACCTCAACACCAAGAAATACTTTTCAAAGACCATTTCAGAGCAAGTTACTTTCTTAATGTCCCTCCTAAACCTATTTTACAACTTGAAGTACTTATCTTTTTCACCCACAACTATACTTTACAGCTTTTTGGATACCTCAACACCAAGAAATACTTTTCAAAGACCATTTCAGAGCAAGTTACTTTCTTAATGTCCCTCCTAAACCCATTTTCCAATTTGAAGTACTTATCTTTTTCATCCACAACTATACTTTACAGCTTTTTGTATACCTCAACACCAAGAAATACTTTTCAAAGACCATTTCAGAGCAAGTTACTTTCTTAATGTCCCTTCTAAACCCATTTTCCAACTTGAAGTACTTATCTTTTTCACCCACAACTATACTTTACAGCTTTTTGGATACCTCAACACCAAGAAATACTTTTCAAAGACCATTTCAGAGCAAGTTACTTTCTTAATGTCCCTCCTAAACCTATTTTACAACTTGAAGTACTTATCTTTTTCACCCACAACTATACTTTACAGCTTTTTGGATACCTCAACACCAAGAAATACTTTTCAAAGACCATTTCAGAGCAAGTTACTTTCTTAATGTCCCTCCTAAACCCATTTTCCAATTTGAAGTACTTATCTTTTTCATCCACAACTATACTTTACAGCTTTTTGGATACCTCAACACCAAGAAATACTTTTCAAAGACCATTTCAGAGCAAGTTACTTTCTTAATGTCCCTCCCAAATCCATTTTCCAATTTGAAGTACTTATCTTTTTCACCCACAACTATACTTTACAGCTTTTTGGTTACCTCAACACCAAGAAATACTTTTCAAAGACCGTTTCAGAGCAAGTTACTTTCTTAATGTCCCTCCTAAACCCATTTTACAAGTTGAAGTACTTATCTTTTTCACCCACAACTATACTTTACAGCTTTTTGGATATCTCAAACACCAAGAAATACTTTTCTAAGACCATTTCAGAGCAAGTTACTTTCTTAATGTCCCTCCTAAACCCATTTTCCAACTTGAAGTACTTATCTTTTTCATCCACAACTATACTTTACAGCTTTTTGGATACCTCAACACCAAGAAATACTTTTCAAAGACCATTTCAGAGCAAGTTACTTTCTTAATGACCCTCCTAAACCCATTTTCCAACTTGAAGTACTTATCTTTTTCACCCACAACTATACTTTACAGCTTTTTGGATACCTCAACACCAAGAAATACTTTTCAAAGACCATTTCAGAGCGAGTTACTTTCTTAATGTCCCTCCTAAACCCATTTTTCAACTTGAAGTACTTATCTTTTTCACCCACAACTATACTTTACAGCTTTTTGGTTACCTCAACACCAAGAAATACTTTTCAAAGACCCTTTCAGAGCAAGTTACTTTCTTAATGTCCCTCCTAAACCCATTTTCCAACTTGAAGTACTTATCTTTTTCATCCACAACTATACTTTACAGCTTTTTGGATACCTCAACACCAAGAAATACTTTTCAAAGACCATTTCAGAGCAAGTTACTTTCTTAATGTCCCTCCTAAACCCATTTTCCAACTTGAAGTACTTATATTTTTCATCCACAACTATACTTTACAGCTTTTTGGATACCTCAACACCAAGAAATACTTTTCAAAGACCATTTCAGAGCAAGTTACTTTCTTAATATCCCTTCTAAACCTATTTTCCAACTTGAAGTACTTATCTTTTTCACTCACAACTATACTTTACAGCTTTTTGGTTACCTCAACACCAAGAAATACTTTTCAAAGACCATTTCAGAGCAAGTTACTTTCTTAATGTCCCTCCTAAACCCATTTTCCAACTTGAAGTACTTATCTTTTTCATCCACAACTATACTTTACAGCTTTTTGGATACCTCAACACCAAGAGATACTTTTCAATGACCATTTCAGAGCAAGTTACTTTCTTAATGTCCCTCCTAAACCCATTTTCCAACTTGAAGTACTTATCTTTTTCACCCGCAACTATACTTTACAGCTTTTTGGTTACCTCAACACCAAGAAATACTGTTCAAAGACCATTTCAGAGCAAGTTACTTTCTTAATGTCCCTCCTAAACCCATTTTCCAACTTGAAGTACTTATCTTTTTCATCCACAACTATACTTTACAGCTTTTTGGATACCTCAACACCAAGAAATACTTTTCAAAGACCGTTTCAGAGCAAGTTACTTTCTTAATGTCCCTCCTAAACCCATTTTCGAACTTGAAGTACTTATCTTTTTCACCCACAACTAAACTTTACAGCTTTTTGGATACCTCAACACCAAGAAATACTTTTCAAAGACCATTTCAGAGCAAGTTACTTTCTTAATGTCCCTCCTAAACCTATTTTACAACTTGAAGTACTTATCTTTTTCACCCACAACTATACTTTACAGCTTTTTGGATACCTCAACACCAAGAAATACTTTTCAAAGACCATTTCAGAGCAAGTTACTTTCTTAATGTCCCTCCTAAACCCATTTTCCAACTTGAAGTACTTATCTTTTTCACCCGCAACTATACTTTACAGCTTTTTGGTTACCTCAACACCAAGAAATACTGTTCAAAGACCATTTCAGAGCAAGTTACTTTCTTAATGTCCCTCCTAAACCCATTTTCCAACTTGAAGTACTTATCTTTTTCATCCACAACTATACTTTACAGCTTTTTGGATACCTCAACACCAAGAAATACTTTTCAAAGACCGTTTCAGAGCAAGTTACTTTCTTAATGTCCCTCCTAAACCCATTTTCGAACTTGAAGTACTTATCTTTTTCACCCACAACTATACTTTACAGCTTTTTGGATACCTCAACACCAAGAAATACTTTTCAAAGACCATTTCAGAGCAAGTTACTTTCTTAATGTCCCTCCTAAACCTATTTTACAACTTGAAGTACTTATCTTTTTCACCCACAACTATACTTTACAGCTTTTTGGATACCTCAACACCAAGAAATACTTTTCAAAGACCATTTCAGAGCAAGTTACTTTCTTAATGTCCCTCCTAAACCCATTTTCCAATTTGAAGTACTTATCTTTTTCATCCACAACTATACTTTACAGCTTTTTGTATACCTCAACACCAAGAAATACTTTTCAAAGACCATTTCAGAGCAAGTTACTTTCTTAATGTCCCTTCTAAACCCATTTTCCAACTTGAAGTACTTATCTTTTTCACCCACAACTATACTTTACAGCTTTTTGGATACCTCAACACCAAGAAATACTTTTCAAAGACCATTTCAGAGCAAGTTACTTTCTTAATGTCCCTCCTAAACCTATTTTACAACTTGAAGTACTTATCTTTTCCACCCACAACTATACTTTACAGCTTTTTGGATACCTCAACACCAAGAAATACTTTTCAAAGACCATTTCAGAGCAAGTTACTTTCTTAATGTCCCTCCTAAACCCATTTTCCAATTTGAAGTACTTATCTTTTTCATCCACAACTATACTTTACAGCTTTTTGGATACCTCAACACCAAGAAATACTTTTCAAAGACCATTTCAGAGCAAGTTACTTTCTTAATGTCCCTCCTAAATCCATTTTCCAATTTGAAGTACTTATCTTTTTCACCCACAACTATACTTTACAGCTTTTTGGTTACCTCAACACCAAGAAATACTTTTCAAAGACCGTTTCAGAGCAAGTTACTTTCTTAATGTCCCTCCTAAACCCATTTTACAAGTTGAAGTACTTATCTTTTTCACCCACAACTATACTTTACAGCTTTTTGGATATCTCAACACCAAGAAATACTTTTCTAAGACCATTTCAGAGCAAGTTACTTTCTTAATGTCCCTCCTAAACCCATTTTCCAACTTGAAGTACTTATCTTTTTCATCCACAACTATACTTTACAGCTTTTTGGATACTTCAACACCAAGAAATACTTTTCAAAGACCATTTCAGAGCAAGTTACTTTCTTAATGACCCTCCTAAACCCATTTTCCAACTTGAAGTACTTATCTTTTTCACCCACAACTATACTTTACAGCTTTTTGGATACCTCAACACCAAGAAATACTTTTCAAAGACCATTTCAGAGCGAGTTACTTTCTTAATGTCCCTCCTAAACCCATTTTTCAACTTGAAGTACTTATCTTTTTCACCCACAACTATACTTTACAGCTTTTTGGTTACCTCAACACCAAGAAATACTTTTCAAAGACCCTTTCAGAGCAAGTTACTTTCTTAATGTCCCTCCTAAACCCATTTTCCAACTTGAAGTACTTATCTTTTTCATCCACAACTATACTTTACAGCTTTTTGGATACCTCAACACCAAGAAATACTTTTCAAAGACCATTTCAGAGCAAGTTACTTTCTTAATGTCCCTCCTAAACCCATTTTCCAACTTGAAGTACTTATATTTTTCATCCACAACTATACTTTACAGCTTTTTGGATACCTCAACACCAAGAAATACTTTTCAAAGACCATTTCAGAGCAAGTTACTTTCTTAATATCCCTTCTAAACCTATTTTCCAACTTGAAGTACTTATCTTTTTCACTCACAACTATACTTTACAGCTTTTTGGTTACCTCAACACCAAGAAATACTTTTCAAAGACCATTTCAGAGCAAGTTACTTTCTTAATGTCCCTCCTAAACCCATTTTCCAACTTGAAGTACTTATCTTTTTCATCCACAACTATACTTTACAGCTTTTTGGATACCTCAACACCAAGAGATACTTTTCAATGACCATTTCAGAGCAAGTTACTTTCTTAATGTCCCTCCTAAACCCATTTTCCAACTTGAAGTACTTATCTTTTTCACCCGCAACTATACTTTACAGCTTTTTGGTTACCTCAACACCAAGAAATACTGTTCAAAGACCATTTCAGAGCAAGTTACTTTCTTAATGTCCCTCCTAAACCCATTTTCCAACTTGAAGTACTTATCTTTTTCATCCACAACTATACTTTACAGCTTTTTGGATACCTCAACACCAAGAAATACTTTTCAAAGACCGTTTCAGAGCAAGTTACTTTCTTAATGTCCCTCCTAAACCCATTTTCGAACTTGAAGTACTTATCTTTTTCACCCACAACTAAACTTTACAGCTTTTTGGATACCTCAACACCAAGAAATACTTTTCAAAGACCATTTCAGAGCAAGTTACTTTCTTAATGTCCCTCCTAAACCTATTTTACAACTTGAAGTACTTATCTTTTTCACCCACAACTATACTTTACAGCTTTTTGGATACCTCAACACCAAGAAATACTTTTCAAAGACCATTTCAGAGCAAGTTACTTTCTTAATGTCCCTCCTAAACCCATTTTCCAATTTGAAGTACTTATATTTTTCATCCACAACTATACTTTACAGCTTTTTGTATACCTCAACACCAAGAAATACTTTTCAAAGACCATTTCAGAGCAAGTTACTTTCTTAATGTCCCTTCTAAACCCATTTTCCAACTTGAAGTACTTATCTTTTTCACCCACAACTATACTTTACAGCTTTTTGGATACCTCAACACCAAGAAATACTTTTCAAAGACCATTTCAGAGCAAGTTACTTTCTTAATGTCCCTCCTAAACCTATTTTAAAACTTAAAGTACTTATCTTTTTCACCCACAACTATACTTTACAGCTTTTTGGATACCTCAACACCAAGAAATACTTTTCAAAGACCATTTCAGAGCAAGTTACTTTCTTAATGTCCCTCCTAAACCCATTTTCCAATTTGAAGTACTTATCTTTTTCATCCACAACTATACTTTACAGCTTTTTGGATACCTCAACACCAAGAAATACTTTTCAAAGACCATTTCAGAGCAAGTTACTTTCTTAATGTCCCTCCTAAATCCATTTTCCAATTTGAATTACTTATCTTTTTCACCCACAACTATACTTTACAGCTTTTTGGTTACCTCAACACCAAGAAATACTTTTCAAAGACCATTTCAGAGCAAGTTACTTTCTTAATGTCCCTCCTAAACCCATTTTACAAGTTGAAGTACTTATCTTTTTCACCCACAACTATACTTTACAGCTTTTTGGATATCTCAACACCAAGAAATACTTTTCTAAGACCATTTCAGAGCAAGTTACTTTCTTAATGTCCCTCCTAAACCCATTTTCCAACTTGAAGTACTTATCTTTTTCATCCACAACTATACTTTACAGCTTTTTGGATACTTCAACACCAAGAAATACTTTTCAAAGACCATTTCAGAGCAAGTTACTTTCTTAATGACCCTCCTAAACCCATTTTCCAACTTGAAGTACTTATCTTTTTCACCCACAACTATACTTTACAGCTTTTTGGATACCTCAACACCAAGAAATACTTTTCAAAGACCATTTCAGAGCGAGTTACTTTCTTAATGTCCCTCCTAAACCCATTTTTCAACTTGAAGTACTTATCTTTTTCACCCACAACTATACTTTACAGCTTTTTGGTTACCTCAACACCAAGAAATACTTTTCAAAGACCCTTTCAGAGCAAGTTACTTTCTTAATGTCCCTCCTAAACCCATTTTCCAACTTGAAGTACTTATCTTTTTCATCCACAACTATACTTTACAGCTTTTTGGATACCTCAACACCAAGAAATACTTTTCAAAGACCATTTCAGAGCAAGTTACTTTCTTAATGTCCCTCCTAAACCCATTTTCCAACTTGAAGTACTTATATTTTTCATCCACAACTATACTTTACAGCTTTTTGGATACCTCAACACCAAGAAATACTTTTCAAAGACCATTTCAGAGCAAGTTACTTTCTTAATGTCCCTCCTAAACCTATTTTACAACTTGAAGTACTTATCTTTTTCACCCACAACTATACTTTACAGCTTTTTGGATACCTCAACACCAAGAAATACTTTTCAAAGACCATTTCAGAGCAAGTTACTTTCTTAATGTCCCTCCTAAACCCATTTTCCAATTTGAAGTACTTATCTTTTTCATCCACAACTATACTTTACAGCTTTTTGGATACCTCAACACCAAGAAATACTTTTCAAAGACCATTTCAGAGCAAGTTACTTTCTTAATGTCCCTCCTAAATCCATTTTCCAATTTGAAGTACTTATCTTTTTCACCCACAACTATACTTTACAGCTTTTTGGTTACCTCAACACCAAGAAATACTTTTCAAAGACCATTTCAGAGCAAGTTACTTTCTTAATGTCCCTCCTAAACCCATTTTACAAGTTGAAGTACTTATCTTTTTCACCCACAACTATACTTTACAGCTTTTTGGATATCTCAACACCAAGAAATACTTTTCTAAGACCATTTCAGAGCAAGTTACTTTCTTAATGTCCCTCCTAAACCCATTTTCCAACTTGAAGTACTTATCTTTTTCATCCACAACTATACTTTACAGCTTTTTGGATACTTCAACACCAAGAAATACTTTTCAAAGACCATTTCAGAGCAAGTTACTTTCTTAATGACCCTCCTAAACCCATTTTCCAACTTGAAGTACTTATCTTTTTCACCCACAACTATACTTTACAGCTTTTTGGATACCTCAACACCAAGAAATACTTTTCAAAGACCATTTCAGAGCGAGTTACTTTCTTAATGTCCCTCCTAAACCCATTTTTCAACTTGAAGTACTTATCTTTTTCACCCACAACTATACTTTACAGCTTTTTGGTTACCTCAACACCAAGAAATACTTTTCAAAGACCCTTTCAGAGCAAGTTACTTTCTTAATGTCCCTCCTAAACCCATTTTCCAACTTGAAGTACTTATCTTTTTCATCCACAACTATACTTTACAGCTTTTTGGATACCTCAACACCAAGAAATACTTTTCAAAGACCATTTCAGAGCAAGTTACTTTCTTAATGTCCCTCCTAAACCCATTTTCCAACTTGAAGTACTTATATTTTTCATCCACAACTATACTTTACAGCTTTTTGGATACCTCAACACCAAGAAATACTTTTCAAAGACCATTTCAGAGCAAGTTACTTTCTTAATATCCCTTCTAAACCTATTTTCCAACTTGAAGTACTTATCTTTTTCACTCACAACTATACTTTACAGCTTTTTGGTTACCTCAACACCAAGAAATACTTTTCAAAGACCATTTCAGAGCAAGTTACTTTCTTAATGTCCCTCCTAAACCCATTTTACAAGTTGAAGTACTTATATTTTTCAAACACAACTATACTTTACAGCTTTTTGGAAATCTCAACACCAAGAAATACTTTTCAAAGACCATTTCAGAGCAAGTTACTTTCTTAATTTCCCTCCTAAACCCATTTTCCAACTTGAAGTACTTATCTTTTTCACCCACAACTATACTTTACAGCTTTTTGGTTACCTCAACACCAAGAAATACTTTTCAAAGACCCTTTCAGAGCAAGTTACTTTCTTAATGTCCCTCCTAAACCCATTTTCCAACTTGAAGTACTTATCTTTTTCATCCACAACTATACTTTACAGCTTTTTGGATACCTCAACACCAAGAAATACTTTTCAAAGACCATTTCAGAGCAAGTTACTTTCTTAATGTCCCTCCTAAACCCATTTTCCAACTTGAAGTACTTATATTTTTCATCCACAACTATACTTTACAGCTTTTTGGATACCTCAACACCAAGAAATACTTTTCAAAGACCATTTCAGAGCAAGTTACTTTCTTAATATCCCTTCTAAACCTATTTTCCAACTTGAAGTACTTATCTTTTTCACCCACAACTATACTTTACAGCTTTTTGGTTACCTCAACACCAAGAAATACTTTTCAAAGACCATTTCAGAGCAAGTTACTTTCTTAATGTCCCTCCTAAACCCATTTTACAAGTTGAAGTACTTATATTTTTTAAACACAACTATACTTTACAGCTTTTTGGAAATCTCAACACCAAGAAATACTTTTCAAAGACCATTTCAGAGCAAGTTACTTTCTTAATTTCCCTCCTAAACCCATTTTCCAACTTGAAGTACTTATCTTTTTCACCCACAACTATACTTTACAGCTTTTTGGTTACCTCAACACCAAGAAATACTATTCCCGGAAGAAGAAAAGGCCCAAGACATAAAAAATTTAAAGTTCACTTCTAAATTTTTCCGTAGAAGATAGGAAAATTTATACCATGATTGTGATTATAGTTCTGTTCCAAATTTTTCTTAGAAGATAGAAAAGTTCAAGTTCTCTTCTGAATTTTACCAAAGAACACAATTCAATTCTAATTTCACCAGAGAAAATAAAAAGCTTCCACTTCAGCTTTAAGTTCACCAAGACATAACAAATTTAAAGTTCAGTTCTAAATTTTTCCGTAGAAGATAGGAAAAGTTATACCATGATTGTGATTATTTTCTATGAAGATAAAAAGTTTTACTTTAATTCTAAATTTTCTTAAATTTAATTCCGGCTTTTCTCAAAGAGATGAAAAAATTTAAAGTTCTGTTCCAAATATTTTCCCGGAAGAAGAAAAGTTCAACTTCGATTCTGAATTTTCTTAATGAAAATGAAATAAGTTATTGATCATTTCTATTTTTTCTAATAATATAAAAAGTTTCCACTTCAGTTCAGATTTTTCTCAAAGAGATGAAAAAATTTAAAATACTGTTCCAGATTTTTCGTAGAAGATAGAAAAGTTCAAGTTCTCTTCTGAATTTTACCAAAGAACACAATTTAATTCTAATTTCACCAGAGAAAATAAAAAGCTTCCACTTCAGTTTTAAGTTCACCAGGACATAAAAAATTTAAAGTTCAGTTCTAAATTTTTCCGTAGAAGATAGGAAAAGTTATACCATGATTGAGATTATTTTCTATGAAGATAAAAAGTTTCACCTTAATTCTAAATTTTCTTAAATTCAGTTCCTACCTTTCTCAAAGAGATAAAAAAATTTAAAGTTCTGTTCCAAATATTTTCCCGGAAGAAGAAAAGTTCAACTTCGATTCTGAATTTTCTCAATGAAAATGAAATAAGTTATTGATCAATTCTATTTTCCCAAAATAATATAAAAATTTTCCACTTCAGTTCAGATTTTTCTCAAAGAGATGAAAAATTTAAAATACTTCCAAATTTTTCATAGAAGATAGAAAAGTTCAAGTTCTCTTCTGAATTTTACCAACGAACACAATTCAATTCTAATTTCTCGAGAGAAAATAAAAAGCTTCCATTTCAGTTTTAAGTTCACCAAGACATAAAAATTTAAAGTTCTGTTCTAAATTTTTCCATAGAAGATAGGAAAAGTTATACTATGATTGTGATTATTTTCCATGAAGATAAAAAGTTTCACTTTAATTCAAATTTTCTTAAATTCAGTTCCGACTTTTCACACAGAGATGAAAAAAATTTAAAGTTCTGTTCCAAATTTTTCATAGAAGATTGGAAAAGTTATACTTTGATCGTGAATATTCAAGTTCTCTTCTGAATTTTACCAAAGAACACAACTCAATTCTAATTTCTCCAGAGAAAATAAAAAGCTTCCACTTCAGTTTTAAGTTCACCTCGACATAAAAAATTTAAAGTTCAGTTCTAAATTTTTACATAGAAGATAGGAAAAGTTATACTATGATTTTGATTATTTCCTATGAAGATTAAAAGTTTCACTTCAATTTTTAATTTTTCTCAAAGAAGTGAAGAAAAGTTCAACTTCGATTCTGAATTTTCTCAATGAAAATGAAAAAAGTTATTGATCATTTCTATTTTCCCAAAATAATATAAAAATTTTCCATTTCAGTTCAGATTTTTCTCAAACAGATGAAAAAATTTAAAATACTGTTCCAAATTTTCCATAGAAGATAGAAAAGTTCAAGTTCTCTTCTGAATTTTACCAAAGAACATAATTCAATTCTAATTTCTCCAGAGAAAATAAAAAGCTTCCACATCAGTTTTAAGTTCACCAAGACATAAAAATTTAAAGTTCAGTTCTAAATTTTTCCATAGAAGATAGGAAAAGTTATACTATGATTGTGATTATTTTCCATGAAGATAAAAAGTTTCATTTTAATTCTAAATTTTCTTAAATTCAATTCCGACCTTTCTCAAAGAGATGAAAAAATTTAAAGTTCTGTTCCAAATATTTTCCCGGAAAAGAAAAGTTC
The DNA here is from genome assembly GCA_027921565.1 of Artemia sinica. NCBI lineage: Eukaryota > Metazoa > Arthropoda > Branchiopoda > Anostraca > Artemiidae > Artemia > Artemia sinica. The sequence continues at coordinate 35,391,752 of CM051266.1, read as the reverse complement.
AACTTCGATTCTGAATTTTCTCAATGAAAATGAAATCAGTTATTGATCAATTCTATTTTCATAAAATAATATAAAATTTTCCACTTCAATTCAGATTTTTCTCAAAGAGATGACAAAATTTAAAATATTGTTCCAAATTTTTCATAGAAGATAGAAAAAGTTATACAGTGATTGTGATTATTCTTCATGAAGATAAGGAGCTCCACTTTAATTCTAAGTTTTCTGAAAGAAGTGCAAAATGTACAAGTTCTCTTCTGAATTTTCTTAGAGAGGAGAAAAAAAGTTCATTCATCTAACCACCAAAAACAATAGGTTAGGTTATGTTAGGTTAGGTATAAATAAATATTAATAAATAATTAGAAACATTTCTCCATGTTTAAGTTAGGCTAGGTTAGGTTAACTTATCATGAGCGCTCATGATAAGCTAACCTAACCTAACTTAAACATGGTAAAAAGATTAAATTAGGCCACTTCAATTCAGATTTTTCTCAAAGAGATGACAAAATTTAAAATATTGTTCCAAATCTTTCATAGAAGATAGAAAAAGTTATACTTTGATTGTGTTTATTCTTCATGAAGATATGGAGCTCCACTTTAGTTCTAAGTTTTCTCGAAGAAGTACAAAATGTACAAGTTCTCTTCTGAATTTTCTTTGAGAGGAGAAAAAAGTTAGCTCAATTCTGAAATTTACCAATGAAAATGAAAAAGCTTCCATTTCAGTTCATAATTTCTCAAAGACATAAAAATTTAAAGTTCAATTCTAAATTTTTCCATATAAGATAGGAATGGCTTTACTATGATTGTGATTATTTACCATGAAGATAAAAAGTTTCACTCTATTTCTAATTTTTCTTAAATTCAGTTCATTCATCTAACCACCAAAAACAATAGGTTAGGTTAGGTATAAATAAATATTAATAAATAATTAGAAACATTTCTCCATGTTTAAGTTAGGCTAGGTTAGGTTAACTTATCATGAGCGCTCATGATAAGCTAACCTAACCTAACTTAAACATGGTAAAAAGATTAAATTAGGTTAGGTTATGTTAGATTAAGTTAGGTCAGGTTAAGTTAGGTTAGGTTAGGTTAGCCTACGTACGCGCGCGTACGTAGGCTAACCTAACCTAACTTAACCTGACCTAACTTAATCTAACCTAACCTATTGTTTTTGGTGGTTAGATGAATGAACTGAATTTAAGAAAAATTAGAAATAGAGTGAAACTTTTTATCTTCATGGTAAATAATCACAATCATAGTATAGCCATTCCTATCTTCTATGGAAAAATTTAGAATTGAACTTTAAATTTTTATGTCTTTGAAAAATTATGAACTGAAATGGAAGCTTTTTCATTTTCATTGGTAAATTTCAGAATTGAGCTAACTTTTTTCTCCTCTCTAAGAAAATTCAGAAGAGAACTTGTACATTTTGCACTTCTTCGAGAAAACTTAGAACTAAAGTGGAGCTCCATATCTTCATGAAGAATAAACACTATCAAAGTATAACTTTTTCTATCTTCTATGAAAAATTTGGATCAATATTTTAAATTTTGTCATCTCTTTGAGAAAAATCTGAATTGAAGTGGCCTAATTTAATCTTTTTACCATGTTTAAGTAAGGTTAGGTTAGCTTATCATAAGCGCTCATGATAAGTTAACCTAACCTAGCCTAACTTAAACATGGAGAAATGTTTCTAATTATTTATTAATATTTATTTATACCTAACCTAACCTATTGTTTTTGGTGGTTAGATGAATGAACTGAATTTAAGAAAAATTAGAAATAGAGTGAAACTTTTTATCTTCATGGCAAATAATCACAATCATAGTATAGTCATTCCTATCTTCTTTGGAAAAATTTAGAATTGAACTTTAAATTTTTATGTCTTTGAGAAATTATGAACTGAAATTGAAGCTTTTTCATTTTCATTGGTAAATTTCAGAATTGAGCTAACTTTTTTTCTCCTCTCTAAGAAAATTCAGACGAGAACTTGTACATTTTGTACTACTTCGAGAAAAGTTAGAATTAAAGTGGAGCTCCATATCTTCATGAAGAATAATCACAATTGAAGTGTAACTTTTTCTATCTTCTATGAAAAATTTGGAACAATATTTTAAATTTTGTCATCTCTTTGAGGAAAATCTGAATTGAAGTGGAAAATTTTATATTATTTTATGAAAATAGAATTGATCAATAACTTATTTCATTTTCATTGAGAAAATTCAGAATCGAAGTTGAACTTTTCTTTTCCGGGAAAATATTTGGAACAGAACTTTAAATTTTTTCATCTCTTTGAGAAAGGTTGGAATTGAATTTAAGAAAATTTAGAATTAAAATGAAACTTTTTATCTTCATGGAAAATAATCACAATCATAGTATAACTTTTCCTATCTTCTATGGAAAAATTTAGAACTGAACTTTAAATTTTTATGTCTTGGTGAACTTAAAACTGATGTGGAAGCTTTTTATTTTCTCTGGAGAAATTAGAATTGAATTATGTTCTTTGGTAAAATTCAGAAGAGAACTTGAACTTTTTTATCTTCTATGGAAAATTTGGAACAGTATTTTAAATTTTTTCATCTGTTTGAGAAAAATCTGAACTGAAGTGGAAAATTTTTATATCATTTTGGGAAAATAGAAATGATCAATAACTTATTTCATTTTCATTGAGAAAATTCAGAATCGAAGTTGAACTTTTCTTCACTTCTTTGAGGAAAATTAAAAATTGAAGTGAAACTTTTAATCTTCATAGGAAATAATCAAAATCATAGTATAACTTTTCCTATCTTCTATGTAAAAATTTAGAACTGAACTTTAAATTTTTTATGTCATGGTGAACTTAAAACTGAAGTGGAAGCTTTTTATTTTCTCTGGAGAAATTAGAATTGAATTATGTTCTTTGGTAAAATTCAGAAGAGAACTTGAATATTCACGATCAAAGTATAACTTTTCCAATCTTCTATGAAAAATTTGGAACAGAACTTTAAATTTTTTTCATCTCTATGTGAAAAGTCTGAACTGAATTTAAGAAAATTTGAATTAAAGTGAAAATTTTTATCTTCATGGAAAATAATCATAATTATAGTATAACTTTTTCTATCTTCTACGGAACAATTTAGAACAGAACTTTAAATTTTTATGTCTTGGTGAACTTAAAACTGAAGTGGAAGCTTTTTATTTTCTCTGGAGAAATTAGAATTGAATCGTGTTCGTTGGTAAAATTCAGAAGAGAACTTAAACTTTTCTATCTTCTATAAAAAATTTGGAAGTATTTTAAATTTTTCATCTCTTTGAGAAAAATCTGAACTGAAGTGGAAAATTTTTATATTACTTTGGGAAAATAGAATTGATCAATAACTTATTTCATTTTCATTAAGAAAATTCAGAATCGAAGTTGAACTTTTCTTCTTCCGGGAAAATATTTGGAACAGAACTTTAAATTTTTTCATCTCTTTGAGAAAGGTTGGAACTGAGTTTAAGAAAATTTAGAATTAAGGTGAACTTTTTATCTTCATAGAAAATAATCACAATCATGGTATAACTTTTCCTATCTTCTACGGAAAAATTTAGAACTGAACTTTAAATTTTTTATGTCCTGGTGAACTTAAAACTGAAGTGGAAGCTTTTTATCTTCTCTGGTGAAATTAGAATTGAATTTTGTTCTTTGGTAAAATTCAGAAGAGAACTTGAACTTTTCTATCTTCTACGAAAAATTTGAATAGTATTTTAAATTTTTTCATCTCTTTGAGAAAAATCTGAACTGAAGTGGAAACTTTTTATATTATTGGAAAAATAGAAATGATCAATAACTTATTTCATTTTCATTAAGAAAATTCAGAATCGAAGTTGAACTTTTCTTCTTCCGGGAAAATATTTGGAACATAACTTTAAATTTTTTCATCTCTTTGAGAAAAGCCGGAATTGAATTTAAGAAAATTTAGAATTAAAGTGAAATTTTTTATCTTCATAGAAAATAATCACAATCATGGTATAACTTTTCCTATCTTCTACGGGAAAATTTAGAACTGAACTTTAAATTTGTTGTGTCTTGGTGAACTTAAAGCTGAAGTGGAAGCTTTTTATTTTCTCTGGTGAAATTAGAATTGAATTGTGTTCTTTGGTAAAATTCAGAAGAGAACTTGAACTTTTCTATCTTCTAAGAAAAATTTGGAACAGAACTATAATCACAATCATGGTATAACTTTTCCTATCTTCTACGGAAAAATTTAGAAGTGAACTTAAAATTTTTTATGTCTTGGGCCTTTTCTTCTTCCGGAAAAAGTATTTCTTGGTATTGAGGTAACCAAAAAACTGTAAAGTATAGTTGTGGGTGAACAAGATAAGTACTTCAAATTGGAAAATGGGTTTAGGAGGGAAATTAAGAAAGTAACTTGCTCTGAAATGGTCTTTGAAAAGTATTTCCTGGTGTTGAGATATCCAAAAAGCTGTAAAGTATAGTTGTGGGTGAAAAAGATAAGTACTTCAACTTGTAAAATGGGTTTAGGAGGGACATTAAGAAAGTAACTTGCTCTGAAATGGTCTTTGAAAAGTATTTCTTGGTGTTGAGGTAACCAAAAAGCTGAAAAGTATAGTTGTGGGTGAAAAAGATAAGTACTTCGAGTTGGGAAATGGGTTTAGAAGGAATATTAAGAAAGTAACATGCTCTGAAATGGTCTTTGAAAAGTATTTCTTGGTGTTGAGGTATCCAAAAAGCTGTAAAGTATAGTTGTGGGTGAATAAAATAAGTACTTCAAGTTGGAAAATGGGCTTAGGAGGGACATTAAGAAAGTAACTTGCTCTGAAATGGTCTTTGAAAAGTATTTCTTGGTGTTGTGGTAACCAAAAAACTGTAAAGTATAGTTGTGGGTGAAAAAGATAAGTACTTCAAGTTGGAAAATGGGTTTAGGAGGGACATTAAGAAAGTAACTTGCTCTGAAATGGTCTTTGAAAAGTATTTCTTGGTGTTGAGGTATCCAAAAAGCTGTAAAGTATAGTTGTGGGTGAAAAAGATAAGTACTTCAAGTTGGAAAATGGGATTAGAAGGGACATTAAGAAAGTAACTTGCTCTGAAATGGTCTTTGAAAAGTATTTCTTGGTGTTGGAGTATCCAAGAAGCTGTACAGCATAGTTGTGGGTGAAAAAGATAAGTACTTCAAATTGGAAAATGGGTTTAGGAGGGACATTAAGAAAGTAACTTGCTCTGAAATGGTCTTTGAAAAGTATTTCTTGGTGTTGAGGTATCCAAAAAGCTGTAAAGTATAGTTGTGGATGAAAAAGATAAGTACTTCAAGTTGGAAAATGGGTTTAGGAGGGACATTAAGAAAGTAACTCGCTCTGAAATGGCCTTTGAAAAGTATTTCTTGGTGTTGAGGTATCCAAAAAGCTGTAAAGTATAGTTGTGGGTGAATAAAATAAGTACTTCAAGTTGGAAAATGGGTTTAGGAGGGTCATTAAGAAAGTAACTTGCTCTGAAATGGTCTTTGAAAAGTATTTCTTGGTGTTGAGGTATCCAAAAAGCTGTAAAGTATAGTTGTGGATGAAAAAGATAAGTACTTCAAGTTGGAAAATGGGTTTAGGAGGGACATTAAGAAAGTAACTTGCTCTGAAATGGTCTTTGAAAAGTATTTCTTGGTGTTGTGGTAACCAAAAAACTGTAAAGTATAGTTGTGGGTGAAAAAGATAAGTACTTCAAGTTGGAAAATGGGTTTAGGAGGGACATTTAGAAAGTAACTTGCTCTGAAATGGTCTTTGAAAAGTATTTCTTGGTGTTGAGGTATCCAAAAAGCTATAAAGTATAGTTGTGGATGAAAAAGATAAGTACTTCAAGTTGGAAAATGGGTTTAGGAGGGACATTAAGAAAGTAACTTGCTCTGAAATGGTCTTTGAAAAGTATTTCTTGGTGTTGAGGAAACCAAAAAGCTGTAAAGTATAGTTGTGGGTGAAAAAGATAAGTACTTCAAGTTGGAAAATGGGTTTAGGAGGGTCATTAAGAAAGTAACTTGCTCTGAAATGGTCTTTGAAAAGTATTTCTTGGTGTTGAGGTATCCAAAAAGCTGTAAAGTATAGTTGTGGGTGAAAAAGATAAGTACTTCAAGTTGGAAAATGGGTTTAGGAGGGTCATTAAGAAAGTAACTTGCTCTGAAATGGTCTTTGAAAAGTATTTCTTGGTGTTGAGATATCCAAAAAGCTGTAAAGTATAGTTGTGGGTGAAAAAGATAAGTACTTCAACTTGTAAAATGGCTATAGGAGGAACATTAAGAAAGTAACTTGCTCTGAAATGGTCTTTGAAAAGTATTTCTTGGTGTTGAGGTAACCAAAAAGCTGTAAAGTATAGTTGTGGGTGAAAAAGATAAGTACTTCAAGTTGGAAAATGGGTTTAGAAGGGACATTAAGAAAGTAACTTGCTCTGAAATGGTCTTTGAAAAGTATTTCTTGGTGTTGAGGTATCCAAAAAGCTGTAAAGTATAGTTGTGGGTGAAAAAGATAAGTTCTTCAAGTTGGAAAATGGGTTTAGGAGGGACATTAAGAAAGTAACTTGCTCTGAAATGGTCTTTGAAAAGTATTTCTTGGTGTTGAGATATCCAAAAAGCTGTAAAGTATAGTTGTGGGTGAAAAAGATAAGTACTTCAACTTGTAAAATGGCTATAGGAGGAACATTAAGAAAGTAACTTGCTCTGAAATGGTCTTTGAAAAGTATTTCTTGGTGTTGAGGTAACCAAAAAGCTGTAAAGTATAGTTGTGGGTGAAAAAGATAAGTACTTCAAGTTGGAAAATGGGTTTAGAAGGGACATTAAGAAAGTAACTTGCTCTGAAATGGTCTTTGAAAAGTATTTCTTGGTGTTGAGGTATCCAAAAAGCTGTAAAGTATAGTTGTGGATGAAAAAGATAAGCACTTCAAGTTGGAAAATGGGTTTAGGAGGGACATTAAGAAAGTAACTTGCTCTGAAATGGTCTTTGAAAAGTATTTCTTGGTGTTGAGGTATCCAAAATGCTGTAAAGTTTAGTTGTGGGTGAAAAAGATAAGTACTTCAAGTTGGAAAATGGGTTTAGGAGGGACATTAAGAAAGTAACTTGCTCTGAAACGGTCTTTGAAAAGTATTTTTTGGTGTTGAGGTATCCAAAAAGCTGTAAAGTATAGTTGTGGGTGAAAAAGATAAGAACTTCAAATTGGAAAATGGGTTTAGGAGGGACATTTAGAAAGTAACTTGCTCTGAAATGGTCTTTGAAAAGTATTTCTTGGTGTTGAGGTATCCAAAAAGCTGTAAAGTATAGTTGTGGATGAAAAAGATAAGTACTTCAAGTTGGAAAATGGGTTTAGGAGGGACATTAAGAAAGTAACTTGCTCTGAAATGGTCTTTGAAAAGTATTTCTTGGTGTTGAGGAAACCAAAAAGCTGTAAAGTATAGTTGTGGGTGAAAAAGATAAGTACTTCAAGTAAATAAAATGGGTTTAGGAGGGTCATTAAGAAAGTAACTTGCTCTGAAATGGTCTTTGAAAAGTATTTCTTGGTGTTGAGGTATCCAAAAAGCTGTAAAGTATAGTTGTTGGTGAAAAAGATAAGTACTTCAAGTTGGAAAATGGGTTTAGGAGGGTCATTAAGAAAGTAACTTGCTCTGAAATGGTCTTTGAAAAGTATTTCTTGGTGTTGAGGTATCCAAAAAGCTGTAAAGTATAGTTGTGGATGAAAAAGATAAGTACTTCAAGTTGGAAAATGGGTTTAGGAGGGACATTAAGAAAGTAACTTGCTCTGAAATGGTCTTTGAAAAGGATTTCTTGGTGTTGAGATATCCAAAAAACTGTAAAGTATAGTTGTGGGTGAAAAAGATAAGTACTTCAACTTGTAAAATGGGTTTAGGAGGAACATTAAGAAAGTAACTTGCTCTGAAATGGTCTTTGAAAAGTATTTCTTGGTGTTGAGGTAACCAAAAAGCTGTAAAGTATAGTTGTGGGTGAAAAAGATAAGTACTTCAAGTTGGAAAATGGGTTTAGAAGGGACATTAAGAAAGTAACTTGCTCTGAAATGGTCTTTGAAAAGTATTTCTTGGTGTTGAGGTATCCAAAAAGCTGTAAAGTATAGTTGTGGATGAAAAAGATAAGTACTTCAAGTTGGAAAATGGATTTAGGAGGGACATTAAGAAAGTAACTTGCTTTGAAATGGTCTTTGAAAAGTATTTCTTGGTGTTGAGGTATCCAAAAAGCTGTAAAGTATAGTTTTGGGTGAAAAAGATAAGTACTTCAAGTTGTAAAATAGGTTTAGGAGGGACATTTAGAAAGTAACTTGCTCTGAAATGGTCTTTGAAAAGTATTTCTTGGTGTTGAGGTATCCAAAAAGCTATAAAGTATAGTTGTGGGTGAAAAAGATAAGTACTTCAAATTGGAAAATGGGTTTAGGAGGGACATTTAGAAAGTAACTTACTCTGAAATGGTCTTTGAAAAGTATTTCTTCGTGTTGAGGTATCCAAAAAGCTGTAAAGTATAGTTGTGGATGAAAAAGATAAGTACTTCAAGTTGGAAAATGGGTTTAGGAGGGACATTAAGAAAGCAACTTGCTCTGAAATGGTCTTTGAAAAGTATTTCTTGGTGTTGAGGAAACCAAAAAGCTGTAAAGTATAGTTGTGGGTGAAAAAGATAAGTACTTCAAGTTGGAAAATGGGTTTAGGAGGGTCATTAAGAAAGTAACTTGCTCTGAAATGGTCTTTGAAAAGTACTTCTTGGTGTTGAGGTATCCAAAAAGCTGTAAAGTATAGTTGTTGATGAAAATGATAAGTACTTCAAGGTGGAAAATGGGTTTAGGAGGGAAATTAAGAAAGTAACTTGCTCTGAAATGGTCTTTGAAAAGTATTTCTTGGTGTTGAGATATCCAAAAAGCTGTAAAGTATAGTTGTGGGTGAAAAAGATAAGTACTTCAACTTGTAAAATGGGTTTAGGAGGAACATTAAGAAAGTAACTTGCTCTGAAATGGTCTTTGAAAAGTATTTCTTGGTGTTGAGGTAACCAAAAAGCTGTAAAGTATAGTTGTGGGTGAAAAAGATAAGTACTTCAAGTTGGAAAATGGGTTTAGAAGGGACATTAAGAAAATAACTTGCTCTGAAATGGTCTTTGAAAAGTATTTCTTGGTGTTGAGGTATCCAAAAAGCTGTAAAGTATAGTTGTGGATGAAAAAGATAAGTACTTCAAGTTGGAAAATGGGTTTAGGAGGGACATTAAGAAAGTAACTTGCTCTGAAATGGTCTTTGAAAAGTATTTCTTGGTGTTGAGGTATCCAAAAAGCTGTAAAGTATAGTTTTGGGTGAAAAAGATAAGTACTTCAAGTTGTAAAATAGGTTTAGGAAGAACATTTAGAAAGTAACTTGCTCTGAAATGGTCTTTGAAAAGTATTTCTTGGTGTTGAGGTATCCAAAAAGCTATAAAGTATAGTTGTAGGTGAAAAAGATAAGTACTTCAAATTGGAAAATTGGTTTAGGAGGGACATTTAGAAAGTAACTTACTCTGAAATGGTCTTTGAAAAGTATTTCTTGGTGTTGAGGTATCCAAAAAGCTGTAAAGTATAGTTGTGGATGAAAAAGATAAGTACTTCAAGTTGGAAAATGGGTTTAGGAGGGACATTAAGAAAGTAACTTGCTCTGAAATGGTCTTTGAAAAGTATTTCTTGGTGTTGAGGAAACCAAAAAGCTGTAAAGTATAGTTGTGGGTGAAAAAGATAAGTACTTCAAGTTGGAAAATGGGTTTAGGAGGGTCATTAAGAAAGTAACTTGCTCTGAAATGGTCTTTGAAAAGTATTTCTTGGTGTTGAGGTATCCAAAAAGCTGTAAAGTATAGTTGTGGGTGAAAAAGATAAGTACTTCAAGTTGGAAAATGGGTTTAGGAGGGTCATTAAGAAAGTAACTTGCTCTGAAATGGTCTTTGAAAAGTATTTCTTGGTGTTGAGGTATCCAAAAAGCTGTAAACTATAGTTGTGGATGAAAAAGATAAGTACTTCAAGGTGGAAAATGGGTTTAGGAGGGACATTAAGAAAGTAACTTGCTCTGAAATGGTCTTTGAAAAGTATTTCTTGGTGTTGAGGTATCCAAAAAGCTGTAAAGTATAGTTGTGGATGAAAAAGATAAGTACTTCAAGTTGGAAAATGGGTTTAGAAGGGACATTAAGAAAGTAACTTGCTCTGAAATGGTCTTTGAAAAGTATTTCTTGGTGTTGAGGTATCCAAAAAGCTGTAAAGTATAGTTGTGGATGAAAAAGATAAGTACTTCAAGTTGGAAAATGGGTTTAGGAGGGACATTAAGAAAGTAACTTGCTCTGAAATGGTCTTTGAAAAGTATTTCTTGGTGTTGAGGTATCCAAAAAGCTGTAAAGTATAGTTGTGGGTGAAAAAGATAAGTACTTCAAGTTGTAAAATAGGTTTAGGAGGGACATTAAGAAAGTAACTTGCTCTGATATGGTCTTTGAAAAGTATTTCTTGGTGTTGAGGTATCCAAAAAGCTGTAAAGTATAGTTGTGGGTGAAAAAGATAAGTACTTCAAATTGGAAAATGGGTTTAGGAGGGACATTTAGAAAGTAACTTGCTCTGAAATGGTCTTTGAAAAGTATTTCTTGGTGTTGAGGTATCCAAAAAGCTATAAAGTATAGTTGTGGATGAAAAAGATAAGTACTTCAAGTTGAAAAATGGGTTTAGGAGGGACATTAAGAAAGTAACTTGCTCTGAAATGGTCATTGAAAAGTATTTCTTGGTGTTGAGGTATCCAAAAAGCTGTAAAGTATAGTTGTGGATGAAAAAGATAAGTACTTCAAGTTGGAAAATGGGTTTAGGAGGGACATTAAGAAAGTAACTTGCTCTGAAATGGTCTTTGAAAAGTATTTCTTGGTGTTGAGGTATCCAAAAAGCTGTAAAGTATAGTTGTGGATGAAAAAGATAAGTACTTCAAGTTGGAAAACGGGTTTAGGAGGGACAGTAAGAAAGTAACTTGCTCTGAAATGGTCTTTGAAAAGTATTTCTTGGTGTTGAGGTATCCAAAAAGCTGTAAAGTATAGTTGTGGGTGAAAAAGATAAGTACTTCAAGTTGGAAAATGGGTTTAGGAGGGTCATTAAGAAAGTAACTTGCTCTGAAATGGTCTTTGAAAAGTATTTCTTGGTGTTGAGGTATCCAAAAAGCTGTAAAGTATAGTTGTGGATGAAAAAGATAAGTACTTCAAGTTGGAAAATGGGTTTAGGAGGGACATTAATAAAGTAACTTGCTCTGAAATGGTCTTTGAAAAGTATTTCTTGGTGTTGAGGTATCCAAAAAGCTGTAAAGTATAGTTGTGGGTGAAAGAGATAAGTACTTCAACTTGTAAAATACGTTTAGGATGGACATTAAGAAAGGAACTTGTTCCCGTCAGGACCTCCTGATAGGGTTCTACCGACTATGTAATCAATTTCTCAGAAATCCAATTGTCTTAGTCGATTACGTCATTCTATGCCCATATATGGACCCCCGTCATGACCTTCTGATTTGGTTCTACCGATAATGTAATCAATTTCTCAGAAATCCAATTGTCTTAGTCAATTACGTCATTCTATGCCCATATATGGACTCCCGTCATGACCTTCTGATAGGGTTCTACCGATTATGTAATCAATTTCTCAGAAATCCATTTGTCCTAGTCGATTACGTCATTCTATGCTCATATATGAACCTCCGTCATGACCTTCTGATAGGGTTCTACCGATTATGTAATCAATTTCTCAGAAATCCAACTGTCCTAGTCGATTACGTCATTCTATGCCCATATATGGACTCCCGTCATGACCTTCTGATAGGGTTCTACCGATTATGTAATCAATTTCTCAGAAATCCAACTGTCCTAGTCGATTACGTCATTCTTATGTCATATGTCATGTGTCATTCGTCATGTGTCATTTGTCATGTTTCGTGTCATGTGTCATGTGTCATGTCTCTTGTGTTGTGTCATGTGTCATGTGTCACGTGTCATGTGTCACGTGTCACGTGTAACCTGTCTCTAACTGTTTCGCCGAAATAATTCCCTAAAATGTCTAAAACGGTTTCGCCCAAATAATTCCTAAACGTAATTTCATCGTGTTCCCTTTGCTTTTGGCATCTCTGCGCTGTCACATTTGAAATTACTAAGAAACCTTTTCCCGCGCATCTCTAAGAACAAAACATTCGCCGGAGTTACAATTAACCTTGCCATCACCTGTCAGTTATTTATAAACTTTGCCCCGGAAACAATTCTGGTTGAACTCCAAAGATATTAATAAACTTCATCCCGGAAACAATTTGATTAATGACTGACAGCACAGGTGTTCCAAATTCCCAATCGATTACGCAATGATTCTCCCTAGGGACTCTATCCCCATATATGGACTCCCGCTCGGAGTCAATAAGACCTTTCTGCTAATCTCCGCCTTTCTCACTGCGTCTTCTAGTGCTCTATAGTAGATATTACAGTTAATTTACGTATTTTTACACTGCGCATTGAGACAACGTTACTCTAATGAACATTCCAGATAAGCCCTTGCCTTTTGCAGATGTTTTCAGACTTATAACCCCACCTTGCTAAAATCCATAAATAAATTGAGTCTTCATAGGCATGGACGTACGTAGCTTCTTGTCTAGTGGGGGGGGGGGGGGGCGGAGCTGTAGCTTACTCTTCTGAAAAAAATTCCGGTTATCCATTGATAGAAAACACTGTCATACTTGTTAAGCACTTATGCTGCTTCTTTTCATCAAATTTATTTGACATGTCATGAAGTAGTAATGTGCACAGGGTTGCCAGAACGGTTAATTCCTAAATTGTTGAAATTGCCCAATTTTGTGTGATAAGTAGCGAGTGTCGTGGTACGATATCGATATCGGAACCGATATTTGGACATTTCTGTTTAATTCTAGCTTTTTCAACCATCTACCTTTTATCAGCTGCTTTCTTAGCCATCTACCTTTTTAAACTGCTTTTTCAACCATCTGCTTTTTCAACCATCTGCTTTTTAAGCCATGTCTAGTGTAAATTTGAATTTCTAGGGGGGCTAGATTTAAACAAGGTAATGCTATAGCTTCAAATTACATTCTTTACGCTCTGATAAAAAAGTGCGTGGTAATGAACTGTAAGTAGGAGTGACCCGGCTCAATAGTAACCGAAACTCTAAAAAACGGAAGTTTGATACCAATAGATACATGAAAAGAATCAGATTTTTATGTTGATTTCAAATATATAAGTTTCATCAAGTTTAGTCTTAGAGCCATAATATTGCCCTTATGGCGAAGGTTTAGATCAAACAGTTCGTGGTAACGAACTCTAAGTAAGGAGCGACCCTGCTCAATAGTAACCAAAACTCTAAAAAACGGAAGTGTGATACCAATAGATACATGAAAAGAATCAGATTTTTATGCTGATTTCAAATATATAAGTTTCATCAAGTTTAGTTTTAATTATCAAAAGTAACGTGCCTGAGAAAATTTGCCTTATTTTCGAAAAAAAGAGGAAACACCCCCCAAAAGTCATAGATCTTCAAAAAAATCACACCATCAGATTCAGCGTATCAGAGAACCCTACTATAGAAGTTCCAAGCTCCTATATGCAAAAATGTGGAATTTTGTATTTTTTGCCAGAAGAAAGATCACGGATGCGAGTTTATTTGTCTTTTTTTCCAGGGACTTTTTTCGCCAGAAGGCTCAATCGAACGGAAATTAAAAGTTCAAATGCCCTTTTTTAAGTGACCAAAAACGGAGGGCAACTAGGCCCCCTCCCACGCTTATTTTTACCCCGGAGTCACCTGATCAAAATTTTGAGATAGCCGTTTTGTTCAGCATGGTCAAAAAATACAATAACTATGTCTTGGAGGTTGACTTAATCCCCCACAGTCCCCGGGGGAAGGTCTGCAAGTTATGAAAATTGTCCTATGTTTACACATATTATTGGTCATTGGGAAGTATGCAGAAGTTTTCAGGGGGATTTTTCTGGTAGATGGGGTGTGGGTGGGAAGGGGGTTACGTTGGAGGATCTCTCCATGGAGAAAATTTTCATGGGGGAAGGGACATTGCTATGAAGGGGGTGCCAGATTTCCCAGCATTATTAAAAAAAAACCATCAGAAATTAAATAATCAAAAAAATTCAACTGAAAGTAAGAAGCAACATCAAAACTGAAAACGAAAAGAAATTATCCCGTATATGATTGGGTTTACCCCCTAGTCATTACCTCACTCTTTACACTAAAGTTTTTTTGTACTTTCATCAGAGTTATTTATTCTAATTTACGGACTTTGTGATAAAGGAGTCATTCTTAAAGAATCGGAACAAAATTTGAACTTTAGCGTAAAGAGCGAGGTATTGACGAGGGGGCAAACCCCTAATATATGTAATAAAAATATACGAATATAGAAGTTCGTCACGTAAGTTAATTCGTAAGTTACGTCAGATCAAATTTCGAGAAAGCCGTTTAGCCAAAAAAAAAAGTAAATTAATATTCAAATTTCGTTTTAATTATTCATGTACAGTGAGGCTAAATCAAAGCTGCATTAATTCAAAAACGTTAGTAGGGGGAGAGGTATTACCGCTACGAGCACAAGATCATTGACCTCCAATGAGCTAGAATACAACGAGTACAAGATCATTGACCTCCAATGAGCAAGAACACTGCGAGTACAAGATGACAGCTGTCAATCACCGGTTAGAAATATTGGGATAACAAGGTGACATCATCAGATAATGAAAATATTACAGCTGTCAATCATCGGTTAGAAATATTGAGATAAGAAGGTGACATCATTAGATAAGGAAATTTCAACATTAGAACATTCAGGGACTTGTAAATACTGACGGGACACGATATCTCTTGACATAATTTCTTCATGAGACAGGTTACTGTGTTCTGTATAATACAGAAGTACCATTTAAGCAGCATTGTCAATATAAAATATGCTTTAACATTCTAGTATACTAGAAAGTTGATACTAATAACGAAATTTAGAACAATCCATAGAAATCCTTAGAAATCAAGTAGTGAGACGGTTATGAGTATGAACAATCAAGGACTGCAACCACCAAGGACATTAAGTCTCGTCCAGTCTTTTACCAAGGACATTAAATCTCGTACCCTGATCTATCCATGATACAATTTGAGACTTTTACCAAGGACATTAAATCTTGTCCAGACTTTTACCATGGACATTAAATCTCGTTCAGGCTTTTATCGAGAACATTAAATCGCGTCCAGGCTTTTACCAAGGACATTAAATCTCGTCCAGACTTTTACCAAGGACATTAAATCTCGTCCAGGCTTTTACCAAGGTCATTAAATCGCGTCCTGACTTTTACCAACGACATTAAATCTCGACCAGACTTTTACCAAGGACATTAAATCGCGTCCAGGCTTTTACCAAGGACATTAAATTTCAACCAGACTTCTACCAAGGAAATTAAATCTCGACCAGGCTTTTAGCAATGAGATCAAATCTCGACCAGACTTTTACCAAGGACATTAAATCGCGTCCAGGCTTTTACCAAGGACATTAAATTTCAACCAGACTTCTACCAAGGACATTAAATCTCGTCCAGGCTTTACCAAGGACATTAAATCTATTACCTTTAATAATTGGGTCCATTTTTGGATATTATTTTAATAAAGTTGGGTTTTCGTTTTCAGAAATATGAACATTCACCGTTTAAAATACACCTGATTTTATTAATAACATTTTCTTAGCTAGGTTTCTTAACCTTTCGTAGATGTATGTTGCATGAAACTCATGATTTGGGATGTCTAGTTTGCTATTTTGGACTTTTCTGAGCTAGATTTCCTAACCTTTCGTAGGTGTATGTCTGTTTTTTTAATAATCTTTGTTTTTCTATTCAAGTTGGGTTTTAATTTTCAAAAATAAGAACATCCATGTTTAAAATACATCTGATTTATTAATAATATTTGATTTCTTTTAATAATTGAGTACATTATTGCATATCTTTTTAATAAAGTAGGGTTTTAGTTTTCAGAAATATGAACATTCACCGTTTAAAATACATCTGGTTTTATTAATAACATTTTCTTAGCTAGGTTTCTTAACCTTTCGTAGATGTATGTTGCATGAAACTCATGATTTGGGATGTCTAGTTTGCTATTTTGGACTTTTCTGAGCTAGATTTCCTAACCTTTCGTAGGTGTATGTCTGTTTTTTTAATAATATTTGTTTTTCTATTCAAGTTGGGTTTTAATTTTCTAAAATAAGAACATCCATGTTTAAAATACATCTGATTTATTAATAATATTTGATTTCTTTTAATAATTGAGTACATTATTGCATATCTTTTTAATAAAGTAGGGTTTTAGTTTTCAGAAATATGAACATTCACCGTTTAAAATACATCTGGTTTTATTAATAACATTTTCTTAGCTAGGTTTCTTAACCTTTCGTAGATGTATGTTGCATGAAACTCATGATTTGGGATGTCTAGTTTGCTATTTTGGACTTTTCTGAGCTAGATTTCCTAACCTTTCGTAGGATTATGTCTGGTTTTATTAATAATATTTGATTTTCTAATCAAGTTGGGTTTTAATTTTTAAAAATAAGAACATCCATGTTTAAAATACATCTGATTTATTAATAATATTTGATTTCTTTTAATAATTGAGTACATTATTGCATATCTTTTTAATAAAGTAGGGTTTTAGTTTTCAGAAATATGAACCTCCCAGTTTAAAATACATCTGATTTTATTAATAACATTTTCTTAACTAGATTTTTTGACCTCTCATAGATGTGTGTTGCATGAAAATCATGACTTGAGAGGTCTAGTTTGCTATTTTGGACTTTTCTGAGCTAGATTTCATACCCTTTCATAGGTGTATGTCTGGTTTTATTAATAATATTTGATTTTCTAATCAAGTTGGGTTTTAATTTTCAGAAATAAGAACATCCATGTTTAAAATACATCTGATTTTATTAATAATATTTGATTTCTTTTAATAATTGGGTACATTATTGTATATTTTTTTGATAAAGTTGGGTTTTAGTTTTAAGAAATATGATCATCTCAGTTTAAAAAACATCTGGTTCTATTAATAACAATATCTTAGCTAGGTTTCTTGACCTTTCATAATTGTGTGTTGCACGAAACTCATGACTTGGGATGTCTAGTTTACTACTTTGGACTTTTCTGGGCTATATTTTATAACCTTTCATAAGTGTATGTCTGCTTTTATTATTAATAATACTTGATTTTCTAATAAAGTTGGGAGTTAATTTTCAGAAATAAGAACATCCATGTTTAAAATACATCTGATTTTATTAATAATATTTGATTTCTTTTAATAATTGGGGACATTTTTGAATATTTTTTTTAATAAAGTAGGGTTTTGCTAGGTTTCTTAAC
Organism: Artemia sinica; assembly: GCA_027921565.1. Taxonomy (NCBI): domain Eukaryota; kingdom Metazoa; phylum Arthropoda; class Branchiopoda; order Anostraca; family Artemiidae; genus Artemia; species Artemia sinica. Next base: position 35,374,403 of record CM051266.1, on the reverse strand, counting down.
CTTTCGTAGATGGATGTGGCATGAAACTCATGATATGGGATGTATAGTTTGCTATTTTGGACTTTTATCACTAAGGAATATTAAGATGAATCGATAAAAACAAAGTGCCAGCAAGCGTTACTGACATCTTTGATCTAACAGTCAATGACCCAAATAATACCAAAGACGAAACGCATATTGAGCCTGTCGATGACACAACAGTGAAAATTGTGTATGACTCTAAATGGAACAATGATTATTCTACTGATTACGAACTAAGAGAAGACAATAGCTACAGTAGCAAGAGAGAACATGATGAACTATTCTATGGAACAGATTCAAAATGTCAAAAGTTGTTCATTGATATTAACAATGTATAATAATGTAAGTAACAAACTACTTCTTGAACTCACCTCATGGATAGAAAATACGGAAATTTAATTCAAGAAATTATGATCAAATTCTAAGTAAGTAACAAACTCTTTCTTGACTTCGTCCCCGGATACACAATACAGAAATTTCATTCAAGAAACTATGATAAAATTGTAAGTAAGTAACAAACTCTTTCATGAATTCACCTCTTGGATGCACAATACAGAAATTTCTTTCAAGAAATTATGAAAAATTGTAAGTAAGTAACAAACTCTTTTTTGAATTCGCCTCTTGAATTTCACATCTTGGATATACAATACGGAATTTTCATTCAATAAATTATAAAAAATTGTAAGTAAGTAAAAAACTCTTTCTTGAATTCGCCTCCCGGATACACAATACAGAAGTTTCATTCAAGAAACTATGATAAAATTGTAAGTAAGTAACAAACTCTTACATGAATTCACCTCTTGGATACACTATAGAGAAATTTCATTCAGAAACATATGAAAATATTGTAAGTAAATAACAAACTCCTTGTTGAATTCACCTCTTGGATACTCAATACAAAAATTTAATTCAAGAAATTATGAAAAATTGTGAGTAAGTAATAAACTCCTTGTTGAATTTATCTCTTGGATACACAATACAGACCTTTCATTGAAGAAATTATGAAAAATTGGAAGTAAGTAACAAACTATTTCTTGTTCCCACTTGGATACATAATACAGAAGAAATTTCATTCATGAAATTATGAAAAAATTGTATCTAAGTAACAAACTCTTTCTTGAGATCACCTCTTGGATACACAATACGGAAATTTCATTCAAGAAATTATGAAAAATTTTAAGTGAGTAACAAACTCATTATTGATTTCACTTCTTGGATACACAATACGGAATTCCCACTCAAGAAATTATGAAAAAATTGTAAGTAAGTAACGATCTAATTCTTGAATTCAACTCTTGGATGCACAATACTGAAATTTCATTAAAGAAATTATGAAAATATTGTAAGGGAGTAAAAAACTCTTTATTGATTTCACCTTTTGGTTACACAATACGGAATTCTAATTCAAGAAATTATGTAAAATTGTAAGTAAGTAACAAACTCTTTCTTGAATTCGCTTCCCAGGTGCACAATACGGAAATTTTATTCAAGAAACTATGAAAAAATTGTAAGCAAGTAACACATTCTTTCTTTAAGTCACCTCTTGGATGCATAATGCAGAGATTTCATTCAAGAAATAGTGAAAAATTGTAAGTAACATACACATTGTTGAATTCACCTCTTGGATACACAATACAGACATTTCATTCAAAAAATTATGAGAAACTATAAGTAAGTAACAAACTCTTTCTTAAATTCGTCTCTTGGACACAAAATACAGAAATTTCATTCAGGAAATTATAAAAAAATTAAAAGTAAGTAACAAACTCATTGTTGAATTCACCTCTTCGATACACAATACAGATATTTCATTCAAAAAATTATGAGAAATTGTAAGTAAGTAACAAACTCTTTCTTGAATTCACCTCTTGGACACAAAATACAGAAATTTCATTCAGGAAATTATAAAAAAATTGTAAGTAAGTAACAAACTCATTGTTGAATTCACCTCTTCGATACACAATACAGATATTTCATTCAAGAAATTAGGGAAAAATTGTAAGTAAGTAACAAACTCTCTCTTGAATTCACCTCTTGGATACACAATACGGAAATTTCCTTCAAGAAAATATGAAAAAATTGTAAGTAACAAACTCTTTCTTGAATTCGCCTCTTGGATACACAATACAGACATTTCATTCAAGAAAGTAGAAAAGAGGGTACCAGCGTGGACCCTATATAATTTATTCATGGATTATTGATTGACAGGTCAATGCCTCTTTCAAGGGCTATGTATTGATCCACGAAGGGGGACTCAATTTCTGAGAAATTGATTTACATAATCGGCGGGGAATTCTATCATGAGGGGATTTCATTTTAAATATGGCTTCTCAGGTCTTTAGGTCTGAGAGATAAATTAATATTCTATTTTTAAATATGCCTTCTCAGGTCTTTAGGTCTGAGAGATAAATTAATATTCTATTTTTAAATGTGGCTTCTCATGTCTTTAGGTCTGAGAGATAAAATTAATATTCTTTCGAAGCCATAATAGTATAAGTAGGAACACCTTAGATATTTTTCAGAAATTCATGCGAGATCAAGACATATTGATTATATTTTACGCGGGAAATGGTTTCCTGGGAATTTGAAATGTGACAGCGCAGGGATTTCGAAACAAAGGAACACGTAGAAATTACTTTTAGGAGATTATTTTGGCGAAACAGTTCGAGACATTTTAGGGATTTTTTGGGCGAAACAGTTTGAGACATTTTAGAAGATGATTTGGGTGAAACTCTGTGGTCGTTATAATACACAGGTTCTATTCGAACAGTGTTGTAAGGTCCCCTGCCCTAACCCCAAAGGGCCCCCCTATCCCCGAGCCCCCAAAGGGTCCCAAAAGGACCCCCTCCCCCCCGCCAGGGTCCCCCAAAGGGCCCCCCTCCAGGGGCCCCCCAAAGAGTCCCCTTACCCCCGGGCCCTCCCTAGGTCCTCCTTCCCCTGGGTCCCCCAAATGACCCCCAACCCCCCCTGGGCCCCGAAAGAGCCCCCTCCCTAGTTTAGAGTTTTAGTTTGATATTAGCTTACAGTTTTAGTTAGAGTTATAGTTTAGTTTAGTTGTAGTTCAGAATCTAGAGTTTCAAGTTAGACTCTCTGCACTTAGAGTTTTAGTTAGAGTTATATTTTATTTTAGTTTTAGTTAAGTGTTTTTGGACTTGTAGTTTAGTTTTAGCTAAACGTTTTAGTTTAGAATTTTAGCCTAGAGTCTTAGCTTAGAGTTTTTCGATGCACTTTTAGTTTAGTTTAGTATTAATTAAGAGTTTTAGTTTAGAGTTGTAGTTTAGTTTTAGTTAAGAGTTTTAGTTTAGAGTTTAGAGTTTTAGCTTAGAGTCTTAGCTTAGAGTTTTAGTTAGAGTTATAGTTTACTTTAGTTTTAGTTAAGAGTTTTAGTTTAGATTTTACAGTTTTAGTTTAGAGTTTAGAGTTTTAGTTAGAGTTATAGTTTAGTTTAATTTTTGTTAAGAGTTTTAGTTTAGAGTTATAGTTTGGTTTTAGTTAAGAGTTTTAGTTTAGAGTTTCAGTTTGGTATTAGCTTACAGTTTTAGTTAGAGTTATAGTAGTTAAGAGTTTTAGTTTAGAGTTTTACTTTAGAGTCTTAGCTTAGAGTTTTAGTTAGAGTTATAGTTTAATTTAGTTTTAGTCAAGAAGTTTTGTTTAGAGTTTAGAGTCTTAGCTTAGAGTTTTAGTTAGAGTTTAGGGTTTTAGTCTAGAGTCTTAGCTTAGAGTTTTAGTTCTATTTATAGTTTAGTTTAGTTTTAGTTGAGAATTTAGAGTTTTAGTTAAGAGTCTTAGCTTAGAGTTTTTGTTAGAGTTATAGTTTAGTTTAGTTTTAGCTAAAAGTTTTAGTTTTGATCTCTAGTTTAGTTTTAGTAAAGAGTTTTAGTTTAGAGTTGTAGTTTAATTTTAGTTAAGAGTTTTAGTTTAGAGTTTTAGTTAGAGTTATAGTTTAGTTTATTTTTAGTTAAGAGTTTTTGTTTAGACTTTAGAGTTTTAGTTTAGAGTTTAGAGTTTTAGTTAGAGTTATAGTTTAGTTTAATTTTTGTTAAGAGTTTTAGTTTAGAGTTATAGGTTGGTTTTAGTTAAGATTTTTAGTTTAGAGTTTCAGTTTGGTATTAGCTTACAGTTTTAGTTAGAGTTTTAGCAGTTAAGAGTTTTAGTTTAGAGTTTAGAGTTTTAGTTTAGAGTCTTAGCTTAGAGTTTTAGTTAAGAGTTTTGTTTAGAGTTTAGAGTCTTAGCTTAGAGTTTTAGTTAGAGTTTAGAGTTTAATTTTAGAGTCTTAGCTTAGAGTTTTAGTTCTATTTATAGTTTAGTTTAGTTTTAGTTGAGAATTTAGAGTTTTAGTTAAGAGTCTTAGCTTAGAGTTTTTGTTAGAGCTATAGTTTAGTTTAGTTTTAGTTAGGAGCTTTAGTTTAGATCTCTAGTTTATTTTTACTTAAGAGTTTAGTTTAGAGTTTATAGTTTAAGTTTACAGTTTTACCTTAGAGTTTTAGTTAGAGTTATAGTGTTAGTTTAGTTTTAGTTAAGAGTTTTAGTTTAGATATTGAAGTTTTAGTTTTTAGTCTTAGCTTAGAGTTTTAGTTAGAGTTATAGTTTAGCTTACTTTTAATTCAGAGTTTTAGTTTAGAGTCTTAGCTTAGTGTTTTAGTTAGAGTTATAGTTTAGTTTAGCTCTAGTTAAGAATTTTAGTTTAGAGGTGTTCTTTAGTTTTAGATAAGAGTTTTAGTATAGAGTCTAGAGTTTTCGTTACACTTTTAGTTTAGTTTAGTTTTAGATTAGAGTTTCAGTTTGGTATTAGCTTACAGTTTTTGTTTAGAGTTTAGAGTCTTAGCTTAGAGTTTTAGTTAGAGTTTAGAGTTTTAGTTTAGAGTCTTAGCCTAGAGTTTTAGTTCTATTTATAGTTTAGTTTAGTTTTAGTTGAGAATTTAGATTTTTAGTTTAGAGTCTTAGCTTAGGGTTTTTGTAGAGTTATAGTTTAGTTTACTTTTAGCTAGGAGCTTTAGTTTAGATCTCTAGTTTAGTTTTACTTAAGAGTTTAGTTTAGAGTTTATAGTTTTAGTTTACAGTTTTACTTTAGAGTTTTAGTTAGAGTTATACTTTTAGTTCAGTTTTAGTTAAGAGTTTTAGTTTAGATATTGCAGTTTTAGTTTTGAGTCTTAGCTTAGAGTTTTAGTTAGAGTTATAGTTTAGCTTAGTTTTAATTCAGAGTTTTAGTTTAGAGTCTTAGCTTAGTGTTTTAGTTAGAGTTATAGTTTAGTTTAGTTTTAGTTAAGAATTTTAGTTTAGAGGTACTCTTTAGTTTTAGATAAGAGTTTTAGTTTAGAGTTTAGAGTTTTCGTTGCACTTTTAGTTTAGTTTAGTTTAGTTTTAGATAAGAGTTTTAGTTTAGAGTTTCAGTTTGGTATTAGCTTACAGTTTTTGTTTAGAATTTAGAGTCTTAGCTTAGAGTTTTAGTTAGAGTTTAGAGTTTTAGTTTAGAGTCTTAGCTTAGAGTTTTAGTTCTATTTATAGTTTAGTTTAGTTTTATTTGAGAATTTAGATTTTTAGTCTAGAGTCTTAGCTTAAAGTTTTTGTTAGAGTTATAGTTTAGTTTAGTTTTAGTTAGGAGCTTTAGTTTAGATCTCTAGTTTAGTTTTACTTAAGAGTTTTAGTTTAGAGTTTATAGTTTTATTTTACAGTTATACTTTAGAGTTTTAATTAGAGTTATAGTTTTAGTTTAGTTTTAGTTGAGAGTTTTAGTTTAGATATTGGAGTTTTAGTTTTGAATCTTAGCTTAAAGTTATAGTTAGAGTTATAGTTTAGTTTAGTTTTAAATCAGAGTTTTAGTTTAGAGTCTTAGCTTAGAGTTTTACTTAGAGTTATAGTTTAGTTTAGTTTTAGTTAAGAATTTTAGTTTAGAGGTGTTGTTTAGTTTTAGAAAAGATATTTAGTTTAGAGTTTAGAGTTTTAGTTAGAGTTATAGTTTAGTTTAGACTTAGTTTAGAGTCTAGAATTTTAATTTACCGTGTTAGCTTAGAGTTTTACTTAGAATTATAGTTTACTTTAGTTTTAGTTAAGAGTTTTAGTTTAGAGATGTCGTTTGGTTTTAGTTTTAGTTAAGAGTTTTAGTTTAGAGTTGTTGTTTAGTTTTGGTTAAGAGTTTTAGTTTAGAGTTGTAGTTTTGTTTAGTTTTAGTTAAGAGTTTTAGTTTATAGTTGTTTTTTAGTTATAGATATGAGTTTTAGTTTAGAGTTTTAGTTTGATATTAGCTTACAGTTTTAGTTAGAGTTATAGTTTAGTTTAGTTATAGTTCGGAGTCTAGAGTTTCAAGTTAGACTCTCAGCACTTAGAGTTTTAGTTACAGTTATATTTTATTTTAGTTTTAGTTAAGTGTTTTTGGACTTGTAGTTTAGTTTTAGCTAAACGTTTTAGTTTAAAGTTTTAGCCTAGAGTCATAGCTTAGAGTTTTTCCTTGCGCTTTTAGTTTAGTTTAGTTTTAGATAAGAGTTTTACTTTAGAGTTTCAGTTTGGTATTAGCTTACAGTTTTAGTTAGAGTTATAGCTTAGTTTAGTTTCAGTTAAGAATTTTGGTTTAGAGTTTAGAGTCTTTGCTTAGAGTTCTAGTTAGAGTTCAGAGTTTTAGTTTGATATTAGCTTACAGTTTTAGTTAGAGTTATAGTTTAGTTTAGTTGTAGTTCAGAGTCTAGAGTTTCAAGTTAGACTCTCAGCACTTAGAGTTTTAGTTAGAGTTATATTCTATTTTAGTTTTAGTTAAGTGTTTTCGGACTTGTAGTTTAGTTTTAGCTAAACGTTTTAGTTTAGAGTTTTAGCCTAGAGTCATAGCTTAGAGTTTTTCCTTGCGCTTTTAGTTTAGTTTAGTATTAGATAAGAGTTTTAGTTTAGAGTTTTAGTTTGGTTAGAGTGCTTAGAGTGTTTAGAGTGCTTAGAGTGGTTTAGCTTAGAGTGTTTGTTAGAGTTATAGTTTAGTTTAGTTTAGATATTGGAGTTTTAGTTTTGAGTCTTAGCTTAGAGTTTTAGTTAGAGGTATAGTTTAGTTTAGTTTTAATTCAGAGTTTTAGTTTAGAGTCTTAGCTTAGAGTTTTAGTTAGAGTTTAGTTTAGTTTTAGTTAAGAATTTTTGTTTAGAGGTGTTGTTTAGTTTTAGATAAGAGTCTTAAGTTAGAGTTTAGAGTTTTAGTTAGAGTTATAGTTTAGTTTAGTTTTAGTTTAGAGTGTTAGCTTAGAGTTTTAGTTAGAGTTATAGTTTACTTTATTTTAGTCAAGAGTTTTAGTTTAGACTTATAGTTTAGTTTTAGTTAAGAGTTTTAGTTTAGAGTTGTAGTTTAGTTTTAGTAAAGAGTTTTAGTTTTGAGTTGTAGTTTAGTTTTAGTTAAGAGTTTTAGTTTAGAGCTTAGAGTTTTAGCTCAGAGTCTTAGCTTAGAGTTTTAGTTAGAGTTATAGTTTAGTTTAATTTTATTTAAGAGTTTTAGTTTAGACTTCAGAGTTTTAGTTTAGAGTTTAGAGTTTTAGTAGTTTTAGTTAGAGTTATATTTTATTTTAGTTTTAGTTAAGTATTTTTGGACTTGTAGTTTAGTTTTAGCTAAACGTTTTAGATTACAGTTTTAGCCTAGAGTCATACCTTAGAGTTTTTCCTTTCACTTTTAGTTTAGTTTAGTTTTAGATAAGACGTTAGGTTATCATGAGCGCTCATGATAACCTAACCTAACTTAAACGTGGAGTAACCTAACTTTTTTTATGTAAACCAAAATAAAATTATTAAAAGTCTATCATTTCAAAGAAAAAATGTGTTCAACACCTAGCTCTTTACGCTAAACTAAAAATCTTAACTAAACTATAACTCTAAACTAAAACTCCTAAGTAAAACTAAACTAAAACTATAACTCTAACTAAAACTCTAAGCTAAAACTCTAAACTAAAAATCTTAACTAAAACTAAACTACAGCTCTAAACTAAAACTCTTAACTAAAACTAAACTGCAAGTCTAAATTAAAACTCTTAACGAAAACTAAACTAAACTATAACTCTGAATTAAAACTAAACTAAACTATAACTCTAACTAAATTTATAAGTTAGGACTCGAAACTAAAACTCCAATCTCTAAACCAAAAATCTTAACTAAAACTAAACTAAAACTGTAACTCTGACTAAAACTCTAAACTATAACTCTTAACTAAAATTAAACTAAACTATATTTCTAATTAAAACTCTAAGTTAAGACGCTAAACTCAAACTAAAACTCTTAACTAAACAGTAACTCTAAACTAAAACTCTTAAGTAAAACTAAACTAAAACTATAACTCTAACTAAAACTCTAAGCTAAAACTCTAAACTAAAAATCTTAACTCTAAGCTAAAACCCTAAACTAGAACTCTTAACTAGAAGTATACTAAACTATACCTCTAACTAAATGTCTAAGCTAAGACTCTAAACTAAACATCTAAACTCTAAACTAAAACTCTTAACTACTATAACTCTAACTAAAACTGTAAGCTAATACCAAACTGAAACTCTAAACTAAAATTCTTATCTAAAACTAAACTAAACTAAAAGGCAAGAAAAAACTCTAAGCTGTGACTCTAGGCTATAATTCTAAACTAAAACGTTTAGCTAAAACTAAACTACAAGTCCAAAAACACTTAACTAAAACTAAAATAAAATATAACTCTAACTAAACTTTAAGTGCTGAGAGTCTAACTTGAAACTCTAGACTCTGAACTACTACTAAACTAAAATATAACTCTAAACTAAAACTATTAACAAAAATTGAACTAAGCTATAACTCTAACTAAAACTCTAAACTCTAAACTAAAACTCTGAAGTCTAAACTAAAACTCTTAACTAAAATTAAACTAAACTATAACTCTAACAAAAACTCTAAGCTAAGACTCTAAGCCAAACTCTAAACTATAAACTAAAACTCTTAACTAAAACTAAACTACAACTCTAAACTAAAACTCTTAACCAAAACTAAACTATAAGTCGAAACTAAAACTCTTAACTAAAACTAAAGTAAACTATAACTCTAACTAAAACTCTTATCTAAAACTAAACAAAACCTCTAAACTAAAATTCTTAACTAAAACTAAACTAAACTATAACTCTAACTAAAACTCTAAGCTAAGACTCTAAACTAAAACTCCAATATCTAAACTAAAATTCTTAACTAAAACTAAACTATAACTATAACTCTAACTAATGCTCTAAAGTAAAACCGTAAACTAAAACTATAAACTCTAAACTAAAACTCTTAAGTAAACCTAAACTAGAGATCTAAACTAATGCTCCTAACTAAAACTAAACTAAACTATAACTCTAAATTAAAATGAAAGTAAACTATAACTTTAACTAAAACTCTAAGCTAACACTGTAAATTAAACTCTAGACTCTAAACTAAAACTAAACTAAACTAAAACTCTAACTAAAACTCTAAACTCTAAACTAAAACTCTTATCTAAAACTAAACAACCTCTAAACTAAAATTCTTAACTAAAACTAAACCAAGCTATAACTCTAACTAAAACTCTGAATTAAAACTTAAACTAAACTATAACTCTAACTAAAATTCAAAGCTAAGACTCTAAACTAAAACTCTAAACGCTAATAAACTAAAACTCTTAACTACTATAACTCTAACTAAAACTGTAAGCTGATACCAAACTTAAACTCTAAACTAAAACTATTATCTAAAACTAAACTAAACTAAAAGTGCAAGGAAAAACTCTAAGGTATGACTCTAGGCTAAAACTCTAAACTAAAACGTTTAGCTAAAACTAAACTACAAGTCCAAAAACACTTAACTAAAACTAAAATAAAATATCACTCTAACTAAAACTCTAAGTGCTGAGAGTCTAACTTGAAACTCTAAACTCTGAACTACAACTAAACTAAATTATAACTCTAACTAATACTGTAAGCTAATATCAAACTAAAACTCTAAACTAAAACTTATATCTAAAACTAAACAACAACTCTAAAGTAAAATTCTAAACTAAAACTAAACTAAACCACAACTCTAAACAAAAACTCTTAACTAAAACTAAACTATAAGTCTAAACTAAAACTCTTAACTAAAACTAAAGTAAGCTATAACTCTAACTAAAACTCTAAACTCTAAACTAAAACTCTGAAATCTAGACAGAAACTCTTAACTAAAATTAAACTAAATTATATTTCTAACTAAAACTCTAAGTTAAGACGCTAAACTAAAACTCTAAACTCTAAACTATAAACTCTTAACTAAAACTAAACTACAACTCTAAACAAAAACTCTTAACTAAAACTAAACTATAAGTCTAAACTAAAACTCTTAACTAAAACTAAAGTAAGCTATAACTCTAACTAAAACTCTAAGCTAACACTCTAAATTAAAACTCTAGACTCTAAACTAAAACTAAACTAAACTTTAACTCTAACTAAAACTCTAAACTCTAAACTAAAGCTCTTATCTAAAACTAAACAACACCTCTAAACTAAAATTCTTAACTAAAACTAAACTATAACTCTAACTAAAACTCTAAGCTAAGACTCTAAACTAAAACTCTGAATAAAAACTAAACTAAACTATACCTCTAACTAAAACTCTAAGCTAAGACTCAAAACAAAAACTCCAATATCTAAACTAAACTAAACTATAACTCTAACAAAAACACTAAGCTAAGACTCTAAACTAAAACTCTAAATTCTCAACTAAAACTAAACTAAACTATAAATAGAACTAAAATTCTAAGCTAAGACTCTAAACTAAAACGCTAAACTCTAACTAAAACTCTAAGCTAAAACTCTAAACACTAAACAAAAACTCTTAACTAAAATTAAACTAAACTATAAATCTAACTAAAACTCTAAACTAAAACTATTAACTAAAACTAAACTGTAACTCTAAACTAAAACTCTTTACTAAAACTAAACTAGAGATCTAAACTAAAACTCCTAACTAAAACTAAACTAAACTATACCTCTAACAAAAACTCTAAGCTAAGACTCTAAACTAAAACTCTAAATTCTCAACTAAAACTAAAGTTAACTATAAATAGAACTAAAACTCTAAGCTAAGACTCTAAACTAAAACGCTAAACTCTAACTAAAACTCTAAGCTAAAACTCTAAATTCTAAACAAAAACTCTTAACTAAAACTAAGTTATACTATAACTCTATCTAAAACTCTAAGCTAAGACTCTAAAGTAAAACTCTAAACTCTAATTTAAAAGTCTTAACTACTATAACTCTAACTAAAACTGTAAGTTAATACCAAACTGAAACTCTAAACTAAAACTCTTAACTAAAATTAAACTAAACTATAACTGTAACTAAAACTCTAAGCTAAGACTCTAAGCTAAAACTCTAAACTCTAAACTAAAACTCTTAACTAAAACTAAACTGTAACTCTAAACTAAAACTCTTTACTAAAACTAAACTAGAGATCTAAACTAAAACTCCTAACTAATACTAAACTAAACTAAAAGTGCAACGAAAAACTCTAAGCTAAGACTCTAGGATAAAATTCTAAACAAAAATGTTTAGCTAAAACTAAACTACAAGTTCAAAAACACTTAGCTAAAACTAAAATAAAATATAACTCTAACTAAGACTCTAAGTGCTGAGAGTCTAACTTGAAACTCTAGACTCTAAACTACAACTAAACTAAACTATAAATCTAACTAAAACTGTAAGCTAATATCAAACTAAAACTATAAACTAGGGAGGGGGGCTCTTTGGGGGCCCGGAGGGGAGGGGGGCCCTTTGGTTGACCCAGGGGGAGGGGTACTTTGGGGGGCCCGGGGGAGGGGATCCTTTTGGGGCCCGGGGGGTATCTTTTTGGGGTCCCGCATAGGGGGCCCTTTGCGGGCTCCAGGGGGAGGGGGCACTTTGGGGAACCGGGGGTAGGGGGCCCTTTGGGGCATGGGATGGGGACCCTACAACACTGTTCAAATTGAACTTGTGTATTATAACGACCACAGAGTTCCCCCAAATCATCTTCTAAAATGTCTCAAACTGTTTTGCCCAAGAAATCCCTAAAATGTCTCAACCTGTTTCGCCACAATAATCCCCTAAAAGTAATGTCTGCGTGTTCCTTTGTTTCGGCATCCCTGCGCTGTCAAATTTGAAATTCCCAGGAAACCATTTCCCTCGTAAAATATATTGAATCTGTTTTGATCTTGTATGAATTTCTGAAAAATATCTAAGGTATTCCTACTTACACTATTATGGCTTCGATAGAATATTAATTTTATCTCTCAGACCTAAAGACCTGAGAAGCCATATTTAAAAATAGAATATTAATTTATCTCTCAGACCGAAAGACCTGAGAAGCCATATTTAAAAATAGAATATTAATTTATCTCCCAGACCTAAAAACCTGAGAAGCCATATTTAAAAATGAAATCCCCTCATGATAGAATTCCCCGACGATTATGTAAATCAATTTCTCAGAAATTGAGTCCCCCTTCGTGGATCAATACATTGCCCTTGAAAGAGGCATTGACCTGTCAATCAATAGTCCATGAATAAATGATGTAGGGTCCGCGCTGGTACCCCCTTTTCTACTCAAGAAATTATGAAAAAATTGTAAGTAAGTAATAAACTCTTTCTAGAATTCACATCTTGGATACACAATACAGATATTTCATTCAAGAAACTATGAGAAAATTGTAAGTAAGTAGCAAACTTTTTCTTGAATTCGCCTCCTGGATACGCAATACAAATATTTCATTCAAGAAAATATGAAAAAATTGTAAGTAAGTAACAAACTATTTCTTGAATTCACCTCTTGGATACGCAATACAGAATTCTCATTCAAGAAATTATAAAAAATTATAAGTAAGTAACAAACTCTTTCTTGAATTTGCCTCCAGGATACACAATACAGAAATTTCATTCAAGAAACTATCACAAGACTGTAAGTAAGTAGCTAACTCTTTCGTGAATTCGCCTCTTGGATACACAATACAAAAATTTTATTCAGCAAATTATGAAAAAATTGTAATTGGAATTCAACTCCTTGTTCAATTCACCTCTTGGATACAAAATACAGAAATTTCATTCTAGAAATTGTGAAAAATTTTTGTAAGTAACAAACTCCTTGTTGAATTTACCTCTTGGATACACAATATAGACACTTCATTCACGAAATTATGAAAAATTGTCTTTCTTTGTTTCTTATGAAACAAAGTCTTTCTTGAATTTCCCTCTTGGATACACAAAACAGAAATTTACTTCATGAATTATGAAAAATTGTATTTAAATAACAAACTCTGTCTTGAATTCACCTCTTGGATACACAATACGGAAATTCCATTCTAGAAATTATGATCAAATTGTAAGTGAGTGACAAACTCTTTAATGATTTTACCTCTTTGATACACCATACGGAATTCTCTTTCAAGAAATTATGAAAAAATTGTAAGTAAGTAACAAACTCTTTCTTGAATTCGCCTCTTGGATGCACAATACGGAAATTTCACTCGAGAAATTACGAAAAAATTGTAAGTAAGTAACAAACTCTTTCTTGAATTCGCCTCCCGGATACACAATACAGATATTTCATTTAAGAAAGTATGACAAAATTGTAAGCAAGTTACAAAATCATTCTTGAATCCACCTCTTGGATACACAATACGAAAATTTCACTCAAGAAGTTATAAAAAAAAATTGTAAGTAAGTAAAAAACTCTTTCTTAAATTTGTCTCCCGGATACACAATACAGATATTTCATTCAAGAAACTATGACAAAATCGTAAGCAAGTAACAAACTCTTTCATGAATTTGCCTCTTGGATACACAATACAAAAACTTCATTCATGAAATTATGAAAAAATTGTAAGTAAGTAACACACTCTTTCTTGAATTTATCTCTTGGACACACAATGCAGAAATTTTATTCAGGAAATTATAAAAAAAATTGTAAGTAAGCAACAAACTCCTTGTTGAATTCACCTCTTGGATTCACATTACAGACATTTTATTCAAGAAATTATGAAAAATTGTAAGTAAGTAACAAACTCTTTTTTGAATTTCCCTCTTGGATACACAATACAGAAATTACATTCAAGAAACTATGAAAATTGTAAGTAAAAACATCATACAATTCAACGAATAAATTTCAAATATACTTTGAAATATCAACAGAATGTAACAGTGACAAGGTAAGCCATGACACAATACTAAAACAATGAAATAGCCCTAAGAAAGAGAGATGAACAGGATTCTTTTTAGAGTTAGAGACATACCTTAAAAATGAATAAAACCCAACTTTATTAAATGAAATATTCAGTATTTTTTTTATTTAATATCCATAAAGAGAAACATCACAATAGTTCAATAGTTAATTGACCAAGTTCTGTTAATCAGATGGCCTACCAGTAGGCTTATTAGAGCCAAATAAAATGGGTATGAATTAAAGAAGAAAAAAAACAATAATAAATGGAAAATTAAATAAAATAGGTGAGAAAAACGAGGGTAGTGTTAACCAATGGAAAAATCTGAACCGAAAATAAGCAGATATTACGACAAGGACCACCGCCAAGTCGTCTCCATTGCTCAGAAAAAAAAAACCGAAAAGAAACCAAATTCTAACCTTTTGAAGTGTTAATTAAAAAACAAGTTTTTTTAACTGAAAGTAAGAGGTGACATTAAAACTGAAAACGAACAGTAATCATTCCGTATATGATAGGGGCTATACCCTACTTAACGCCTCGTTCTTTACGCTAAAGTTTTTTATTATTTAAAAAAATAGAGTTGTGAGAAAGAGTCAAAATTTAGCGTAAAGAGCGAGGAGGCGTTAAGTAAGGGACAGCCCATTTAATATACGAAATAATTTCTGTTCGTTTTAAGTTTTCATGTCGCTCATTACTTAAGTTAAAAAAAACTTGTTTTCTTTTATTTAATTTCTGAACATTTTTGAATTAATGCAGGTTTTGGTTTTGGCTCACTGTACATGAATAATTAAAACAAAATTTGCATATGAAAGATTCTCACACGTAACCCCCGACCCACCCATCCCCGACTACCAGAAAAATCCCCCTGAAAACGTTTGTGTGCTTCCAAATAACTAATACTAGCCTATATGTAAACATTGGGAAAAGTTCATAACTTGCAGCCCTTTCCCCCGGGAACTTTGGGGGATTAAGTCATCCTCCAAGAAATAGTTATTATATTTTTCGACCATGCTGAACAAAATGGCTATCTCAAAATTTTGATCAGGTGACTTTGAAAAAATGAGTGTTGGAGGGGGCCTAGTTGCCCTTCAATTTTTGCTCACTTAAAAAGGACACTAGAACTTTTAATTTCCGTTGGATTGAGCCCTCCCGCGATACTCTAGGACCACTGGGGCGATACAATCATCCCTGGAAAATAAAAACACGCATCCGTGATCTTTCTTCTGCCAAAAAATACAAAATTTCACATTTTTGCAGATAGGAGCTATAAACCTATACAGTAGGGTTCTCTGAAGTTTGCTGAATCTGATGGTATAATTCGTTAAGGTTCTATAATTTCTAGGGGGTGTTTCCCCTTTTTTCTACTATGAGGCAAATTTTCTCAGGTGCGTAACTTTTGATGAGTAGGACTAAACTTGATGAAACTTATATATTGGAAATCAACATAAAAATCTGATTCTTTTGATGTATCTATTGATATCAGAATATCGTCTTTTAGAGTTTTGGTTACCATTAAGTCGGGCCGCTCCTTAGTTACAGTTCGTTACCACGAACTGTTTAAAACTTCAAGAGAAGAGAAAAAAACTGAGTCCTATTTGATTTCATTTTTTATACGTCATTTGTATCCAGTGTGGTCTTAGAATGTATAAAGTAGGCCAGTCTGAAAAATTGTTTACCATACCGATATCAGTGCGGCCCTCTTCAAGAAAACCTTCAAGGAGGGACATTAAGAAAGTAAGTTGCTCTGAAACGGTCTTTGAAAAGTATTTCTTGGTGTTGAGGTATCCAAAAAGCTGTAAAGTATAGTTGTGGGTGAAAAAGATAAGTACTTCAAGTTGGAAAATGGGTTTAGGAGGGACATTTAGAAAGTAACTTGCTCTGAAATGGTCTTTGAAAAGTATTTCTTGGTATTGAGGTATCCAAAAAGCTGTAAAGTATAGTTGTGGATGAAAAAGATAAGTACTTCAAGTTGAAAAATGGGTTTAGGAGGGACATTAAGAAAGTAACTTGCTCTGAAATGGTCATTGAAAAGTATTTCTTGGTGTTGAGGTATCCAAAAAGCTGTAAAGTATAGTTGTGGATGAAAAACATAAGTACTTCAAGTTGGAAAATGGGTTTAGAGGGACATTAAGAAAGTAACTTGCTCTGAAATGGTCTTTGAAAAGTATTTCTTGGTGTTGAGGTGGCCAAAAAGCTGTAAAGTATAGTTGTAGGTGAAAAAGATAAGTACTTCAAGTTGGAAAATGGGTTTAGGAGGGACATTGAGAAAGTAACTTGCTCTGAAATGGTCTTTGAAAAGTATTTTTTGGTGTTGAGGTATCCAAAAAGCTGTAAAGTATAGTTGTGGGTGAAAAAGATAAGTACTTCAACTTGTAAAATAGGTTTAGGATGGACATTAAGAAAGGAACTTGTTCCCGTCAGGACCTCCTGATAGGGTTCTACCGACTATGTAATCAATTTCTCAGAAATCCAACTGTCTTAGTTGATTACGTCATTCTATGCCCATATATGGACCCCCGTCATGACCTTCTGATAGGGTTCTACCGATTATGTAAACAATTTCTCAGAAATCCAATTGTCTTAGTCAATTACGTCATTCTATGCCCATATATGGACCCCCGTCATGACCTTCTGATAGGGTTCTACCGATTATGTAATCAATTTCTCAGAAATCCAATTGTCTTAGTCGATTACGTCATTCTATGCCCATATATGAACCTCCGTCATGACCTTCTGATAGGGTTCTACCGATTATGTAATCAATTTCTCAGAAATCCAACTGTCCTAGTCGATTACGTCATTCTATGCCCATATATGGACCCCCGTCTGACCTTCTGATAGGGTTCTACCGATTATGTAATCAATTTCTCAGAAATCCATTTGTCCTAGTTGATTATGTCATTCTTATGTCATATGTCATGTGTCATGTGTCATGTGTCATTCGTCATGTGTCATGTGTCATGTTTCGTGTCAGTGTCATGTGTCATGTCTCATGTGTTGTGTCATGTGTCATGTTTCACGTGTCATGTGTCACGTGTCATGTGTAACCTGTCTCTAACTGTTTGCCGAAATAATTCCCTAAAATGTCTAAAACGGTTTCGCCCAAATAATTCCTAAACGTAATTTCATCGTGTTCCCTTTGTTTTTGGCATCTCTGCGCTGTCACATTTGAAATTACTAAGAAACCTTTTCCCGCGCATCTCTAAGATCAAAACATTCGCCGGAGCTACAATTAACCTTGCCATCACCTGTCAGTTATTTATAAACTTTGCCCCGGAAACAATTCTGGTTGAACTCCAAAGATATTAATAAACCTCATCCCGGAAACAATTTGATTAATGACTGACAGCACAGGTGTTCCAAATTCCCAATCGATTACGCAATCATTCTCCCTAGGGACTCTATCCCCATATATGGACTCCCACTCGGAGTCAATAAGGCCTTTCTGCTAATCTCCGCCTTTCTCACTGCGTCTTCTAGTTCTCTATAGTAGATATTACAGTTAATTTACGTATTTTTACACTGCGCATTGAGACAACGTTACTCTAATGAACATTCCAGATAAGCCCTTGCCTTTTGCAGATGTTTTCAGACTTATAACCCCACCTTGCTAAAATCCATAAATAAATTGAGTCTTCATAGGCATGGGCGTACGTAGCTTCTTGTCTAGTGGGGGGGGGGGAGCTGTAGCTTACTCTTCTGAAAAAATTCCGGTTATCCATTGATAGAAAACACTGTCATACTTGTTAAGCACTTAGGCTGCTTCTTTTCATCAAATTTATTTGACATGTCATGAAGTAGTAATGTGCACAGGGTTGCCAGAACGGTTAATTCCTAAATTGTTGAAATTGCCCAATTTTGTGTGATAAGTAGCGAGTGTCGCGGTACGATATCGATATCGGAACCGATATTTGGACATTTCTGTTTAATTCTAGCTTTTTCAACCATCTACCTTTTATCAGCTGCTTTCTTAGCCATCTACCTTTTTAAACTGCTTTTTCAACCATCTGCTTTTTCAACCATCTGCTTTTTAAGCCATATCTAGTGTAAATTTGAATTTCTAGGGGGGCTATATTTAAACAAGGTAATGCTATAGCTTCAAATTACATTCTTTACGCTCTGATAAAAAAGTGCGTGGTAACGAACTGTAAGTAGGAGTGACCCGGCTCAATAGTAACCAAAACTCTAAAAAACGGAAGTTTGATACCAATAGATACATGAAAAGAATCAGATTTTTATGCTGATTTCAAATATATAAGTTTCATCAAGTTTAGTCTTAGAGCCATAATATTGCCCTTATGGCGAAGGTTTAGATCAAACAGTTCGTGGTAACGAACTGTAAGTAAGGAGCGACCCTGCTCAATAGTAACCAAAACTCTAAAAAACGGAAGTGTGATACCAATAGATACATGAAAAGAATCAGATTTTTATGCTGATTTCAAATATATAAGTTTCATCAAGTTTAGTTTTAATTATCAAAAGTAACATGCCTGAGAAAATTTGCCTTATTTTCGAAAAAAAGAGGAAACACCCCCTAAAAGTCATAGATCTTCAAAAAAATCACACCCTACTATAAAGAGAACCCTACTATAGAAGTTCCAAGCTCCTATATGCAGAAATGTGGAATTTTGTATTTTTTGCCAGAAGAAAGATCACGGATGCGAGTTTATTTGTCTTTTTTTCCAGGGACTTTTTTCGCCAGAGGGCTCAATCGAACGGAAATTAAAAGTTCAAATGCCCTTTTTTAAGTGACCAAAAATGGAGGGCAACTAGGCCCCCTCCCACGCTTATTTTTACCCCGGAGTCACCTGATCAAAATTTTGAGATAGCCGTTTTGTTCAGCATGGTCAAAAAATACAATAACTATGTCTTTGAGGTTGACTTAATCCCCCACAGACCCCGGGGGAAGGTCTGCAAGTTATGAAAATTTTCCTATGTTTACATATATTATTGGTCATTGGGAAGTATGCAGAAGTTTTCAGGGGGATTTTTTCTGGTAGATGGGGGGTGGGTGGGAAGAGAGTTACGTTGGAGGATCTCTCCATGGAGAAAATTTTCATGGGGGAAGGGACATTGCTATGAAGGGGGTGCCAGATTTCCCAGCATTATTAAAAAAAAACATCAGAAATTAAATAATCAAAAAAATTCAACTGAAAGTAAGAAGCAACATCAAAACTGAAAACGAAAAGAAATTATCCCGTATATGATTGGGTTTACCCCCTAGTCATTACCTCACTCTTTACACTAATGTTTTTTTGTACTTTCATCAGAGCTATTTATTCTAATTTACGGACTTTGTGATAAAGGAGTCATTCTTAAAGAATTGGAACAAAATTTGAACTTTAGCGTAAAGAGCGAGGTATTGACGAGGGGGCAAACCCCTAATATATGTAATAAAAATATACGAATATAGAAGTTCGTCACGTAAGTTAATTCGTAAGTTACGTCAGATCAAAATTTCGAGAAAGCCGTTTAGCCAAAAAAAAAAGTAAATTAATATTCAAATTTCGTTTTAATTATTCATGTACGGTGAGGCTAAATCAAAGCTGCATTAATTCAAAAACGTTAGTAGGGGGAGAGGTATTACCGCTACGAGTACAAGATCATTGACCTCCAATGAGCAAGAATACTGCGAGTACAAGATGACAGCTGTCAATCACCGGTTAGAAATATTGGGATAACAAGGTGACATCATCAGATAATGAAAATATTACAGTTGTCAATCATCGGTTAGAAATATTGAAATAAGAAGGTGACATCATTAGATAAGGAAATTTCAACATTAGAAAATTCAGGGACTTGTAAATACTGACGGGACACGATATCTCTTGACATAATTTCTTCATGAGACAGGTTACTGTGTTCTGTATAATACAGAAGTACCATTTAAGCAGCGTTGTCAATATAAAATATGCTTTAACATTCTAGTATACTAGAAAGTTGATACTAATAACGAAATTTAGAAAAATCCATAGAAATCCTTAGAAATCAAGTAGTGAGACGGTTATGAATATGAACAATCAAGGACTGCAACCACCAAGGACATTAAATCTCGTCCAGACTTTTTCCAAGGACATTAAATCTCGTACCCTGATCTATCCATGATATAATTTGAGACTTTTACCAAGGACATTAAATCTTGTCCAGACTTTTACCATGGACATTAAATCTCGTTCAGGCTTTTATCAAGAACATTAAATCGCGTCCAGGCTTTTACCAAGGACATTAAATCTCGTCCAGGCTTTTACCAAGGTCATTAAATCGCTTCCTGACTTTTACCAACGACATTAAATTTCGACCAGACTTTTACCAAGGATATTAAATCGCGTCCAGGGTTTTACCAAGGACATTAAATCACGACCAGACTTTTACCAAGGACATTAAATCTCGACCAGGCTTTTAGCAATGAGATCAAATCTCGACCAGACTTTTACCAATGACATTAAATCGCGTCTAGGCTTTTACCAAGGACATTAAATTTCAACCAGACTTTTACCAAGGACATTAAATCTCGTCCAGGCTTTACCAAGGACATTAAATCTATTACCTTTAATAATTGGGTACATTTTTGGATATTATTTTAATAAAGTTGGGTTTTAGTTTTCAGAAATATGAACATTCACCGTTTAAAATACACCTGATTTTATTAATAACATTTTCTTAGCTAGGTTTCTTAACCTTTCGTAGATGTATGTTGCATGAAACTCATGATTTGGGATGTCTAGTTTGCTATTTTGGACTTTTCTGAGCTAGATTTCCTAACCTTTCGTAGGTGTATGTCTGGTTTTATTAATAATATTTGATTTTCTAATCAAGTTGGGTTTTAATTTTAAAAAATAAGAACATCCATGTTTAAAATACATCTGATTTATTAATAATATTTGATTTCTTTTAATAATTGAGTACATTTTTGCATATTTTTTTAATAAAGTAGGGTTTTAGTTTTCAGAAATATGAACATTCACCGTTTAAAATACATCTGGTTTTATTAATAACATTTTCTTAGCTAGGTTTCTTAACCTTTCGTAGATGTATGTTGCATGAAACTCACTATTTGGGATGTCTAGTTTGCTATTTTGGACTTTTCTGAGCTAGATTTCCTAACCTTTCGTAGGTGTATGTCTGGTTTTATTAATAATATTTGATTTTCCTAATCAAGTTGGGTTTTAATTTTAAAAAATAAGAACATCCATGTTTAAAATACATCTGATTTATTAATAATATTTGATTTCTTTTAATGATTGAGTACATTATTGCATATCTTTTTAATAAAGTAGGGTTTTAGTTTTCAGAAATATGAACATCCCAGTTTAAAATACATCTGATTTTATTAATAACATTTTCTTAACTAGATTTTTTGACCTCTCATAGATGTGTGTTGCATGAAACTCATGACTTGAGAGGTCTAGTTTGCTATTTTGGACTTTTCTGAGCTAGATTTCATACCCTTTCATAGGTGTATGTCTGGTTTTATTAATAATATTTGATTTTCTAATCAAGTCGGGTTTTAATTTTCAGAAATAAGAACATCCAAGTTTAAAATACATCTGGTTTTCTTAATAAGAATTGATTTCTTTTAATAATTGGGTACATTATTGTATATTTTTTTGATAAAGTTGGGTTTTAGTTTTAAGAAATATGATCATCTCAGTTTAAAAAACATCTGGTTCTGTTAATAACAATGTCTTAGCTAGGTTTCTTGACCTTTCATTATTGTGTGTTGCACGAAACTCATGACTTGGGATGTCTAGTTTACTACTTTGGACTTTTCTGGGCTATATTTTATAACCTTTCATAAGTATATGTCTGCTTTTATTATTAATAATACTTGATTTTCTAATAAAGTTGGGAGTTAATTTTCAGAAATAAGAACATCCATGTTTAAAATACATCTGATTTTATTAATAATATTTGATTTCTTTTAATAATTGGGAACATTTTTGAATATTTTTTTTAATAAAGTAGGGTTTTGCTAGGTTTCTTAACCTTTCGTAGATGGATGTGGCATGAAACTCATGATATGGGATGTATAGTTTGCTATTTTGGACTTTTATCACTAAGGAATATTAAGATGAATCGATAAAAACAAAGTGCCAGCAAGCGTTACTGACATCTTTGATCAAACAGTCAATGACCCAAATAATACCAAAGACGAAACGCATATTGAGCCTGTCGATGACACACCAGTAAAAATTCTGTATGACTCTAAATGGAACAATGATTATTCTACTGATTACGAACTAAGAGAAGACAATAGCTACAGTAGCAAGAGAGAACATGGTGAACTATTCTATGGAACAGATTCAAAATGTCAAAAGTTGTTCATTGATATTAATAATGTATAATAATGTAAGTAACAAACTACTTCTTGAACTCGCCTCATGGATAGAAAATACGGAAATTTAATTCAAGAAATTATTATCAAATTCTAAGTAAGTAACAAACTCTTTCTTGACTTCGTCCCCGGATACACAATACAGAAATTTCATTCAAGATACTATGAGAAAATTGTAAGTAAGTAACAAACTCTTTTTTGAATTCGCCTCTTGAATTTCACATCTTGGATATACAATACGGAATTTTCATTCAATAAATTATAAAAAATTGTAAGTAAGTAAAAAACTCTTTCTTGAATTCGCCTCCCGGATACACAATACAGAAGTTTCATTCAAGAAACTATGAGAAAATTGTAAGTAAGTAACAAACTCTTTCTTGAATTCACCTCTTGGATGCACAATACAGAAATTTCTTTCAGGAACTTATGAAAAAATTGTAAGTAAATAACAAACTCCTTGTTGAATTCACCTCTTGGATACTCAATACAAAAATTTAATTCAAGAAATTATGAAAAATTGTGAGTAAGTAATAAACTCCTTGTTGAATTTATCTCTTGGATACACAATACAGACATTTCATTGAAGAAATTATGAAAAATTGGAAGTAAGTAACAAACTATTTCTTGTTCCCACTTGGATACATGATACAGAAATTTCATTCATGAAATTATGAAAAAATTGTATGTAAGTAACAAACTATTTCTTGAGATCACCTCTTGGATACACAATACGGAAATTTCATTCAAGAAATTATGAAAAATTTTAAGTGAGTAACAAAATCATTATTGATTTCACTTCTTGGATACACAATACGGAATTCCCATTCAAGAAATTATGAAAAAATTGTAAGTAAGTAACGATCTCTTTCTTGAATTCAACTCTTGGATGCACAATACGGAAATTTCATTCAAGAAATTATGAAAAATTTTAAGGGAGTAAAAAACTCTTTATTGATTTCACCTTTTGGTTACACAATACGGAATTCTAATTCAAGAAATTAGGTAAAATTGTAAGTAAGTAACAAACTCTTTCTTGAATTCGCTTCCCAGGTACACAATACGGAAATTTTATTCAAAAAACTATGAAAAATTGTAAACAAGTAACAAATTCTTTCTTGAAGTCACCTCTTGGATGCATAAGCAGAAATTTCATTCAAGAAATAGTGAAAAAATTGTAAGTAACATACACCTTCTTGAATTCGCCCCCTGGATACACAATACAGACATTTCATTCAAAAAATTATGAGAAATTATAAGTAAGTAACAAACTCTTTCTTAAATTCGTCTCTTGGACACAAAATACAGAAATTTCATTCAGGAAATTATGAAAAAATTGTAAGTAAGTAACAAACTCATTGTTGAATTCACCTCTTGGATACACAATACAGACATTTCATTTAAAAAATTATGAGAAATTGTAAGTAAGTAACAAACTCTTTCTTGAATTCACCTCTTGGACACAAAATACAGAAATTTCATTCAGGAAATTATAAAAAAATTGTAAGTAAGTAACAAACTCATTGTTGAATTCACCTCTTGGATACACAATACAGACATCATAGTCCAGAAATTAGGGAAAAATTGTAAGTAAGTAACAAACTCTCTCTTGAATTCACCTCTTGGATACACAATACGGAAATTTCCTTCAAGAAATTATGAAAAAATTGTAAGTAAGTAACAAACTCATTGTTGAATTCACCTCTTGGATACACAATACAGACATTTCATTCAAGAAAGTAGAAAAGGGGGTACCAGCGTGGACCCTATATAATTTATTCATGGATTATTGATTGACAGGTCAATGCCTCTTTCAAGGGCTATGTATTGATCCACGAAGGAGGACTCAATTTCTGAGAAATTGATTTACGTAATCGGCGGGGAATTCTATCATGAGGGGATTTCATTTTAAATATGGCTTCTCAGGTCTTTAGGTCTGAGAGATAAATTAATATTCTATTTTTAAATATGCCTTCTGAGGTCTTTAGGTCTGAGAGATAAATTAATATCCTATTTTTAAATGTGGCTTCTCATGTCTTTAGGTCTGAGAGATAAAATTAATCTTCTATCGAAGCCAAAATAGTATAAGTAGGAACACCTTAGATATTTTTCAGAAATTCATGCGAGATCAAGACATATTGATTATATTTTACGCGGGAAATGGTTTCCTGGGAATTTGAAATGTGACAGCGCAGGGATTTCGAAACAAAGGAACACGTAGAAATTACTTTTAGGAGATTATTTTGGCGAAACAGTTCGAGACATTTTAGGGATTTTTTGGGCGAAACAGTTTGAGACATTTTAAAAGATGATTTGGGTGAAACTCTGTGGTCGTTATAATACACAGGTTCTATTCGAACAGTGTTGTAAGGTCCCCTGCCCTAACCCCAAAGGGCCCCCCTACCCCCGAGCCCCCAAAGAGTCCCAAAAGGACCCCCTCCCCCCCGCAAGGGTCCCCCAAAGGGCCCCCCTCCAGGGGCCCCCCAAAGAGTCCCCTTACCCCCGGGCCCTCCCTAGGTCCTCCTTCCCCTGGGTCCCCCAAATGACGCCCAACCCCCCTGGGCCCCGAAAGAGCCCCCTCCCTAGTTTAGAGTTTCAGTTTGATATTAGCTTACAGTTTTAGTTAGAGTTAGAGTTTAGTTTAGTTGTAGTTCAGAATCTAGAGTTTCAAGTTAGACTCTCAGCACTTAGAGTTTTAGTTATATCTTATTTTAGTTTTAGTTAAGTGTTTTTGGACTTGTAGTTTTGTTTTAGCTAAACGTTTTAGTTTAGAATTTTAGCCTAGAGTCTTAGCTTAGAGTTTTTCGATGCACTTTTAGTTTAGTTTAGTATTAATTAAGAGTTTTAGTTTAGAGTTGTAGTTTAGTTTTAGTTAAGAGTTTTAGTTTAGAGTTTAGAGTTTTAGCTTAGAGTCTTAGCTTAGAGTTTTAGTTAGAGTTATAGTTTACTTTAAATTTGGTTAAGAGTTTTATTTTAGACTTTACAGTTTTAGTTTAGAGTTTAGAGTTTTAGTTAGAGTTATAGTTTAGTTTAATTTTTGTTAAGAGTTTTAGTTTAGAGTTATAGTTTGGTTTAGTTTTAATTTTAGTTAAGAGTTTTAGTTTAGAGTTTCAGTTTGGTATTAGCTTACAGTTTTAGTTAGAGTTATAGTAGTTAAGAGTTTTAGCTTAGAGTTTTACTTTAGAGTCTTAGCTTAGAGTTTTAGTTAGAGATATAGTTTAGTTTATTTTTAGTCAAGAGTTTTTGTTTAGAGTTTAGAGTCTTAGCTTAGAGTTTTAGTTAGAGTTTAGGGTTTTAGTTTAGAGTGTTAGCTTAGAGTTTTAGTTCTATTTATAGTTTAGTTTAGTTTTAGTTGAGAATTTAGAGTTTTAGTTTAGATTCTTAGCTTAGAGTTTTTGTTAGAGTTATAGTTTAGTTTAGTTTTAGCTAAAAGTTTTAGTTTTGATCTCTAGTTTAGTTTTAGTAAAGAGTTTTAGTTTAGAGTTGTAGTTTAATTTTAGTTAAGAGTTTTAGTTTAGAGTTTTAGTTAGAGATATAGTTTAGTTTATTTTTAGTTAAGAGTTTTTGTTTAGACTTTAGAGTTTTAGTTTAGAGTTTAGAGTTTAGAGTTTTATTTAGAGTTATAGTTTAGTTTAATTTTTGTTAAGAGTTTTAGTTTAGAATTATAGTTTAATTTTAGTTAAGAGTTTTAGTTTAGAGTTTCAGTTTGGTATTAGCTTACAGTTTTAGTTAGAGTTTTAGCAGTTAAGAGTTTTAGTTTAGAGTTTAGAGTTTTAGTTTAGAGTCTAGAATTTTAATTTACCGTGTTAGCTTAGAGTTTTAGTTAGAATTATAGTTTACTTTAGTTTTAGTTAAGAGTTTTAGTTTAGAGTTGTCGTTTGGTTTTAGTTTTAGTTAAGAGTTTTAGTTTAGAGTTGTTGTTTAGTTTTGGTTAAGAGTTTTAGTTTAGAGTTGTAGTTTTGTTTAGTTTTAGTTAAGAGTTTTAGTTTAGAGTTGTTGTTTAGTTTTAGATGTGAGTTTTAGTTTAGAGTTTTAGTTTGATATTAGCTTACAGTTTTAGTTAGAGTTATAGTTTAGTTTAGTTATAGTTCAGAGTCTAGAGTTTCAAGTTAGACTCTCAGCACTTAGAGTTTTAGTTAGAGTTATATTTTATTTTAGTTTTAGTTAAGTGTTTTTGGACTTGTAGTTTAGTTTTAGCTAAACGTTTTAGTTTAAAGTTTTAGCCTAGAGTCATAGCTTAGAGTTTTTCCTTGCGCTTTTAGTTTAGTTTAGTTTTAGATAAGAGTTTTAGTTTAGAGTTTCAGTTTGGTATTAGCTTACAGTTTAGTTAGAGTTATAGCTTAGTTTAGTTTCAGTTAAGAATTTTGGTTTAGAGTTTAGAGTCTTTGCTTAGAGTTCTAGTTAGAGTTCAGAGTTTTAGTTTGATATTAGCTTACAGTTTTAGTTAGAGTTATAGTTTAGTTTAGTTGTAGTTCAGAGTCTAGAGTTTCAAGTTAGACTCTCAGCACTTAGAGTTTTAGTTAGAGTTGTATTCTATTTTAGTTTTAGTTAAGTGTTTTTGGACTTGTAGTTTAGTTTTAGCTAAACGTTTTAGTTTAGAGTTTTAGCCTAGAGTCATAGCTTAGAGTTTTTCCTTGCGCTTTTAGTTTAGTTTAGTTTTAGATAAGAGTTTTACTTTAGAGTTTCAGTTTGGTATTAGCTTACAGTTTAGTTAGAGTTATATCTTAGTTTAGTTTTAGTTAAGAGTTTTGGTTTAGAGTTTAGAGTCTTAGCTTAGAGTTTTAGTTCTATTTATAGTTTACTGTAGTTTTAGTTGAGAATTTAGAGTTTTCGTTTATAGTCTTAGCTTAGAGTGTTTGTTAGAGTTATAGTTTAGTTTAGTTTAGATATTGGAGTTTTAGTTTTGAGTCTTAGCTTAGAGTTTTAGTTAGAGGTATAGTTTAGTTTAGTTTTAATTCAGAGTTTTAGTTTAGAGTCTTAGCTTAGAGTTTTAGTTAGAGTTTAGTTTAGTTTTAGTTAAGTATTTTTGTTTAGAGGTGTTGTTTAGTTTTAGATAAGAGTCTTAGGTTAGAGTTTAGAGTTTTAGTTAGAGTTACAGTTTAGTTTAGTTTTAGTTTAGAGTCTAGAGTTTTAATTTAGAGTGTTAGCTTAGAGTTTTAGTTAGAGTTATAGTTTACTTTAGTTTTAGTCAAGAGTTTTAGTTTAGACTTTTAGTTTAGTTTTAGTTAAGAGTTTTAGTTTAGAGTTGTAGTTTAGTTTTAGTAAAGAGTTTTAGTTTTGAGTTGTAGTTTAGTTTTAGTTAAGAGTTTTAGTTTAGAGTTTAGAGTTTTAGCTTAGAGTCTTAGCTTAGAGTTTTAGTTAGAGTTATAGTTTAGATTAATTTTATTTAAGAGTTTTAGTTTAGACTTCAGAGTTTTAGTTTAGAGTTTAGAGTTTTAGTAGTTTTAGTTAGAGTTATATTTTATTTTAGTTTTAGTTAAGTATTTTTGGACTTGTAGTTTAGTTTTAGCTAAACGTTTTAGTTTAGAGTTTTAGCCTAGAGTCATAGCTTAGAGTTTTTCCTTGCACTTTTAGTTTAGTTTAGTTTTAGATAAGAGGTTAGGTTATCATGAGCGCTCATGATAACCTAACCTAACTTAAACGTGGAGAAACCTAACTTTTTTTATGTAAACCAAAATAAAAATATTAAAAGTCTATCATTTCAAAGAAAAAATGTGTTCAACACCTAGCTCTTTACGCTAAACTAAAAATCTTAACTAAACTATAACTCTAAACTAAAACTCCTAAGTAAAACTAAACTAAAACTATAACTCTAACTAAAACTCTAAGCTAAAACTCTAAACTAAAAATCTTAACTAAAACTAAACTACAGCTCTAAACTAAAACTCTTAACTAAAACTAAACTGCAAGTCTAAATTAAAACTCTTAACGAAAACTAAACTAAACTATAACTCTGAATTAAAACTAAACTATAACTCTAACTAAAATTATAAGTTAGGACTCGAAACTAAAACTCCAATCTCTAAACTAAAAATCTTAACTAAAACTAAACTAAAACTATAATTCTGACTAAAACTCTAAGCTAAGACTCTAAACTATAACTCTTAACTAAAATTAAACTAAACTATATTTCTAATTAAAACTCTCTAAGTTAAGACGCTAAACTCAAACTAAAACTCTTAACTAAACTGTAACTCTAAACTAAAACTCTTAACTAAAACTAATTTAAAACTATAACTCTAACTAAAACTCTAAGCTAAGACTCTAAACTAAAACTCTAAACTCTAAGCTAAAACCCTAAACTAGAACTCTTAACTAGAAGTATACTAAACTATACCTCTAACTAAATGTCTAAGCTAAGACTCTAAACTAAACATCTAAACTCTAAACTAAAACTCTTAACTACTATAACTCTAACTAAAACTGTAAGCTAATACCAAACTGAAACTCTAAACTAAAATTCTTATCTAAAACTAAACTAAACTAAAAGGCAAGGAAAAACTCTAAGCTATTACTCTAGGCTATAATTCTAAACTAAAACGTTTAGCTAAAACTAAACTACAAGTCCAAAAACACTTAACTAAAACTAAAATAAAATATAACTCTAACTAAAACTTTAAGTGCTGAGAGTCTAACTTGAAACTCTAGACTCTGAACTACTACTAAACTAAACTATAACTCTAAAGTAAAACTCTTAACAAAAATTGAACTAAACTATAACTCTAACTAAAACTCTAAACTCTAAACTAAAACTCTGAAGTCTAAACTAAAACTCTTAACTAAAATTAAACTAAACTATAACTCTAACAAAAACTCTAAGCTAAGACTCTAAGCCAAACTCTAAACTATAAACTAAAACTCTTAACTAAAACTAAACTACAACTCTAAACTAAAACTCTTAACCAAAACTAAACTATAAGTCGAAACTAAAACTCTTAACTAAAACTAAAGTAAACTATAACTCTAACTAAAACTCTTATCTAAAACTAAACAACACCTCTAAACTAAAATTCTTAACTAAAACTAAACTATAACTCTAACTAAAACTCTAAGCTAAGACTCTAAACTAAAACTCTGAATAAAAACTAAACTAAACTATACCTCTAACTAAAACTCTAAGCTAAGACTCAAAACTAAAACTCCAATATCTAAACTAAACTAAACTATAACTCTAACAAAAACACTAAGCTAAGACTCTAAACTAAAACTCTAAATTCTCAACTAAAACTAAAGTTAACTATAAATAGAACTAAAACTCTAAGCTAAGACTCTAAACTAAAACTCTAAACTCTAACTAAAACTCTAAGCTAAAACTCTAAATTCTAAACAAAAACTCTTAACTAAAACTAAGTTATACTATAACTCTAACTAAAACTCTAAACTAAAACTATTAACTAAAACTAAACTATAACTCTAAACTA
This sequence comes from Artemia sinica, assembly GCA_027921565.1. Classification (NCBI taxonomy): domain Eukaryota; kingdom Metazoa; phylum Arthropoda; class Branchiopoda; order Anostraca; family Artemiidae; genus Artemia; species Artemia sinica. The sequence goes on along the minus strand of CM051266.1, from coordinate 35,344,483 downwards.
AAACTCTTTACTAAAACTAAACTAGAGATCTAAACTAAAACTCTTAACTAAAACTAAACTAAACTATACCTCAAACAAAAACTCTAAGCTAAGACTCTAAACTAAAAATCTAAATTCTCAACTAAAACTAAACTAAAATATAAATAGAACTAAAATTCTAAGCTAAGACTCTAAACTAAAACGCTAAACTCTAACTAAAACTCTAAGCTAAAACTCTAAATTCTAAACAAAAACTCTTAACTAAAACTAAGTTATACTATAACTCTATCTAAAACTCTAAGCTAAGACTCTAAACTAAAACTCAATACTCTAAAATAAAACTCTTAACTACTATAACTCTAACTAAAACCGTAAGTTAATACCAAACTGAAACTCTAAACTAAAACTCTTAACTAAAATTAAACTAAACTATAACTGTAACTAAAACTCTAAGCTAAGACTCTAAGCTAAAACTCTAGACTCTAACCTAAAACTCTTAACTAAAACTAAACTACAACTCTTAACTAAAACTCTTTACTAAAACTAAACTACAAATCTAAACTAAAACTCTTAACTAATACTAAACTATAAGTCTAAACTAAAAGTGCAACGAAAAACTCTAAGCTATGACTCTAGGCTAAAACTCTAAACTAAAACGTTTAACTAAAACTAAACAACAAGTCCAAAAACACTTAGCTAAAGCTAAAATAAAATATAACTCTAACTAAAACTCTAAGTGCTGAGAGTCTAACTTGAAACTCTAGAATCTAAACTACAACTAAACTAAACTATAAATCTAACTAAAACTGTAAGCTAATATCAAACTAAAACTATAAACTAGGGAGGGGGGCTCTTTGGGGGCCCGGAGGGGGGGGGGCCTTTGGTGGACCAAGGGGGAGGGGTCCTTTGGGGGGCCCGGGGGAGGGGATCCTTTGGGGGCCCGGGGGTATCTTTTTGGGGCCCCGCATAGGGGGCCCTTTGGGGGCTCCAGGGGGATGGGGCGCTTTGGGGAACCGGGGGTAGGGGGCCCTTTGGGGCATGGGATGGGGACCCTACAACACTGTTCAAATTGAACTTGTGTATTATAACGACCACAGAGTTCCCCCAAATCATCTTCTAAAATGTCTCAAACTGTTTCGCCCAAGAAATCACTAAAATGTCTCAACCTGTTTCGCCACAATAATCCCCTAAAAGTAATGTCTGCGTGTTCCTTTGTTTCAGCATCCCTGCGCTGTCAAATTTGAAATTCCCAGGAAACCATTTCCCTCGTAAAATATATTCAATCTGTTTTGATCTCGTATGAATTTCTGAAAAATATCTAAGGTGTTCCTACTTACACTATTATGGCTTCGATAGAATATTAATTTTATCTCTCAGACCTAAAGACCTGAGAAGCCATATTTAAAAATAGAATATTAATTTATCTCTCAGACCGAAAGACCTGAGAAGCCATATTTAAAAATAGAATATTAATTTATCTCCCAGACCTAAAAACCTGAGAAGCAATATTTAAAAATGAAATCCCCTCATGATAGAATTCCCCGTCGATTATGTAAATCAATTTCTCAGAAATTGAGTCCCCCTTCGTGGATCAATACATTGCCCTTGAAAGAGGCATTGACCTGTCAATCAATAATCCATGAATAAATGATGTAGGGTCCGCGCTGGTACCCCCTTTTCTACTCAAGAAATTATGAAAAAATTGTAAGTAAGTAATAAACTCTTTCTAGAAATCACATCTTGGATACACAATACAGATATTTCATTCAAGAAACTATGAGAAAATTGTAAGTAAGTAGCAAACTTTTTCTTGAATTCGCCTCCTGGATACGCAATACAAATATTTCATTCAAGAAAATATGAAAAAATTGTAAGTAAGTAACAAAACTATTTCTTGAATTCACCTCTTGGATGCGCAATACAGAATTCTCATTCAAGAAATTATAAAAAATTATAAGTAAGTAACAAACTCTTTCTTGAATTTGCCTCCAGGATACACAGTACAGAAATTTCATTCAAGAAACTATCACAAAACTGTAAGTAAGTAGCTAACTCTTTCGTGAATTCGCCTCTTGGATACACAATACAAAAATTTTATTCAGCAAATTATGAAAAAATTGTAATTGGAATTCAACTCCTTGTTCAATTCACCTCTTGGATACAAAATACAGAAATTTCATTCTAGAAATTGTGAAAAATTTTTAGTAAGTAACAAACTCCTTGTTGAATTTACCTCTTGGATACACAATATAGACACTTCATTCACGAAATTATGAAAAATTGTCTTTCTTTGTTTCTTATGAAACAAAGTCTTTCTTGAATTTCCCTCTTGGATACACAAAACAGAAATTTCCTTCATGAATTATGAAAAAATTGTATTTAAGTAACAAACTCTGTCTTGAATTCACCTCTTGGATACACAATACGGAAATTCCATTCTAGAAATTATGATCAAATTGTAAGTGAGTGACAAACTCTTTAATGATTTTACCTCTTTGATACACAATACGGAATTCTCTTTCAAGAAATTATGAAAAATCGCAAGTAAGTAACAAACTCTTTCTTGAATTCGCCTCTTGGATGCACAATACGGAAATTTCACTCAAGAAATTATGAAAAAATTGTAAGTAAGTAACAAACTCTGTCTTGAATTCTCCTCCCGGATACAAAATACAGATATTTCATTTAAGAAAGTATGACAAAATTGTAAGCAAGTAACAAAATCATTCTTGAATCCACCTCTTGGATACACAATACGAAAATTTCACTCAAGAAATTATAAAAAAAATTGTAAGTAAGTAAAAAACTCTTTCTTAAATTTGTCTCCCGGATACACAATACAGATATTTCATTCAAGAAACTATGACAAAATTGTAAGCAAGTAACAAACTCTTTCATGAATTTGCCTCTTGGATACACAACACAAAAACTTCATTCATGAAATTATAAAAAAATTGTAAGTAAGTAACGCATTCTTTCTTGAATTTACCTCTTGGACACACAATACAGAAATTTTATTCAGGAAATTATAAAAAAAATTGTAAGTAAGCAACAAACTCCTTGTTGAATTCACCTCTTGGATTCACATTACAGACATTTTATTCAAGAAATTATGAAAAATTGTAAGTAAGTAACAAACTCTTTTTTGAATTTCCCTCTTGGATACACAATACAGAAATTACATTCAAGAAACTATGAAAAAATTGTAAGTAAAACATCATACAATTCAACGAACAAATTTCAAATAAACTTTGAAATATCAACAGAATGTAACAGTGACAAGGTAAGCCATGACACAATACTACAACAATGAAATAGCCCTAAGATAGAGAGATGAACAGGATTCTTTTTAGAGTTAGAGACATACCTTAAAAATGAATAAAACCCAACTTTATTAAATGAAATATTCAGTATTTTTTTATTTAATATCCATATAGAGAAACATCACAATAGTTCAATAGTTAATTGACCAAGTTCTGTTAATCAGATGGCTTACCAGTAGGCTTATTAGAGCCAAATAAAATGGGTATGAATTAAAGAAGAAAAAAAACAATAATAAATGGAAAATTAAATAAAATAGGTGAGAAAAACGAGGGTAGTGTTAACCAATGGAAAAATCTGAACCGAAAATAAGCAGATATTACGACAAGGACCACCGCCAAGTCGTCTCCATTGCTCAGAAAAAAAAAACCGAAAAGAAACCAAATTCTAACCTTTTGAAGTGTTAATTAAAAAACAAGTTTTTTTTAACCGAAAGTAAGAGGTGACATTAAAACTGAAAACGAACAGTAATCATTCCGTATATGATAGGGGCTATACCCTACTTAACGCCTCGTTCTTTACGCTAAAGTTTTTTATTATTTAAAAAAATAGAGTTGTGAGAAAGAGTCAAAATTTAGCGTAAAGAGCGAGGTGTTAAGTAAGGGACAGCCCATTTAATATGCGAAATAATTTCTGTTCGTTTTAAGTTTTCATGTCGCTCATTACTTAAGTTAAAAAAAACTTGTTTTCTTTTATTTAATTTCTGAACATTTTTGAATTAATGCAGCTTTTGGTTTTGGCTCACTGTACATGAATAATTAAAACAAAATTTGCATATGAAAGATTCTCACACGTAACCCCCGACCCACCCATCCCCGACTACCAGAAAAATCCCCCTGAAAACGTTTGTGTGCTTCCAAATAACTAATACTAGCCTATATGTAAACATTGGGCAAAGTTCATAACTTGCAGCCCTTTCCCCCGGGAACTTTGGGGGATTAAGTCATCCTCCAAGAAATAGTTATTATATTTTTCGACCATGCTGAACAAAATGGCTATCTCAAAATTTTGATCAGGTGACTTTGAAAAAATGAGTGTTGGAGGGGGCCTAGTTGCCCTTCAATTTTTGCTCACTTAAAAAGGACACTAGAACTTTTAATTTCCGTTCGAATGAGCCCTCCTGCGATATTCTAGGACCACTGGGTCGATACAATCATCCCTGGAAAATAAAAACACGCATCCGTGATCTTTCTTCTGCCAAAAAATACAAAATTCCACATTTTTGCAGATAGGAGCTATAAACCTATACAGTGGGGTTCTCTGAAGTTTGCTGAATCTGATGGTGTAATTTTCGTTAAGGCTCTATAATTTCTAGGGGGTGTTTCCCCTTTTTTCTACTATGAGGCAAATTTTCTCAGGTGCGTAACTTTTGATGAGTAGGACTAAACTTGATGAAACTTATATATTGGAAATCAACATAAAAATCTGATTCTTTTGATGTATCTATTGATATCAAAATATGGTCTTTTAGAGTTTTGGTTACTATTGAGTCGGGCCGCTCCTTAGTTACAGTTCGTTACCACGAACTGTTTAAAACTTCAAGAGAAGAGAAAAAAACTGAGTCCTATTTGATTTCATTTTTTATACGTCATTTATATCCAGTGCGGTCTTAGAATGTATAAAGTAGGCCAGTCTGGAAAATTGTTTACCATACCGATATCTGTGCGGCCCTCTTCAAGAAAACCTTAAAAATTGACTTTGCCACGCTTAATGTCCATTTTCATCTTGCCTCATTCTAAGAAAATACAAAAGGGAGAATCCCTTCCAGTTCTTGGATAGCAAGGTCAGGACACAAGGGAAGGAAATTTGTCTTCTTAATTTGAAAAATATGCTTCAGGGCTAGGCTCCAAAAATCCCTAGAGAGCTTGTCAACGAAGTAATACTATTGATTGGACGAGGCATGACATACCAAGTCCTTTATATTTTACAGATTCATTATTTTAAAAGCCAATTATTTTTGGAAAAAGGAGAAAGTGCAACAACTACACAAAGTAACTGTAGTGAGGCATAAGATAATATAATTCATATAGGGTTTTTGGATGGAAGGAGGGCATATTTACCAAGAAAGAAATAACAATGGAAGTACAGAAAAATTATTACTAAACAATCTTAAATCATTGGATTTTTTCAGGGGGTAGGGGGTAATTCCCAGCACCCCCTTGTGTACACGTCTTATTGACTTCCTATTACAGCTTGTGCAACAAAAATATTTATACCATGAGATATACGATAAAAAAGCGTCAGAGCTAATATTGGTTATGTAATATAAATATGAAAGGGAATCATCTATATAGGAGGAACAAATTAGCGAACTAAGGACAGAGGCTGAATCTAGGGAGGTAAAATATGGAATAAAAGGGATTGTAGGAGGGAACTAAAGAATTTGATGAAACGCACAATATAGTGGAGAAGAGAGGAAACCATTGAAATATTAATCAAACATATTCATTAAATCTTTTAAGTTGGATCGCCATAGCATGTTCGATAAAAGTCGTATAGCCATTAGAGCAATACCGGTTAAATATTGGTGCGACAGTTTTTGTCTAGGGGTGAAACTTAGCAACTGGAAACAATAATCGTCAGGAAAGGGCGGTTTCCTCAATTAGTACCTAATTTATGTTTGTTTTGCAGTTCAAAGATTCGGGAACTCAGCTCCAAACGTAGATAAAATCCCAAAATCACCATCGTACACAATTCTTTTAGAAGAATGCGAAGAATCAAAGAAGTAAGTAATGTATTATGTAAACAAAAGTTTGTAACTAAAATCCGTCTTTGCAATTGAAAATATACCATAAGCCAGAAAAATAAAAATAAAACTACCGATATGGTGTATGTTATTGTGTTTTCTCAGTTATTGTGTATTACAACCGACCAGTTATAATTTTCGGTGTGCGTATTATGTCATATAATACGCAACCTTTAAACTTAGAACAAACATATATTATTAATCAAACGATTGGAAATGCCCCCTTCTCAACTCCGCGCTCTTTATGCTAAAGTTCTATAGTGTTTTTAAAAACTTTTTATTCCAACTTAATGACCTTATGTTTTAGTAGTCATTTTTAAGATACTGACACAAAAGTCAAAGACAGGTAATATACAAATACAATGCTTCCATCACCGTTTTATCTTAATGAAATCGCTCATCCTTTTCATCACTGACCGTATCAAGATTTTTCAAGGAGTCAACAAATTGGCATTAAAAAAAAAATGTTACTAATGATGGTCATGTTGAAACCAAATATTGTGTAGAGTTTTAAGGCTGGAGGACAGTTTTGGTGTGATTCAGTGCTCTTGCATATCCAAGGAAAATATAGACAGAGCTTTGAATACCAAAGACCCATTGTTTTGAATCTACCAATGATGCTATAAAAAGCTATAAAATCTAGACGATACAAAATCTATGGACCATCAAACACATCGGTTTATTTCTTGATTAAATAAAAAAAAAAAATCAAGGTCTTTCAAAGAATTGGGACAAAAAATCTAACTTCAGCGCAAAGAGCGAGATATTGAGGAGGGGCCAGTCCCTCTCGTATACGGAATAATTTCTGTTCGTTTTCAGTTTTTACGTTGCTTCTTAATTTCAATTAAACATATTTCCTGTTTTTTAATTTAAGTTCTGATCTTCTTTAGATTTATGCTGGGAAATACACCCCCCACTCCAAGAAATATTTATCCCTCCCCCACTAAACAATTCTTCCATGGAAATCTCCTCCCACGCAAAATCCTCACCCCTAGGAAATTACCCTCAGACAATTCCATCCTTCTTATAAATTTCCCATCCCAGAAAATTTCTTGAGGATGATTCTGCCTGAAAAATTCTCTTTAGTACACTTTTATTTGAAAAAAAACACCAGTTATTTATTTTATTTCTGATTGGTTTTCAAGTCTGCCAGAAATCCCCATTTTCCCGTAAATCCCTTCCCAATTGGAAAGTTTCTCCCGCGGAAAACTCAACACGGAGAATTTTTGCTGGTTATTGTTCCAACACGAAGAACTTTTGCCACGGAATAGCTCCCCCCTCTTTAAAGCAAAATCCTCAAGAAAATTCCAACCATGCTGAAAACTTCCCCGAGACAGTTCCCCCAGAGCATCTCCACATATAAAATTAAGTCACCAAAGAGAAAGTATGATAAATACAACGAGTTTTATATAAGGTAAAAAGGAATCCCCCCCATATGAAATGCAGTCCCCCTCCCCTTCCGTAGTGAATTGTCCGACATGCAGTTTGATTTTTTAACATATACTTTTTGATTATGTTTTAGCGTATATCAAGCGTTAACAATTTCCTTCCCATTTCATTTAATTTAAAATGATTATTTTTTCAGTATTCTAACATTATACTCTTTTTTTTAATGACTTACACCTTCGTTAAACCTAGGGTAAGGATACGACCAGGGACTATGCATGGATAGCTCGGGATCTTCAAAATATACTAGAAAAGACATTTCTTTTCTGTATTTTAAGATTTGGTCATTTTTAAGGGAAAGTGTCTATATAGGGGCCCCTGTTGGGCCCTTCTCGGGTTTGGGGGGGGGGCTGACCTAGGGTAGAAAGACATTTCTTTTCTGTATTTTAAGATTTGGTCTTTTTTAAAGGAGATTGTCTATATCCCCTGTTGGCCCCTTCTAGGGTTTCGGGGGGGGGGGGCTGACATAGAGTTTGATTTCTTGAAGACATACTCTTTGGTTATATTTTAACGTAAAGCAAGTTTTAACTATTTCCTTCCCATTTCTTTAAGATTAAAGTGATTTCTTTTTCTGTATTTTAATATTTCAGTCTTTTTTTTAATAGCTTAGACCTTCGATAAACCTAGGGTAAGGATACGATTAGGGACATTTTTACTCTTATAACCTGGAATCTTCAAGATACACAAAAAAAACACACATTTATTTCTGTATTTCAAGATTTTTAAGAGACTCTGTCTATATCCCCTCTGGGTCCCTTCTAGGTTTGGGGGGCAGACATACACTTTGATTTCTTTAACACATAATTTTCGGTTGTATTTTAAAGTATAGAAAGTCTTAGCAATTGTCTTTCCATTTCATTAAATTTAAAGTAATCATTCTTTCGGTATTTTAACTTTTTATTCTTTTTCAAAGGCTAAGACCTTCGATAGACCTAGGGTAAGGATACGAGCGGGGATTTCTCTATACGGATAGCTTCATAACCATAATATTAAAAATTACTTTTTATTTAATTTTAGTAATCTCCTCTAACACCATACCTTTATAACACTTTTTAACGTTTTGTTTTTTTAGTTTATTAAGTTTTTATGGTCAAGTATGAAGCATGGGCGCTCCGAAAAGCGGATGAAGATTTGCTTAATGTTTACCAGAGAAATCGCTTACGGGTGGTTCTGGGTAGACCCCGGCGCCGTACCGGCGGATGTAAAAAAACGCCGCCGACTAGAAGCCCAGTTGACCACCGCTGAAGTGTCGCTGCGCTACCGGCATGCCGCAGGCGCGCCACTGCCGGCAGAGATGGCGGCGGTCCGTTGACTTTAAATTAATTTTGTGGCAATTCTTTATTACGTCAAGCGCAAAGTCGGAGCTTTTCTTTCTCGTCTGGTTTAGTATTTTGATTTTCCAGATTAGAAATCAAGCAGGGCTTGCACTATTTCCAAATTTTTGGTTATATCCTCGAAAATCTATGCGTCACCCCGAAAAAAAAACTGGTTCCCCGAAAATCACAAAATCACGGTGCCACCCCTAGCGATTTATCCCTAGTGACTTTCCCTGCCAAAGATGACTTTGCATACCATAATTCTTCACTACTCTCTTGTTCATTAATTTTCGTATCTTTTTTTTTTACATTGCATAAAAACCCGACAGACGCAATATTCAATTGCAAATATTGCAATATACACAGTTCTTCATATATTGACAAAAAAGTATCGTCCTTATGAAATGAGTTTAAATCATTTCGAATGCAGTTTCCCAATTGCTATTTCTTACATCATTCGTAGTCAAGAATTTTTTGTCTCAAGTTGAATAGAATTATAGAACGTATTCACTACTATACAGCTTCAGCCTTCAGTTTGATTTTGAAATTGATATCCGACAGATTGCTTCTACAGCTGAATTGTAAATTTGCAGAATTTTTTTTCTTTTGCTGTTTTTAGATAAGATTTTCTTAATGTTTAATACTCAACTGTTGAACGCCTGATAGATTAAAGAAAATATGATCTTCTTTCTGAAAAAATGTTACTCTTCCCCTAAAAAAAACCCTTCTATTGAGACAAAATCAAGCTATAGACTAAGCTATGTACAAGGTTGGGGAATTAAAGATTGAAGTGGAAGTTACCCCAAAAATATGATTCATAAAATATTGTAAATTATTGTCTATAGCCTATAGGGGAGAATAGGGGGCTATCATTTTTAAATGATAATACTTCTTTTTTTTTATTTAAAGCAGGGATGGCAAAAAGAAATTTTTTTTCATTTAAAGTGGAAACGGGAGAAAATGATATCAAATTCCCTGGAAAACCATTGAAATATTTTTATAGACCCGGGGCCCCCCATTGGGACTTGTTCATTGTCTTGGGCATTTTGCGATTTCTCATAGGCTACTGGCCTAATTTTGCTTTTGTGTGTGCTCCCTTGTAATTAGATTCTTTGGATTTTATTGAATGCCACAATGAATCTATGAATCAGTTTTCTGTAATTTGAGGTATATCTGAATAATTTCGACATTTTTTGTTGTTGTCTTTTTGCCCCTTCACTCATATCCTCAATTTTTTTTCAATTAACACTAAGCTGTTTAACGTTATTTTGCGTGTTTGTTTGAACCCATATGAATCCATAGTGACCTAGTTAATTATTAAGTAAATTATTTTTTTAATGTAAAGCTGAGACGGTATCCTATCAAGGTGGTATCCAGAGAGGGGGGAGAGGTAGGGAGGTATTACATTTAAATGCTAATATCTCGTATTTTTTATTGAAAGCAGAGATGCCAAAAAGTTAAATTTTTTAAATTTAAAGCAGAAACGGCATCCTATCAAGGTGGTATCCGAAGGAGGGGAGAGTAGGAGTAGAGTATTAGGTACCATTTTGCCTGCTGCCCTAGGAATTACCATGCTATTTGCTTGCAGCACGTTCCTTAGTACCTCGCCATGCTATTTGCTTGAAGCTCTACACCTTTTCAAAGAGAGTGAGTACCCCCCTCACATGGCCTTATACTTTGCTGGGACGTATAGGAATTACCATGCTATTTGCTTGAAGCTCTACACCTTTTCAAAGAGAGTGAGTATCCCCTGCAATCAGACGGTTTCTGATGCAACACCTATTTTTTGGACAATTGCGTTAACTCGAGACTAGTTTCTTAGTAATGTGTCGTTGCTAATTAAAAAATCGGATGCTACACTCAGAATTGTTTGATTGACATATGCTGTTAAAACATTTTGTGTAAAAAGTAACTCTATTTGCAAAAAAAAGATAAGGGGTTCAGGAATTGGACTGTACGAAAGATCTTATTTGAATAATAGAGAAAAAAACAGAGCTAGATAACATTTGCGAATTGGATCATATGAAGGTAGAGAAAAAAAGGGTTAAACCGATTAGCGGTTAAGGTAACCTCGAAGAGCATGTTAACTCATAGCTTATTTATTATAAATTTGGAACAATATCAATCTATGGAAATGGTTAACGATGATAAAATGGTCTTATGACTTGACCTAGCTTTACTTCGATGTGTTCTGTATAATACACAAGTGGCGATTGAACAATTTTGTCAATTTAAAAAAGAGTTTAACGTTATAGTATACTAAAAAGTTGATACTAAGAGAGATGTAGATGGCAAGAAAAGAATTTTAATAATGAAATTCAGAACAAACCATAGAAATCCTTACAAATCAAGTAGTGAGGTGTATACGAGTACGAACCGCCAAGGATCATAAGCACCAATGACCCTAACCACCAGGGACCTCAACCCCCAAAGGTCCCTATTCCCAAACTCGAAGGGGGCCCCCTCCCTCCAACTTTTGCCCCCCCCCATTTTTTTTAACATGATATATTTTTTCAACTTTTTATTTACGTCTCTTAGAATGACATGTAACATACTTAAAAATAAAAAAAATCATATTTAATATTTTCCAAATTCAAAATGAGAATGATATAGAAATGTTAGTCGCAACTTTTACTATTAGAAAAATATTGTTTGTAGTAGCACTTTTTTTTATTGGACTAAATTTTTTTTTGGACTTCGAAATTATTCAACTTTTTTTTCACGTATCTTAAAATGACATGAAATATGCTTATAGCTCTAAAAATTGTACTCTTTGCTTGCTCAGAGACACTATTCGGCTTTCCCAATGGTACTCTATGTCCGTTTATCGACACTACCTAGTTTATTGGATGTATTAAATCAGTATTTTTTACACACTGGAACAATAAACACAACTCATATCTCTAAGAAGTGAAGATGAAGCATTTTAAGAAAGTATGTTCACATGATAGTGTTATTGTAGCATTGAATGCTGACAAGGAGAGTATTTAAACTATGAAATAAGTACAAGTGGTAGCATCATCGGAAACGTATGCGTGCATTGTCATGACAGTAAGGAATTAAATTTCTTTGGAGTACCAAAAAAATTCAACTCTTATGATGGTGGATATGCGAGATTGAGATCTCCGGAGATGATTGCACTCAAAGAGAATGCCAACATAACAATAATAGTTGATGAAGAAGGGCATCTTCTTGCTAGTGCTTGTGGTAACATGTTACCCAGTGTTAAACTATATCGTCAGCTTTCAGGTATTAGCATTCAAATGAAAGCAAAGACGAAAAGAAAGGCCTACTCTTCTACTAATATCATAAACCATATCTTGTCTACGTGCCGGAACTGTTACCTGTGTAAAAATAGTGTGATAATAGACAGTGAAGTTGCCAGAAAAATAAAAAGGGTATTTGCAGAAAATATCACTAAGGAATATAAAGATGAATCGATGAAAAACAAAGTACCAGACAAACGTTACTGCCAATGATCAAACAGTCAATGAACCAAATAATACCAAAGACGAAAAGCATATTGAGCCTGTCGATGACACAACCTGTAAAAATTGTGTATGACTCAAAATGGAATAATGATTATTCTACTGATTACGAACTAAGAGAAGACAACAGCTATAGCATCAAGAGAGAACATGGTGAACCATTTAATGGAACAGATTCAAAATGTCCAAAGTTGTTCAATGATATTAATAATGTATAATAATAATATATTTTTTGTATTAATATTCTACATGACATTATTTCATTAAAAATATGTTATGCATTACATTGTTATGTGTTCATTATTTTTAGAGTAAGCCAGCATATCAAACGTTTAGAATGTCTATTAAAACATCGGAGATGTAAGAAAAGAAATTTGCATACATCATATGTCGGATAGATAGGTTAACGTAGAGAAAATCTAAGTATAAGAATGAATAAATTCTCTATCAACATCTATTGACAGATACTTGGGATAGCTTTGACAGAATCTAAGTATCAGAGTGAATAAATTCTTTATCAATTTCTTTTGACAGATACGTTTGATAACACTGACATAATTTAAGTATCAAATTGAACAAATTCTTTATTAAAATTCATTATCGATATCATTTGTCGGGTACGTCAGATAACATTGACAAAATCTATCTATTAGAATGAATAAATTCTTTATCATCATCCTTTGTCGGATATGTCAATATGAAAAAAATTGTAAGTAAGTAACAAACTCTTTCTTGAATTCACCTCTTGGATACACAATACAGAAATTATAAAAAAATAATTGTAATTTCCAGACTTCATTTGCATGCAATAGATACCGAGAGTTCTATGACTCCTCCCCACAATGAATTCTAAGGGTTTTATGACTCCTCTCCACAATGAATTCAGATGGTTTTAGGACTCATCCCCTAGCCATAACTCCATTCAACCTTGAGTGAAGGTATAAAAGCTTGATGAAGTACTTCTCTACGTAACAACTACATTAATAGCTTCCAAGATGATAGGACTGTATGACACAGAATTTATCGGTTTAAGAAAAAATCATCTTGTGGTGTTATATTTGAATGTGCATTTTTATTATTGTCTATGGAACTCGAAGAAATTGACTGTTATCATTGGATAGTGAACTATAATATGTTTGAGTATGATAAAAGCTTGTGGAGTACTACATTACGTTATATAAACAGACTGGGATTCTACGATAGAGTGATTACGCCACTTAATAATAGTGGTCAGGAACTGAGAAATGTTCAGGAGGAAGTCAGTGAAATTTGCAGCTTTTTCGGGGTTGAAGCACTCTATGTAAAGGGTAATGTACCTACAGATAAAGTTTTAATTCAAAAGTGTGACCCTAGGATTCCACTTTTCAATCTAGAAGAATTTAAGTGTCCTAAATTTGAAGGGGCTTATCACCATCCTGAAGACGAGGTTAGGTTCTTCGCGCAGTGGATACCTAAGGACATACCTGATCGCGATAAATGCATGAGACACGGTGAACTTTAAGTACTATTTTTTATGTAAATATGTGTTTTTTCTCAAAAAATCTATTAATGTGTTTAAGCAATAAATATCTTTAAGCTTAACCCGTCTTTATTCTTTAGAATAGTTCTATTCATTTCATTAAATTATGAAGAAATTGTAAGTAAGTAACAATATCTTTCTTGAATTCACCACTTGGATACACAATGCAGAAATTCCATTCAAGAAATTATGAAAAAATTGTAAGTAAGTAGCAAATTCTTTCTTGAACCCCACAGGCATACAAAAACACATATAAATATATGTATTCAGGCATACAAACCGACAGAGACAGGCATTGAGATAGGCAAACACCCACCCAGACACATAAGCAGAGGAAGTGAGGGAGACAAAAACACATATAAATGTTAGGATTCTGACATACAAACCGACAGAAACAGGAATTAAATAGGCAAACACCCGCCCAGACACATAAGCAGGGGAAGTGAGGGAGACAAAAACACGTATAAATGTAAGTATTCAGGCATACAAACCGACAGAGACAGGTACTGAGATAAGCCAACACCCGCCCAGACACATAAGCAGAGGAAGTGAAAGAGACAAAAACACATTTAAATATATAGATTCTGACATACAAATCGATAAAGACAGTCACTGAGATAAGCAAACATCCGCCCAGACACATAGGCAAGGAGAGTGAGAGAGACAAAAACACAAGCAAATACATTGATTCAGGCATACAAACCGACAGAGACAGGAATTGAGATAGGCAAACACCCGCCCAGACACATAAGCAGGGGAAGTGAGGGAGACAAAAACACGTATAAATGTAAGTATTCAGGCATACAAACGACAGAGACAGGATGTGAGATAAGCAAACACCCGCCCAGACACATAAGCAGAGGAAGTGAAAGAGACAAAAACACATTTAAATATATAGATTCTGACATACAAACGATAAAGACAGTCACTGAGATAGCAAACATCCGCCCAGACACATAGGCAAGGAGAGTGAGAGAGACAAAAACACATGCAAATATATGATTCAGGCATACAAACCGACAGAGACAGGAATTGAGATAGGCAAACACCGCCCAGACACATAAGCAGAGGAAGTGAGGGAGACAAAAACACGTGTAAATGTAAGGATTCTGACATACAAACCGACAAAGACAGGCATTTAAATAGGTAAACTTCCGCCCAGACACATAAACAGAGGAAGTGAGAGAGACAAAAACACAGTATAAATGTAAGTATTCAGGCATACAAACTGACAGAGACAGGTGCTGAGATAAGCCAACTCCCGCCCAGACACATAAGCAGAGGAAGTGAAAGAGACAAAAACACATTTAAATATATAGATTCTGACATACAAATCGATAAAGACAGTCACTGAGATAAGCAAACATCCGCCCAGACATATGGGCAAGGAGAGTGAGAGAGACAAAAACACATGCAAATATATTGATTCAGGCATACAAACCGACAGAGACAGGAATTGAGATAGGCAAACACCCGCCCAGACACATAAGCAGGGGAAGTGAGGGAGACAAAAACACATATAAATATATGGATTCTGACATACAAACCGACAAAGATGGGCATTGAGATAGGCAAACATCCGTCCAGACACATAAGCAGAGGAAGTGAGAGAGACAAAAACACATATAAATGTAAGGATTCTGACACACAAACCAACAAAGACAGGCATTGAGATAGGCAAACAAATGCCCAGACAAATAAGCAGAGGAAGTGCGGGAGACGAAAACACATATAAATATATGGATTCAGGCATACAAACCGACAGACACAGGTACTGAGATAAGCAAACACCCGCCCAGACACATAAGCAGAGGAAGTGAGAGAGACAAAAACACATATAAATGTAAGGATTCTGACATACAAAGCAACAATCACAGGCATTGAGATAGGCAAACATCCGCCCAGATACATAGGCAAGGAGAGCGAGAGTGACAAAAACACATAAAAATATATAGATTCAGACATACAAAGGAACAATCACAGGCATTGAGATAGGCAAAAACCCGCCCAGACACATAAGTAGAGGAAGTGAAAGAGACAAAAACACATATAAACATATAGATTCTGACATACAAATCGACAAAGACAGTCAATGAGATAAGCAATTATCCGCCCAGACACATAGGCAAGGAGCGTGAGAGAGAGACAAAAACACATACAAATATATTGATTTAGGCATACAAACCAACAGAGACAGGCATTGAGATAGGCAAACACCCACCCAGACACATAAGCACAGGAAGGGAGGGAGACAAAAACACATATAAATATATGGATTCTGACATAAAAACCGACAAAGACAGGCATTAAGATAGGCAAACATCCGCCCAGACACATAAGCAGAGGAAGTGAGAGAGACAAAAACGCCTATAAATATATAGATTCTGACATACAAATAGACAAAGACAGGCATTGAGATAAGCAAACATCCGCCCAGACACATAGGCAAGGAGCGTGAGAGAGACAAAAACACATGCAAATATATTGATTTAGGCATACAAACCGACAGAGACAGGCATTGAGATAGGCAAACACCAGCCCAGACACATAAGCAGAGGAAGTGAGGGAGACAAAAACACATATAAATATATGGATCCAGGCATACAAACCGACAGGGACAGGCACTGAGATAAGCAAACACCCGCCCAGACACATAAGCAGAGGAAGTGAGAGAGACAAAAACACTAATAAATAAATGGATTCTCACATACAAACCGACAAAGACAGACACTGAGATAAGCAAACATCCGCCCAGACACATAGGCAAGGAGAGTGGGAGAGACAAAAACACATAGAAATGTAAGGATTCTGACACACAAACCGACAGAGACAGGCATTGAGATAGGCAAACACCCGCCCAGGCACATAAGCAGAGGAAGTGAGGGAGACAAAAACACGTATAAATATATGGATTCTGACATACAAACCGACATTGAGATAGGCAAACATCCACCCAATCACATACGCAGAGGAAGTGGGAGGGATAAAAACACATATAAATGTAAGGAATCTGACACACAAACCAACAAAGACAGGCATTGAGATAGGCAAACACCCGCCCAGACACATAAGCAGAGGAAGTGAGGGAAACAAAAACACATATAAATATATGGATCCAGGCATACAAACCGACAGGGACAGGCACTGAGATAAGCAAACATCCGCCCAGACACATAAGCAGAGGAAGTGAGAGAGACAAAAACACATATAAATGTTAGGATTCTGACATACAAAGCAACAATCACAGGCATTGAGATAGGCAAACATCCACCCAGACACATTAGCAGAGGAAGTGAGAGAGACAAAAACACTAATAAATAAATGGATTCTCACATACAAACCGACAATGACAGACACTGAGATAAGCAAACATCCGCCCAGACACATAAGCAGAGGAAGTGAGAGAGACAAAAACACTAATAAATAAATGGATTCTCACATACAAACCGACAAAGACAGACACTGAGATAAGCAAACATCCGCCCAGACACATAAGCAGAGGAAGTGAGAGAGACAAAAACACATATAAATGTTAGGATTCTGACATACAAAGCAACAATCACAGGCATTGAGATAGGCAAACATCCACCCAGACACATTAGCAGAGGAAGTGAGAGAGACAAAAACACTAATAAATAAATGGATTCTCACATACAAACCGACAAACACAGACACTGAGATAAGCAAACATCCGCCCAGACACATAAGCAGAGGAAGTGAGAGAGACAAAAACACTAATAAATAAATAGATTTTCACATGCAAACCGACAAAGACAGACACTGAGATAAGCAAACATCCGCCCAGACACATAGGCCCAGAGAGTGAGAGAGACAAAAACACATGCAAATATATAGATTCAGACATACAAAGCAACAATGACAGGCATTGAGATAGGCAAACACCCGCCCAGACACATAAGCAGAGGAAGTGAGGGAGACAAAAACACATATAAATATATGGATCCAGGCATACAAACCGACAGGGACAGGCACTGAGATAAGCAAACACCCGCCCAGACACATAAGCAGAGGAAGTGAGAGAGACAAAAACACTAATAAATAAATGGATTCTCACATACAAACCGACAAAGACAGACACTGAGATAAGCAAACATCCGCCCAGACACATAGGCAAGGAGAGTGAGAGAGACAAAAACACATATAAATGTAAGGATTCTGACACACAAACCGACAGAGACAGGCATTGAGATAGGCAAACACCCGCCCAGGCATATAAGCAGAGAAAGTGAGGGAGACAAAAAACACGTATAAATATATGGATTCTGACATACAAACCGACATTGAGATAGGCAAACATCCACCCAATCACATAAGCAGAGGAAGTGGGAGGGATAAAAACACATATAAATGTAAGGAATCTGACACACAAACCAACAGAGACAGGCATTGAGATAGGCAAACACCCGCCCAGGCACATAAGCAGAGGAAGTGAGGGAGACAAAAAACACATATAAATATATGGATCCAGGCATACAAACCGACAGAGACAGGCACTGAGATAAGCAAACACCCGCCCAGACACATAAGCAGAGGAAGTGAGAGAGACAAAAACACATATAAATGTTAGGATTCTGACATACAAAGCAACAATCACAGGCATTGAGATAGGCAAACATCCACCCAGACACATTAGCAGAGGAAGTGAGAGAGACAAAAACACTAATAAATAAATGGTTTCTCACATACAAACCGACAAAGACAGACACTGAGATAAGCAAACATCCGCCCAGACACATAAGCAGAGGAAGTGAGAGAGACAAAAACACTAATAAATAAATGGATTCTCACATACAAACCGACAAAGACAGACACTGAGATAAGCAAACATCCGCCCAGACACATAAGCAGAGGAAGTGAGAGAGACAAAAACACATATAAATGTTAGGATTCTGACATACAAAGCAACAATCACAGGCATTGAGATAGGCAAACATCCACCCAGACACATTAGCAGAGGAAGTGAGAGAGACAAAAACACTAATAAATAAATAGATTTTCACATGCAAACCGACAAAGACAGACACTGAGATAAGCAAACATCCGCCCAGACAAATAGGCCCAGAGAGTGAGAGAGAGACAAAAACACATGCAAATATATAGATTCAGACATACAAAGCAACAATGACAGGCATTGAGATAGGCAAACACCCGCCCAGACACATAAGCAGAGGAAGTGAGGGAGACAAAAACACATATAAATATATGGATCCAGGCATACAAACCGACAGGGACAGGCACTGAGATAAGCAAACACCCGTCCAGACACATAAGCAGAGGAAGTGAGAGAGACAAAAACACTAATAAATAAATGGATTCTCACATACAAACCGACAAAGACAGACACTGAGATAAGCAAACATCCGCCCAGACAAATAGGCCCAGAGAGTGAGAGAGAGACAAAAACACATATAAATGTAAGGATTCTGACACACAAACCGACAGAGACAGGCATTGAGATAGGCAAACACCCGCCCAGGCATATAAGCAGAGAAAGTGAGGGAGACAAAAACACGTATAAATATATGGATTCTGACATAAAAACCGACAGTGAGATAGGCAAACATCCACCCAATCACATAAGCAGAGGAAGTGGGAGGGATAAAAACACATATAAATGTAAAGAATCTGACACACAAACCAACAAAGACAGGCATTGAGATAGGCAAACACCCGCCCAGACACACAAGCAGAGGAAGTGAGGGAGACAAAAACACATATAAATATATGGATCCAGGCATACAAACCGACAGGGACAGGCACTGAGATAAGCAAACACCCGCCCAGACACATAAGCAGAGGAAGTGAGAGAGACAAAAACACATATAAATGTAATGATTCTGACATACAAAGCAACAATCACAGGCATTGAGATAGGCAAACATCAGCCCAGACACATAAGCAGAGAAGTGAGAGAGACAAAGACACTAATAAATAAATGGATTCTCACATACAAACCGACAAAGACAGACACTGAGATAAGCAAACATCCGCCCAGACACATAAGCAGAGGAAGTGAGAGAGACAAAAACACATATAAATGTTAGGCTTCTGACATACAAAGCAACAATCACAGGCATTGAGATAGGCAAACATCCACCCAGACACATTAGCAGAGGAAGTGAGAGAGACAAAAAGACTAATAAATAAATAGATTTTCACATGCAAACCGACAAAGACAGACACTGAGATAAGCAAACATCCGCCCAGACACATAGGCCCAGAGAGTGAGAGAGACAAAAACATATGCAAATATATAGATTCAGACATACAAAGCAACAATGACAGGCATTGAGATAGGCAAACATCCGCCCGGACACATAAGCGGAGGAAGTGAGAGAGACAAAAACACATATAAATAAATGGATTCTGACATTCAAACCAACAATGACAGGTATTGAGAGAGGTAAACTCTCGCTCAGATGCACAGTGATAGTGAGAGAGTTATCCAAAAAGTTGGGTTGATCTAGGTTCACTTAGAATGGCGCGCCACTGTCTCTGTCGATTTGTATGTCAGAATCTATATACTTATATGCGTTTTTGTCTCTTTCACTTCCTCTACTTATGTGTCTGGGCGGTAGTTTGCCTATCTCAATGCCTGTGATTGTTGCTTTGTATGTCAGAATCCTTACATTTATATGTGTTTTTGTCTCTCTTACTTCCTCTGCTTTTGTGTCTGGGCGGGTGTTTGCTTATCTCAGTACCTGTCTCTGTCGGTTTGTATGCCTGAATCCATATATTTATATGTGTTTTTTTCCCTCACTTCCTCTGCTTATGTGTCTGGGCAGGTCTTTGCCTATCTCAATGCCTGTCTTTTTTGGTTTGTGTGTCAGAATCTTTACATTTATATGTATTTTTGTCTCTCTCACTTCCTCTGCTTATGTGTAGTGGTGGATGTTTGCCTATCTCAATGCCTGTCTTTGTCGGTTTGTATGTCAGAATCCATATATTTATATTTGTTTTGTCTCCCTCACGTCCCCTGCTTATGTGTCCGGGCGGGTGTTTGCTTATCTCAATGCCTGTCTCAATCGGTTTTTATTTCTGAATCAATATATTTGCATGTATTTTTGTCTCTCTCACTCTCCTTGCCTATGTGTCTGGGCGGATATTTGCTTATCTCAGTGACTGTCTTTGTCGATTTGTATGTCAGAATCTAAATATTTATATGTGTTTTTGTTGCTTTCACTTCCTCTGCTTTTTTGTCTGGGCGGGTGTTTGCTTATCTCAGTAACTGTCTCTGTCGGTTTGTATGCCTGAATCCTTACATTTATACGTTTTTTTGTCTCTCTCACTTCCTCTGCTTATGTGTCTGGGCGGATGTTTGCCTATCTCAATGCCTGTCTCTGTCGGTTTGTATGCCTGAATCCGTATATATAAATATGTGTTTTTGTATGCCTGTGGGATTCAAGAAAGAATTTGCTACTTACTTACAATTTTTTCAGAATTTCTTGAATGGAATTTCTGCATTGTGTATCAAAGTGGTGAGTTCAAGAAAGAAATTGTTACTTACTTACAATTTCTTCATAATTTAATGAAATGAATAGAACTATTCTAAAGAATAAAGACGGTTAAGCTTAAAGATATTTATTACTTAAACACATTAATAGATTTTTTGAGAAAAAACACATATTTACATAAAAATAGTACTTAAAGTTCACCGTGTCTCATGCATTTATCGCGATGAGGTCGATAAACGCACATAGAGTACCATTGGGAAAGCCGCATCGTGTCTCTGAGCAAGCATAGAGTACAATTGTTAGAGTCATAAGCATATTTCACGTCATTTTAAGATACGTGAAAAAAAAGTTGAATAATTTCGAAGTCCAAAAAAGAGTTTTAGTCCAATGAAAAAAAAGTGCTACTACTAACAACATTTTTCTAATAGTAAAAGTTGCGACTAACATTTCTATAACATTCTCATTTTGAATTTGGAAAATATTAAATGTGATTTCTTTTATTTTTAAGTATGTTACATTTCATTCTAAGAGATGTAAAAAAAAGTTGAAAAAATATATCATGTTAAAAAAATGGGGGGGGGGGAAGTTGGAGGGAAGGGGCCCCCCTTCGAGTTTGGGGATAGGGGACCTTTGGGGGTTGAGGTCCCTGGTGGTTAGGGTCATCTTTGCTTATGATCCTTGGCGGTTTGTACTCGTATACACCTCACTACTTGATTTGTAAGGATTGCTATGGATTGTTCTGAATTTCATTATTAAAATTCTTTTCTTGCCATCTACATCTCTCTTAGTATCAACTTTTTATTATACTATAACGTTAAACTCTATTTTAAATTGACAACACTGTTCAAACGCCACTTGTGTATTATACAGAACATTTCGAAGAAGTAAAGCTAGGTCAAGTCATAAGACCATTTTATCATCGTTAACCATTTCCATAGATTGATATTGTTCCAAATTTACAATAAATAAGCTATGAGTTAACATGCTCTTCGAGGTTACCTTAACTGCTAATCGATTTAACCCTTTTTTTCTCCACCTTCATATGATCCAATTCGCAAATGATGTTTAGCTCTGTTTTTTCTCTATTATTCAAATAAGATCGTTCGTACAGTCCAATTCGCGAATCCCTTATCCTTTTTTGCAAATAGAGTTAGCTTTTACGCAAAATGTTTTAACAGCATATGTCAATCAAACAATTCTGAGTGTAGCATCCGATTTTTTAATCGACTAGCTCCTAAGAAACTAGACTAGTTAGAGACTAGTTCCTAAGAAACTAGTCTCGAGTTAAGGCAATTGTCCAAAAAATAGGTATTGCCTCAGAAGCCCGTCTGATTGCAGGGGATACTCACTCTCTCTGAAAAGGTGTAGAGCTTCAAGCAAATAGCATGGTAATTCCTATACGTCCCAGCAAAGTATAAGGCCATGAGAGGGGGTACTCACTCTCTTTGAAAAGGTGTAGAGCTTCAAGCAAATAGCATGGCGAGGTACTAAGGAACGTGCTGCAAGCAAATAGCATGGTAATTCCTAGGGCAGCAAGCAAAATGGTACCTACTACTCTACTAGTAGGGAGCTATCATATTCAAATGATAATACCTCGATTTTTTTTTAAAGCAGGGATGCCAATAAGTTAATTATTTGTTGTTATTTAAAGCAGAGACGGTATCCTATCAAGATGGTATCCAGAGGGGGGAGGGAGCATAGGAAGTTATTAAATTTAAGTGATAGTACCTTGATTTTTTTTTTATTGAAAGCAGGGATGCCAAAAAGTTGAAAAGTTGACAAAAATTAACGAGATTTTCGTGAGTTATACTTGATACAGCACTTGGATAGTTTTATCGTCCAAAGCGAAAGGGACGCATGCATCCAACCCGTCTTTTCTTATTGCTGAAACGAGTTTACTTTGAAAACATTTATTTATAAGTACCGGGCAGATCAAAAAGCTCGTGGTAACAAACTGTAAGTAAGAAACAACCCGGCTCAATGGTAACCGAAACTCGAAAAAACGGAATTTCGATACCAATAGATACATCAAAAGAATCATATTTTCATTCTGATTTCAAATATATAAGTTTCATCAAGTTTAGTCATACTCTATCAAAAGTTACGCACCTGTGAAAATTTGGCTGACTTTAGAAAAAAGGGGGAAAGACCCCTAAAAGCTACAGAACCTTAATGAAAATCACACCATCATACTCAGCGTATCAGAGAACCCTACTGTAGAGGTTTTAAGCACCTGTCTACAAAAATGTTGAATTTTGCATTTTTTGCCAGAAGAAAGATCACGGATGAGTGTTTATTTGTTTTTTTTCCCAGGGGTGATCGTATTGACTCAGCGGTCCTAGAATATTGTGGGAAGGTTCATTCGAACGGAAATTAAAAGTTCTAGTGCCCTTTTTAAGTGACCAAAAAAATAGAGGGCAACTAGGCCCCCTCCCACGCTCATTTTTTCCCAAAGTCACCTGATCAAAATTTTGAGACAGCCATTTTGTTCAGCATGGTCGAAAAGATTATAACTATGTCTTTTAGGATGACTTAATTCCCTGAAGTCCCCGGGGGGAGGGCTGAAAGTTATGAACTTTACCCAATGTTAACATATAGTATTGGTTATTGGGAAATATACAGACGTTTTCAGGGGGGATTTTTTCTGGTTGGTAGGGGGGGGGGTCGGGGGTTATGCGGGAGGATCTTTCCATGAAGAAAGTTTTCATGGGTGAAGGGACATTGCTATGAAGGGGGCGCCAGATTTCCCAGTATTATTGAAGAAAAAGATCAGAAATAAAAAAAAACAAGTTTTTCAACTGAAAGTGAGGAGCAACATCAAAACGTAAAACGAACAGAAAATATTATGTATATGATTGGGTTCATCCCTCAGTCAATAACTCGCTCTTTAAGCCAAAGACTTTTTAGTGCTTTCATAAGAGCTATTTATTCTAATTAACGGCCTTTGTGATTAAGGGATCATTTTTAAAGAATTGGAACAAAATTCGAACTGTAGCTTAAAGAGCAAGGTATTAACTAGGGGGCGAACCCCCTAATGTACGTATTAAAAATATATGAATATAGAAGTTCGTTACGTAAGTTAAATCGTAAGTTACGTATGTTTATTACTAATAAAAACGTTCGTAAATAGAATTAAACTGGTTTCGAGAAAGCGATCTAACCAAATAAAAGTAAAATTAATATGCAAATTTTGTTTTAATTATTCATGTACGGTGAGCCAAAATCAAAACCTGTATTAATTCAAAAACGTTCAAAAATTAAATTAAAAAAAAAGTTTTTTAACTGAAGTAAGGAACGACGTTAAAACTTAAAAGGAACAGAAATTATTCCGTATATGAAAGGGGCTGTCCCCTCCTCAACGTCTCGCTCTTTACGCTAAAGTTTGGCTGTCTCACAATATTTTTTTAACAATAAAAAACTTTAGCCTAAAGAGCTAGGTGTTGAGGAGGGGTGAGTCCCTTTCATATACGGTATAATTTCTTTTCGTTTTACTTTTTAACGCTGTTCCTTACTTTCAGTTAAAAAAACTTTTTTTTTATTTAATTCACACTAAAACGAATTGGTGTGACGAAAGCGATATCGACATCCCCACCTAACGTTGGGCTCGAATGACAATGGCGCCCTTGGTCCAGTGCCCAAGTTACATTAAAAGGCCAGGTCATAGTAAAAGCTTTCAATTTGGGAGGTTCAAGGAGGAGTCTTTGACAGTCTTATGACCTCGGGGTACTAGATGTTGCAACGTTCTTACGTATCTACAGTGGTTTAAAAAATTCGATCACCCCACAATTGATGACCAAAAATATGCACAAATATAACAAATGTAACATTTGGAACATTAGAACACCTTTTTTCAAAGCTTTGAAGAAAAGCAAAAAAGGCTAAATACCCCTAACTACGCTTGAAAGTTATTTTAAAAAAGAAACTATTTAGATATTTCCATTGATATGACCATAGCAGAAGCTTTGAGCCTGGGTGGGGATCAAAAAGGAGTCTTTGAGTATTTTGACCACAGGTGACTTATTGTTGCAACTTTCTTAAATTTGGTAATTTTTGTGAGCATTTGGAAATCAAAGCTTAAACTCAATAACTGATACTAAGTCTCCTAACATTTTGCTTGGATTAAAAGTGACTAGGAAGAAAATCTTAACATCTTCTTGGAGCTACTTCAGTCTGCATATTATTTCATTTAATTACATTTAAAACGGATGAGCTTTTTTTTACCTAAGAAAATAGTTCGCACTTCATTTTCTTCATACCGAATAAACCATTAAGTGTTTTTTGTTTCTGTGTAATTTAAGTGTTCTCATGTGAAGTGTTCATCATATATTTTTCAATTTGATAAATTTACTCCTTTTAGATGCAGTTTATAATTTGGCTAATATTAGGTATTTATGAGTTTATAATTGGAATGAATCCCCAAAAGAAAAAATGAATAATATCCAAAAGAGCAGCCAAAAGTAATAAAAAAGCAGCAGTTCAGCCTTAGCCTACATGGCATATTAAGAAGCCAAATATAAAGAAGCCAAAAAACTTTAAAATGTATTTTTTTAAATTGTTATTAAAAACTAGTTTTTAATACAAGGAAGGTTTTTTAGGAATCCAAAAGAGCAAAAAAAAAAAAAAAACAATCAATATCAGAGTCGCCCATTTCAACTGTTCTAAAGGTGACAGAACAGCTAAAGGCAAAGGGCACTATGAAAAAATTAAGCTTCTAAGTTCAAACTTATATTCAAAGTTTTTGCCCAGATAACTGACGAATTTTGTGATACGGCGGTATTTGAAGTTTTGTATGCATTAATGCTCGATGAAAAAACACTACTAATTTTGATGATTATTTGTGTTAAGAATACATAGCTAATAGATACTTCAACTATTATGCAAGGGTTCTGAAACGCTACAGCCATTTCATTTCTACCAGATTTCTACTTCTCTTGATGAATAACGAGGAAGAACAATTTCCAGCCAGTGACTAGTGAAGTTTTTAACTCATGAATAGGTTTGAATCTGTTGTAAATTTAAGCTGTGATTTGAGAAAGACAGATGAAAACATTAATGCTTGAGGTCAACATTGATCGCGCCTGCAGCGCGCCGCCGACATCTTAGCGGCGGCGCGGTGCGCTGTTTATGGCCCCGCCGCCACCGGTCTTCCCTCATCGACGTGGCGCCGGGGTCTAGTTCTGGGTACCCGGCTGACTGACCGTATTTCAAAGAGTAGACAGTACGAAAAATGTGGTTCAGTCCCGCTTTCTAGGGCTATAATGAAAAAAAGGTTGAGGTGGCTAGGGCACGTTGTTCGGATGAAGGTTGACATATTGCCAAAGATTGTCCTTTTCGGCCAACCGTCTAGGGCTAAACGGAAAGCAGGTCTTCCTTGTCTGGGGTGGGAAGACGCCATAAAGAAACATTTAAAGGATATGTGAACTTCCTTGGAGGGTGTAAAAAGGGAGGCTTTGAATAGATTGGGATGGAGGAGGAGCGTGCGTAGCTGTGGTGGTCTTAGGTGGCTTGGCGCTGCGGTGAGCTGTTAGTACTAGTAGTAGTAGTAGTAGTAGTATTAAGTATTTATATTTCTTTATTGATCTTTAACATTGTTATTTCTTCATAGTAATATAAATTTGTTTAATAGTTCTAAATCATATAGCCTACAATATTACATATTATCGATATCATTGAATATTTTCGGATTTTTTAGAATCCCTTCCATAGAATAATTCCTTATGTTGTCTCTTGAAAGGACATGTTTTCTCTTCTCTTAGTTTGTATTCAACACAATAGGCTATTCATTTTTACATCGTGGCTTATACACGTGTTTCTTAGAGTTTTCGTCCACAAACTCATCGTGTGTTTCATCAATGTTATATTTGGGTTCGTGGACTGTATCTCATGGTTCACCATCATTAGAACTACTAATGGTCGCTTACGCTTTTTTCATTATTTCATCTTTGTACTCATTAGAAATATTATATGTCAAAGCCCTTTTTATTTTACTTGCGATTTCAGGGTCTGTTATTAAATTATCTTTACATGGCTAACACTTGAAGCCACAGTATATAAATATTAGACTAATTATCTTTATACAGTGCTTGGAGCATACAGACAAGACATGGTTTATAACACTCCTACAGCAGTACGCCTGTATTCTTCTTGCATTCTTTTGAATGCCCCATATCTTCCTATGCGAGATGCCAATTTTGTGAAGACGAAAAAAGACCCAATGGGTGATTCACTGTCTAAAGTGAATAACTCTTCAATAAAATAGAACCAACTCCGAAAATCTTTTCTTCGGTGTAAACTTCTAATTGGAAAAAGAAATTTAAAAAGTATGAAAGAAAATATTAAAATATGGAAAAATTATTGGTTACAACCCCCGAAAACATACAAGAGTTACATCTCTGTGACGAAGTTCCAAAACCTGAGACAACCCTACTCCAAATGCATCGCACCCTCCGCGACTGTAACACCTGGCCTGAAATGCCCCCATAGCACTTTGTCACTCTGCCTGTAAAGTTGAATTTTTCATGCATTAGACGAATTAAACCCGAGAAAATACTAAAAAAAGAGACAAATCTTAAAATATGAAAAATAATCGCTTAAAACCCTCCAAACCTGGTAGGGTCATTCACCCTAAGACGAAGTCCCAAATATAAGACAGTCCTAGTACAAGTGTATTGGCCCCTCCACCTCTGTAACGCCTGGCTGTTAGCGCTCCCTAAATACGGAAAATAATAACTTAAAATCCTCAAAACCTAGTAGGCTTACTTTGCTTCTTACGAAATCCCAAAATCTGAGGCAATCCTACTCCAAGATTATTGACCTCTCTCCCATGTAACGCTTGGCTGGTAGAAGAAAATCTCAAAATACAGAAAAATTTGTACTTTCTTTTATATCTAGAAGATCCGAAGCTATCCGCATATAGAAATCCCTGCTCGCATCCTTATCCTAGGTTTATCGAAGGTCTAAGTCATTTAAAAAGTATAAAGATGTTAAAATGCAGGGAAAATAGGCACTTTAAATTTAATGAAATGGAAAGGAAATTGCTAAAACTTGCTATATGTTAAAATGTAATCAAAACCAAAGATTATGTGCTAAAGAAATCAATGTGTATATCCCCCCAAGTCTAGAAGGGGCCAAGGGGGATATAACACTTTCCCTTAAAAAAAATAATCTTAAAATACAGAAAAAAAATGTCTTTTCATGTAGAGAAATTCCTGTTCGTATCCTTAGTTTTATCAAAGGTCTAATCCATTAAAAAAGAGACGAAAATATTAAAATACAGAAAAAACAATCACTTTAAATGTAATGAATAAGAAGGAAATCGTTAAAACTTGCTATACTTTAAATTTAACCAAAAGATATGCGTAAAAGAAATCTAACTCTACACTGGCCCCCAAAACCCTTATTTTTAATTAGACTTGAAAGAATATAAACTAGTTTTGTATTCTTTCTGGTTGTGAGCGAGTTATAAAACTGAAAAACTGATGAAATTCTAAAATTGTTTGTCCCTCTGTGAATAATGGTAAGTCCTTTATTTGGAAATTAATGGTGTTACGTGGAGTTAAAAAAAAGCCAAAAGATGTTCATAGCAGAAAAAGCTGAAAATAAACATAAAATGGTCCTTTCTTAAAGCCCTTCTGAAATTTTGTGAAAGGGAAGGGGTCTCAAAAACCCCCTTGAAATATGCTGTAAAATTCATTATAGTAAAACAATAAAAATGAAACAGTTATTCCTTTAAAGAGGAATCGCCTGCTCTATCGGCTGGTCGAAGGCCGGTCCCCCCCCCCCAGAGTACTCCCCCTACGAAAAAATCGGTAAAGGATGGGAACTCTGGCAATATGTCCGTTTATCCCACGACAAAACATGAAGCTCTTGTAAAAAATATTAAGGAATAGAAACACTCTGAAACTCTTGAAGAATTTTCCTTTCAGTTTCTTCAAAATTGTGAGTTACTCACTTTGCCTAACGTCCGCATATCCCACAATAAAACATAAAGCTCTGGAAAAAATAAGAAATAAAAAAAGCGGAAAATAACCATAAATTGTGCCTAGGATATGTACTATAAGAATGTTTGGTGTAAAATGATAAGATGGAAGAATTCGTACGTTTCCAAGACGTTACGTGTCAGAAAACAAACTTCGGAGAAAAGGCAATTTGATGCCCCCCATTAAAGTTAACATCTTGGACTCTTAGATTTGATGAATTTCTGACACCCCCTCAAAGAACTAAGGCATCTAATCCTATACATAGAAAAGAGAAAATATTAGCGTCTAGTCTTAAAAAAGAATTAAATAAAAAACAAGCTTTTTCAGCTGAAAGTAAGGAGAAACATTAAAACCTAAAACTAACAGAAATTGTTCCGTACATGAAAGGGCTGTCCATTCCTCAACGCCTCTCTCTTTACGCTCAAGTTTAACTCTTTCTCACAACCCTATTTTTTAAAACAATAAAAATGAACATCCCCGGAGAAACCCCCTCCCCACAGGGCATGTTATACTCAAAGGCATAAACATTGGGCCTTTCAACTATGATGAACAAAATGGCTATCTAAAAATCTTGATCGGATAAGGTCGGGAAAAAAGGGGAGGAAGATGGGGCCTAGTTGCTGTCCAATTTTTTGGTCACTTAAAAGGGCACTAGAACTTTTAATTTCCTGTCAAATGAGCCCTTTCTTAATAATCTAGGATTATTGAGTTGATACGATCACCCCTGGGAAAAAAACAACAACAAATAAACACGCAGCAGTGATCAATCTTCTGGTAAAAAATATGAAATTCCACATTTTTTCACATAGGAACTTGAAACCTATGCAGTAGGGTTCTCTAATGCGCTAAATCTGCTGATGTGATTTTCATTAAGATCACTTGATTTTTATGGGGGTGTTTCCCCCTTTTTTCGATAATCAGAAAAATTTTCTCAGGCTAGTAACCTTTGATAAATAAGATTAAAGTTAATTAAATTTACATATTTGAAATCAGCGTAAAAATGCGATTCTTTTTATATATCTATTGGTATCAAAATTCAGTTTTTTAGAGTTTCAGGTACTATTGAGCCGGGTCGCTCCTTAATTACAATTGGCTACCACGAACTGTTTGATGACGCATAGCAGGAAAATGCGAAAAGAAAGCTACACTATACCACTGAAGGTAAAATACCCTCAAATGGGATGAAAACTCACGACCCCTTTAACTGAGAAAATAACAAAATATGAAAAATAAAATCTTAAAGCATGGGAAAATAATCGTTTAAATATTTCATGAATGGAAATGAAATCGCCTTGTTTATAAGTACTGTTTGGCTTCGAAGTATATCTTGAAATGTTTGCGTTTCAGAAAACAAACTTTTGAAAAACGACAATTTAATTCACCCCCCCCCCCTAATAAAATGTGATAAGAAAGCTACATTATACCGGGGAAAGCTAAAAAAAAACTCCCGAAATCCCCTAGGAACTACCTACCAAAAAAAAGTGTAGGCTCTCAGTAGGATTTACCCCAAGGAGCTACCTACCAAACAATAAGTGGAGGCTCTTTATTAAAAATATGGTCGAGAAAAAGGAATCGTAGTTTCTCCATAGGAAATATGGTAGGGAAAAATGGAATTATTGCTGCTGGATAGAAAATCCCACAAGAAAAAAAGAGTTGCATCTGCTCTATAGGAAATCTGCCAGGAAAAAAAGGAATCGCAGATGCTGGATAGGGAAAAGCGCCTGGAACCATTAAGCATCCTTCTACTGTCTAAATGCCCAAATTTACTTTATCCAATCACTTTATATTGATCTTTTATAAGTATACCTTTTAATTTTTTATTCTGTTTTTATAGTAAAAGTGTGCTTCGACCCGAGTAGCACCTGGACCACCAGATCGACAAAAAACCTGTCGTGTATGCGTGAGGAACTTGTTTTCATCAGAAGATTCTGTGCCTTATTTTGTATGCAGCAAATGTGGTCTAAAAGTTTGTGATGATTGTGCCTCTTATTCTTCAAGAATATCTCATAATGATTTAGTAAGTATTTTCAATAGATACTTTGAGCTGAATCTAGTTTATGTCTTATTCTCAAGCATGACAAAGGCGTGGAACAGTCTCTCAGAGCGCTTCAATTTATTTCATCTTTGAGCCTCCTTCATTTTGATGCATTGACGTTTCCGACTGAGCTACGCAAGCTCTGCTTCAAACATGCAACGCAAATTACGGAGTTTGCGCAACAAAACATACCATGGCGCAACAATGTATTCTTGCTAAGCTCTATGCTTTTTTTATGCTAGTGTCTAAACGTTGAGATTGTTTATTTTGATTTTTCAATGGAGGTTTCGAAGAAAAACTGGCAAACTTAGCGAAAGTGACTTGGACTCTGCCGTAAAAATCTCCCAGACTACCACAATAAAAACAACACAGATAATGCGAAGGGTCAAACTGAGATATAATCATGGTTGCAGCGGTAGCTACAACTTAGTAAAGAGCGAACCACAGCCCAGTAACCAAAGGCTAAAAATTGCGTTTAGAAAAAGGTTACCTAGTGAAAAAAATTCTCATCTGACACTGATTCAGGAATGGTGACTATTATTTTGGTTTATCTTGAAAGTAAAAGTTTATTGCGAAAAGAAATTTAAGGTGATTTCGAAAAAAGCCTGAAATCCCTTGAAAATGGCGTCAAATGGCGTGAAAAGTGCACCATAGAAATCAGCATGGTCGAAAACCTTGTACAGGAAAGTTTTTTTACATCAGTAGCACTGATCTGTCTCCCTTTTTTTCTTTTTTTTTCTAGCAGGGCTAGGGGGTTACCAGAGCATCATAGAGAGATGTTTAATAGCTCATTCGAAAGGAAATTAAATTCATAAGTGCCCTTTTTAAGTGACCGAAACGATTAGAGTGCAACAAGCCCCCCTCCCTACTGGCCCCTCCCCCCAAAGTCATATAATCAAAATTTCGAGATTGCCACTTTGTTCAACATAGTTCAAAGGCACAATATATATGGTTTTTAGCGATGATATGACCCTTCTTAGTCCCTGGGAAAAGGGCTGTACGCTGTATTGGTAACTGACGTATCGATATCACGCTTATCGGTATGGGCGTACTGTTATTGGGTGTTTTGGTATCCTTATTTTTGGTAGCTAATACAAAAGATATTACTCATATATACGTCCTTCCTTCTTATAATTTCAAGCATCAGCAATTTCCAAATGGCACTAAAACACGGCACTTTGGGTGCCTTGTCTCAAGTGGAAAAGCTGTGGCTACTGGGCTACCATAAATTCTTAGAGTGACGTTTAATGGCTCATTCGAAAGCTATTGCTCATATCTACGTGATTTTTATCAATTCTACCATCCACAAGTGTGATATAGCACTAAAAACACGGGCGTAATTTCTTCCAAACTCTGGTGGGAGGGGGGCAAAGGTGAACCAGACTTTCCCGGAGTAAGTGAAAATTTCAGTGAGAAATAAAAAACAAGCATTATAGTGCCATAAATGCAAAGAATTACGAAAGAGAACTTGCCAGTTTCTCTTAATTATGCAGGCTTATTGACAAGATTTTTGAAGAAACAAGCTGAAAATTTCAGCTGGGGGGGCAAACTGGGATATGGGGGGCAAATTGGGTCCGGAGAGGGCAGGTGCCCCCTATCCCATTACAAATTACGCCCCGACAAAAGCAACACTTTGGGTGTCACTTCTTAAGTAGATAATGCAAATATTTCAAACATATAAATAAAAGCTACAAACGAGTTCAGCAATATGATTTTACATCGATTTTTTATGTAATTATCTTAACTTTTAGCTATTATGTGCCGTGTTTTGTTGTTTACTAGGTTTTCAGCTATATCCGACAAAACTGGCATAGGCCCCATTTAAAATGAACTCTATCGGTCCTTTATGTAACTCTTTTTTGATATTATTTACACGTATATATTCTTTCATTGTTATCAAGCGTTGGCGGCAGAATCAGTAGAGCGTAAGGCGTCGAGTTCGAAACTCACCCGGGGAAATTTTTCTGTTAAATATAAATAGATGATGCTGGTTTCTAGGAAAGAAATAAGGTTTTATTACAGACTTTTAGTCTCCTAATAATATTCAATTATTAAAAGCTTTACTATTCGTTCTTTACTTTAAATAGCTGCGGAAAATAGAAAAACCAAAATACAAGGATGAACAGGTACTTTTTCATATTTCGTTACGCCCTGGAGAAATGAAGTTGCGCCTTTTACTGTGGCTATTGTAGAATGGTCAAGAGTCTCCGATGGTAGAATGGTAAGCATAGCTTGTACATGAAAATGCAGTTTTTTGTAAGAAGTGATACTAGTTGCCCTCGAGTTTTTTTGGTCATTTAAAAAGGGCACTATAACTTTGAACTTTGGTTCGAATGAGCCATCTCGCGACATTGTAGGACCACTGGATCGATACGATCACCCCTGGGAAAAAGAAAAAACAAAGAAACACGCATCCGTGATCTTTCTTTTGGCAATAAATACAAAATTCTACATTTTTGCAGATAGGAGCTTAAAACATCTACAGTAAGGTTCTATGATACGCTGAATCTGATGGTTTGATTGGCATTAAGATTCTATGACTTCTATGAACTATTTTTCCCTTTTTTCGAAAATAGGGCAAATTTTCTCAGGCTTGATGTATCAAAATTCTGTATTGATATCAAAATTCTATTTTTTAGAATTTCGCTTAATAATGAGCCAGGTCACCTCGAACTGTTTGAAAACTTAGAAGTATGAAAAATATCATCATTGTAATAATTATTGTCCAAAACCCTTACCTGGAGATTTGCATGAACACCTCCCTTATGTTCCTCCTCAAAACCCTTTTAATAAGCTATGCAATTAAGGTACAAAACCAAGATATCAAATCAGATTATTAGAGCCATTGTTCTGTTAGTACTGCGTTGGACTTCAAATTAGAATTACTTGAGTTCGATTCTTAATTATATTTTAATCACGGTTTTGTCTCCTTCTATATGATAATTTTCAGATAATTTCACTGTTTTTACAAATGTGATTCACTCATTTTTAAATCATGTCCTAGGAAGTTATTTTGTCAAGAATTTTGTATCAAAAGGGAATAGAAGTCATCCAGTTCATGGTTTGCAACGACACTCTTATGAGATCACTAAATCCATACCAAAGCGTATGGAGTAATTTTGTCAACATCGTTTGTGGGGGGTTTAAAATCTCGAGCCAATTTTCCAAATCACATGAAAATAATAGAAAAAACTTAAAAACGAGCCATATAGTAACAAAAAAGGTAAAGATGTAATAAAGACAACTGACCTGTTTCAGCGGATGCTTGAATTATGCAGGATTATCTTAGTTTTGACAACATTTTTGGAGAAACTAAATTTCACCTGGGGGGACTGGGTTCAGGGGGATAACTATGGTCTGGAAGAGGCAGTTACTCCCCTTGTCCCATAGGAACTTACACTCCTGACCCCAACCCCTTGCCACTTAGTAGTTAGAGAAGTGTAGGCATTTGGTTCTGGAACCACTCAAAGTTGTATATTAAAAGAAGAATTACTTATTGTTACACTTACTTATTCACATTATTTACTCAACAATTCAACTGTAATATTCTCTCCATACGTAAGATTGTGCATCCAAAGAGGAAGAAAAACAAATGAAAACAGTTTTATAGGAGAATTCAGGTAATTCTTCCCAAAATTTTGAAATGAAAAAAACTTAGTTTATAATACCATTTATTGGACCTATATAAGAACAGATCTTTTTTGAAATTTTGATTCATTTGTAAGTGATGAATGGCTTTTCTATTTAGGGACTGGTCAAAAAATGCGCCTAAAGGTACATTTTGGTTGAGCTAGCAAAATTTCCCACAAGCATGTCAATATGCAATTCTGTCCGCTTAGGTAACCTTTTGTGTCAATGCTACTCAGCTGGAGCTACTTTCTTAAGTGCTACTATATTCAATTTTTTTAAACAAAGAATTAAAGGTCCATTTCTTCTAAAAAAATACAAAAAGAAGCGAAATTAATTTTCCCTAGATTGAAGGTGATTAGAAACTATATAAAAAAAAGTTTTGAACTGAAACTAAGGAGCGACATTAAACTTAAGACGAACAGAAGTTATTCCGTAAAACAAAAAACATCATGACAGCGTTGTTTCTAAATTAAATTTTAGTCAAAAACGAGCGGAGATTAGTTTAAAAAAACAAAGTTTTTCCGAGAGAAATAAAGATCGAAGTTGAAACTTAAACAAACAAAAATTATTATTTTACAGGCTGTCTAACATATATCGATAAACTTAATACTAAACTGGTACTAATACTAAACCATTTATTTTTCGTTCTAAGCACTTCAAAACCATCACTTAGGAAAGCTATACTCAAACATAGCATTGGCAAAGAATTTATTAATCTAATATCTGAACTTTGTTTAATTTTAACCGATGCTAATGTTCAATTGCCAGAAGGTGTTAGACAACAGACAAAGCAACATGGTTCGATTGCACGTGCCGTGGCTTGCAAAAAGAAAGGAAAAGGTTTTAGAAGAAAACATCTTCTCCATGTGGGCGGTAGGTTTTTTACACTTTTAATGCCAATAATTGGACGACTTGTAAACAGTTTTCTCTAGATGGCTAAACCCTACAAATTGACGTCAATAGACTTCGCCCTTTCACCAATATAACACTTTGAGGACAAACTAAGTAAATTCATTACTGATGAGAATACTGCCAACGATAAAAAACTAGTTTTACTTCAAAATGCAATGCGGCGAGTGGACAAACATAATCCCTACCGCGAGCGACCGGTCAATGTAAGTGTCATTGATCCCAAAAAGGAAACTCCTCTTCAAGATTCTGCTGCTGAAACAACAACACAATCAAAAGAGAAAGAATTTTATACAATAGTGTCACGTATTGGAAACCTTCTACCACGCTCATATCGTGAACAAAGTTAAAGAGTCTTAACATATCTAATGTTGAAAAGTGGTCAAGATAACCTTGTTCAATTTGACAGTAATGGGAAACGAATTATAATTCAAGGGAAAGATTATAATCTACTTGATTTAATTTATGATTTGGTTACAAATTGTAAAGGACCAATATCTAAACAACTTTTTAAATACATTAAACTTCCCGAAAAGTCTTATTACCAATGAGAAAATTATAAAGAAATTAAAGGAGTATAGTAATACTACTAGTCCTCTAACAACAACAACAATACCACTAAAAAACAAGAAGAAGGAGAATTTAAATCAATCTTTGAAAATACTAGCACACCTAGTACCAGTAGAAACATTGATTTGATGGGACCGGTGGCTACCTCTATGATTAGAGAAAAGCATAGACGTATTGATATCAACTCATTGTCACCATCATCATCACCAACTAGTATGCAATAGGGTAACGGACATTACACTACATGTTTGCATTCAAAATGGTTGAAGTTTTGAAACATGTTTTTGAAAATATTGACGAAGTAGGAAGTCCAAGTTCCCCCACAACACTTTCTAAAGTCGTCACTGATATTGGTGGTTGTATCAAAAGTGTAAAAGAGTGTCTAAAAAATTAACCAAGTTGCACTCTATTCCGAAATCATAGGGTTCGTGGTAATCATTATCGAAAAACTAAAGCCTTTTTCCCACTGCATATAATGCAAGCAGATCTTTTAACTCTAGATGAGATTTAAAGACGTCACAATCCACCCTAAAAATATTATCTACTTGCAATCAGTGTCTTTAGTCAATATGCATATGCCATTCCATTGCGGACAAAGAGAGGTGTTGAAGTTGCTCAACCTATAGAAAGTGTTCTTGAACAAGATAGTTATAGACAAATTCAAACTGATCATGGCAGTGAATTTTTTAATCAACATAAATGATTGGCCACTCATTAGCGATCAGCACATAGTTGAAAAGATCAATTCATTTGAATACCCCTTTGTCGCATTATTATACTAGGATTTCGGTAGTATGAATGATTTGTGTCGTGCTATCAATAAAATAATTTTGGCTAGTGAATTAGGAGTCTTTTAATTCAACTATTCAATGGAAGAGGGCAAAATCTACATTATTTCACCCATTGCCAGTGAAAAGTTTATTCTCAATGATAACCAAAGAGATGTTCTAGGTTTTAAACAAGGCTCATTCGAAAGCTGGTAAAAGTGCTGGAAGCAGTACTGGTATGGATCGTGTCATTTTTGCTGACTATCCTCCTGTCTTCTCCTCGGAGAGTTGAATATTTCTTTACGCTTCATTTGTTGAAACATTCAGAATTGTTAATAGCAATGTTCCCCTCCTACAAGTTCTTGCACGAAAAACGAATCAAGATCACTTTCGTCATTACAATATAAAATATCTTCATTATATCCCTGTAAACACTTCCTATTAGGAACTCTGTCAGTTAACACTAAGAACTGAATTAGGTGATCTTTTAGCAATAGCTAAAGATTTTCCCATGATTACATGTCATTTTCGACCCGTCGTCGTTCAATAACAAGATGTCCAATAGAAAAATGGTATTCGTTTGTCTTTATATTGATTGATCTGTTGCTACTCTTGGTCCATGACAAATGGGTCATGGAATGGACTATTACAAAGGTCGTTCATCGATGCTGGGATATGGTCTTGGCAGCTGGTTTACTAAGCTGTTTTGCTCTGTACTACCCTTGGCTAAAAAACATATTGTACCGGCTGCGGCAGATTTTGCATCCTCTAAACTACACGATTGAGTTCCGTGGCAGGATTTTAAGAAAGTACTTCGAAGAATTTCAGATCCGGTGCACGAACCCTTGGCCTGCAATTGAAATCCCTACAAAATGGAAAAGGTTTAAAGAGGCTGAGAAACAGTGCATCACTCATCAGTCTCTACTCAAGTCAGAAACGAAAGACATCACTCCCGTCAAAGAAGAAGAAGAAGAAGAATCCAAGGAAGACAATTGTTCGATAAACAGGATTTCTTTTCCTAGATTGAACAATTGAATATCTACCACACAAGGATTCCCATCCGTCAATCATTTTATCTTTAAATATATTCAATGCAGAAAATTTTGATTTGAGAGTAAAACATGGTTACTATGAGGAATTCTATCCACAAAAACCGCTCTAAGATAGTATCCACTTTGGAATTTATTCTAATGAAGACTATTTCCTGAATATGTCTTCTACATCTAAAGATTTAAGTGTGATAGTCAAGAAGTCTGACAATACAATGCCAATTCTTGCCAATGGAATAACCTATGAAAATTTTATATTGCGTAGTTTATTTCGATAAATCAGTGTCTACATAAATAGAATATTGGTAAGCACTAACACCAATCTCTCAAGCTATACAAGCTATATACAGTTCATTTTGATGACACCAAAGTAATACAAGGAATTGAGGGGTTCATCCAATGGATATGAATATATTACAGATACTGATAGTACAGATGCACTTAAAAATGCGCCAACTAGTGAATTACATTTAGTTATGAAAATAAATCATGAGATATTTAATATACCCCATTGGCTACAACCAAATATTAAAGTGGATATTAAATTTACGCTTGCTCAATCCAATTTCGTTTTACGAAAGGAAAATCCTGCGAATCCTGATATAACACCCTCTCTCACCTCGGCAATATTTCATGTACAAAAGCAACAGGTTATGAGTTCTATTGTTTTGGCAATGGAAAAACTGATAACTAATGGAAATAATATTAAACTACTTGTTCCTCATACTATCACCAATCAACGTCATATTGCCACTGGCACAAAATACTTCACCGATTCTTTATTTATCAATGGTGAAATACCATCAAAATTGGTATTGGCATTTGTACAAAGTACTAGTGTATTAGGATCGTGGACAAGTTGTCCACATAAATTTGAAATGTTTGGACTTTCATCTCTTGTGTGTAAAGTTTGGTGCGTGAGCCCGTGTTTACACAGATGACGTGGATTCCGTTAGCAAGATTCAGATAGACTCACGCACCCTCACTGACTTTTCATTTATCAATGCTTAAATATCATCACAACTGGTATTGGCATGTAAAAAGTGATAGTGCAATAGGATTGTGGGCAAGTTGTCCACATAATTTGAAATGGTTGGACTTTCATCTCTTTTTTGTAAAATAAATTGTATTCCACAGTAGTGAGGGATAAATCTATTCGAGAAGATCCATACGAAAATGACATGGGATTCCGAGAAGGCCCTGTTTCTACAACATGCCCTGTGACGTCACGACAGCCCTGGCAAGATTCCATGAAATTCCATCAAAATTGGTATTGGCATGTAAATTGTGATAGTGCAATAGTTTCGTGGACAAGCTTTCCACATAAATTTGAAAAGGTTGGACTTTCATCTATTGTGTGTAAAATAAATTTTATTCTACAGTAGTGACGGATAAATATATTTGAGATGGCCCATACGAAATTGACATGGGATTCCGAGAAGGCCCTATTTCTACAACATGCTCTGTGAAGTCACGACAGCCCTGGCAAGATTCCGACAACACCCCTGGCATGATTCTGACAACATGCCATGGCAAAAGTCTTACAGGATTCTAGGTGTTTCAGTATTTTTATATGATTAATAGGAGTGTGGTTGGTATAATGCACAAATATCAAGAAATGGAGTCCCTCGCACCTGTGAAATGTGGATTCTGTTTCCGGGTGACACAATTTTGTCTCAGTATTTCCAAATGATTAATTTAACTTCTCGAGCATGGTCGGGATATTTAACAAGTGGCAATTTTTCAGATGGCGAGATTCCCACGACATATCCCTCTGGACTCCATGAGGTCACACGACATATCCCTTTTTTAAATGGTAAGGTTTAATATGGGTGACGCAGTCTTATGTAACCTTGGGTCAGGCCCCGCGGGGAATCCTCGCTTGTAACTGAACACGGCACACACGCGGATCACTTGTAATGACAGCGCACATGTTGCGTAAAGACGGTACACATATTGCCTAACGACGACACACATCTTACGTAATGACAGTACACATATACCTGTCACATAATCCTTTTCCGGTTTTTACTTTTCGCCGAAACGTTCAAACCATTTTTTCTTTCTTTTTTTTTCTTTCTTTCAAAGCGTTTCTTCTTTTCTCTTTAGTTCTTTGTCCTCGCTGGGACTCAAAAGGTCAATTTCATTCCAATGGAATAGCTCCTCAAATATCAGGAATAAACTGCTATTCCCAGTATTTTGTCAAACTCAATATTCTAGAAATGACCTATTGCACGGTACCTCAGATTTCCCATTTTTCGTACACGCTAGAACAGCGTGTTTGCTGCCAAGACTTGGCAGGCACTTTAAGAATATATATCTCCAGAGACAATTGCTCTCAAGGTATTTTTATTAATTGATTAAAAGCAACTTTCCGAAAAATAAGTTTTTCAATGAAAAGCAAAGGCCATTTTCAACTTAAGCTCAGCTTAAGTTTAAGCTCAGCTTTATATTAGTCGAAAGTGATTTGAGGGCAACCAAACACATCCAATCAAAATTTTTAGATAGCCATTTTATTCAGTGTTGTTGAAAGCTTTGGAAATTAGGTCCTTAAGGATGACAACCTCTCCCCCCCACAGCCCTCAGGGCATGGGTTGTAAGTTATGCCCTGGGGGTACATAAGGTTTCTGTAGAAAGTGATGTTGTAGAAACTTCAAAAAGGGCTCATTCAATTGGAAATTGAAAGGGCTAGTGCCCTTTGTAATTGTCGAAAGTTATTGAAGGGCAACTGACCCCCCTCTCACGCCCACCATTTTCCCAAACACATCCAATCAAAATTTTGAGATATAAATTTTGTTTAACGCAGTTGAAAGTTCTGGAAAGTAGGTCTTTTATGATGACAACTCACCCCCCCAGCCCTGAGGGCAGGGATCTTAAGTCATGCCCTGGGGGCATATAAGGTTTATATTGAAAGCGTTGTTGTAGAAACTTCAAAAGGGCTCATTTGATTGGGAATTGAAAGGGCTAGTGCCTTTTTAATAGTTAAAAGTGATTTGAGAGCAACTAGCGCCCCTCTCTCGCCGACCATTTCCCAAAACACATCCAATAAAAATTTTTAGATAGCCATTTTGTTTAACGTAGTTGAAAGTTCTGGAAATTAGATCTTTGAGGATGACACCCCCCCCTCATGTCCCTTAGGGTAAGGGTTGTAGTTTATAGCCTGGGGGCAAATAAGGTTTTTATGGAAGCCTTTGTCGTAGAAAATGAAAAAGAGCTCATTCGATTAGAAATCGAAAGTCTAGTGTCCTTTTTAATAGCCGAAAGTGTTTAGAAGGCTTGACATTTTTACAGTCATGATCAATTTGGGTACAATGTATTATTTTTTTTTTAGACCAGGGCACTTCTTATCGAAGGAGTTGTCGTAGGAACCTCGAAAAGGGCTTATTCGATTGAAAATAGAAAAGGGCTAATGCCAATTTTAATAGTTGAAAGTGATTAGAGGGCAATTAATCCCCCTCCCATCCCCACCCTACCATTTGCCAATTATGTTTAAAAACTAAATGTTGTAGTGAGATTAAATCCAAATACACTCTGTTAATTCCCAATAAGGCATCTCAGCAGTATCCCAAGAAAAACTGAGGGTTTTATTTTCAAAATTTCGGGGCTACTTCTGCTCTTAAAATTTTACCAAATCAAAATAATGTAAGTGTATCCAAGCTAGCAAAGAAAGTAAACAGACTTTTTTTGCGAATGGTATCAAGTTTTCCATTTCAGGTTAACAAGAGGAGGTATGAAACTAAGTTAAACACTACTATTTGTACCCAGATTTTTAAAAGGGTGTATTTTGTTAAAAATGGCTGAAAATATTTCTCCAGCATAAAAAAAGCAGGCCAAACTGTAAAGTCCTAAATAAACGAAAAGATTTAAAGTATTCCCTGAAAAGACTATGTCAATATAAAACGAACCGAAAATAATTAAAAAATCTTTCCACAAAATAAGTTTTTCAAAGAAAAGTAAAAACTCCATTAAACCAAAAATGAGAAGAACTAAAATCAAATGATCTACCAAGCGTAGAACTACCATAAATCAGCATCGATAAATAAATGAAACCCAAAACTAACAGAAACTACAATAAATAACTGATTCAAAATCAAAACAAGCAGAAATTAACATGAGTTGGGCTCAAAACCCCCAAGCCTTCCCAAGGCCAGGACATAATTTGCACTTTACTGAAAAAATACAAATGAATATGCAATATGAGTTTAATATACATATACTGATATTTAGTAATCAAAATATTAATATTATTTGATTTATTAAAGTTTTAAAAGTAAAATATTTACTTTTCTTTGAAAAACTTATTTTGTGGAAACATTTGTTTTAATTAATAACCTATAAAAGACACCCCGCGATCGCGATATTACAAGCTTGCCTCCTACCATCCGCGTGGCCTTGAACAACGGAACTTGGAATTTCATTACCAGAATTTGACACTCCATGCAATTAACGATACAGTACCACACTCTTACTGCTTTGCGGCACCTTGTGACACTTGTGAACATAATTTTAAGCGTCTTATAGCGTTTGAACACCTTTAATAGAAATATTTTCTATTGCTTCTATTTTCGAACAATTTCCGGCCTCTACCAGACTATTACTGCTCTGCGGCACCTTCTGATAACTCATTATTATTTCTAAGACATTTTTCCGACATGTCTTGCTAAAAATTATGCTTTCAATCCATTGATTCGTGTTTTTCGTGAGCTTGGCGTTTCACAATAACCTACCAAAGACATCCCCCAAACGCGACATTAAACGCCTGCCCCCCCTACTATGCACGTGGCGTTGAATAGCGGAACTCGGCATTTCACTATCAGAACGTGATACTCCGAGCAATTCACACCACAGTACCACACTATGACTGCTCTGCGGCATCTTGCGACACCCGTCATCAACACTGTAAGTGTCTTCTAGCGTTTGAACACCCTCAGTGGATATATTTCCTATTGCTATTATTTTCCAACGATTCCCATTCCTATGCTACACTTTTACTGCTCTGCGGCACCCTCTGACA
This sequence comes from Artemia sinica, assembly GCA_027921565.1. Classification (NCBI taxonomy): domain Eukaryota; kingdom Metazoa; phylum Arthropoda; class Branchiopoda; order Anostraca; family Artemiidae; genus Artemia; species Artemia sinica. The sequence continues at coordinate 35,301,240 of CM051266.1, read as the reverse complement.
TGTCACCATCATCCCTGAGAAATTTTAGGGTCTTCAATACTATTACTACTCTATGGCACCCTCTGAAATCGCCCTATCACTACCAAGATATTTTTTAGACATTTTGTGTTAAAAATTATACTTTAATCCCGTGATTCCAGTATTTTTGCGAGCCAAGCCTATCATACTAACCTCCAAAACACTCCACATCAACGAGCAATTACACACTTGCCCCCCGGCCGTCCGCATGGCACCAGCCACCATCATTACCGAGGACACTTTCAACCTTTTCCCCTCCGAAAATAAGCTTGTGAATCTAAATTAAACAGTATATTTTTTGTTAAAAAGCAGAACACAGTATTCTATTGCTAGAGCGTGATACCCAAAGCAATTAACATCACAGTGCCATTATTTGACTGTCCCCCCTCTGACACCTCCTTCATCATTCCTGAGACCTTCTCCCACATTTTATGTTAAAAATTATAATTCAATCCAGTGATTCAAGTTGTCCCAAACGAGGCCTATCACGACGCTTCCCAAAACCCTCCACATAATCATGGCATTACGCAACTGGTAAATTTAACCCCTATTAAGAGGTATTTCAAAGAGCTTTTAAAGCAAATGACGCATTTCAAATCTTCGTTCCATACTATCACAGGCCCCACTGACAACATTTTGTATTGTGGTGTCGTGGTTTACCCTGGCTATGTTACCTTACTTGATTTTTCGGGGTTCATTTTGGAAGTTTTTTTTTCATTTGAAACCTATGACTAATAATATTTTTATTATTGTTGTGTCTTGGTTTATCTTGTCAGTGTTAACAATGCTAATATTTTCAAAGTGCATTGTGGAAGTTTTTCGTTTGAATCTTGTCTGTGCTGCCTCTGTTAATGTTTTCACTGTGTATTTTGGAAGTTTTTTATTGAAATGTATGACTCAGGATGTTTTTGTTGTTTTGTATAATGGTTTATCGTTTCTATGTTACCTCTGTTGATGTTTAAATGTGCATTTGGAAGTTTTCTAGTTTGGAAGCATGACTCAGAGTATTTTTACATTGTTTTGTAGTGGTTTATCCGTGTCAGTATTACCTCTCTTGATGCTTTCAAAGTGCATTTCGAAGTTTTTTCGTTTGAAACGTATGACTCAGAATGTTTTTATAGTGTTGTGGCGTGGTATATCTTGTCTTTGTTACCTATGTTAATATTTTCAAAGTGCATTTTGGAAATTTCTAGTTAGAAATGTATGATTCAAGATATTTTTTAGTGTTGTTTCGTGGTTTATCGTGTCAGTGCTTCCTTAGTTGATATTTTCAAAGTGCATTTTGGAAGTTTTTTCGTCTTAAACATGTGAAACATATGAATGTTTGTATAATGTTCTGTCATGGCTTATCATAGCAGTGTAACCTCACTTGATGTGTTTAAAGTGTATTATGGAAGTTTTTTATTGAAAGATATGACTCAGGATGTTTTTATAGTGTTGTGTCATGATTTATCTTGTCTGGGTTACCTCTGTTGATGTTTTAAAGTACATTTTGGAAGTTTTCTCGTTTAAAGCGTATGACTCAGAATATTTTTATGATGTTGTGTAGTGGTTTATCCTCTCAGTATTATCTCTTTTGATGCTTTCAATGTGCATTTTGGAAGTTTTTCAGTTTGAAACATATGACTCAAAATGTTTTTGTAGTGTTATATCATGGTTTATCTTGCCACTATTACCTCATTTAATGTTTCAAAGTGTATTTGGAAGTTCTTTCATTTGAAACGTATAACTCAGAACGTATTTATAGTCTTGCGTTGTGGTATATCTCGTCTGTTTTACCTATGTTAATATATTCAAAGTATATTTTTGAAGTTTCTCGTTTGAAACGTATGACTCCAGATATTTTTTAGTTTTTGTCGTGGTTTATCATGTCAGTGCTACCTCAGTTGATATTTTCAAAGTGCATTTTGGAAGTTTTTCTTTTAAAGCGTATGACTCAGGATGTTTTATAGTGTTGCATCATGGTTTGTCATGTCAGTGTTACCTCAGTTTAGGTTTTCGAAGTGCATTTTAGAAGTTTTTTGTTTGAAACGCATGACTCCAGATATATTTTAGTGTTGTGTAGTGGTTTATCCTGTCAGTATTACCTCTCTTGATGCTTTCAAAGTACATTTTGGAAGTTTTTCCGTTTGAAACATTTGACTTAGGATATTTTTTTAGTGTTGTGCCGTGCTTTATCTTGTCAGTATTACCTCTTTAGTTTTGGATTTTTCTCGTTTGATAAAAACCTAAAATGCACATTGAAAACATCAAGAGAAGTAACATTGACAAGAAAAACCACAACAAAACATCCTGAACCATTCGAGAAACTTCAATGAGAAAATTCAAACGAAAAACTTCCAAAATACGCTTTTTATGCATCAAGAGAGGTAACACTGACAAGATAAAGTACGAGACAATATTAAAAAAAAGTCATACGTTTCAAAACAAAAAACATCCAAAATGCACTTTGAAAACATTAACAGAGGTAACACAGACAAGAAAAACGATGACACAACACATTAAAAACATCCTGAGGCATACATTTGAAACGAGAAACTTCTAAAATGCACTTCTAAACCATCAGCTGTGGTAAAAAATATGATAAACCACGATACAGAATTACAAAAAATATCCTGGATCATTCGGTTCAAACGAAAAAACTTCGAAAACCCGCTTCTAAAACATCAAGAGACTTAACTTAGACATGATAACCACTACACAACACTATAAAAACCTCCCGAGCCATACTTTTCAAACGAGTAACTTCAAGAACATCTGTTCTAAAACACCGGTTGAGGTAATACTGACAAGATGAACCACGAGTTAACACTTCAAAAAGGAAAGATATTATGAGTCATATATTTCAAACTAAACAACTTTGAAAATACACTTTGAAGGTATCAAGAGAGTTGAGAGTGACAAAATAAACCACGAAATGATATTACAAAAAACATTCCGAGTCATACATTTTAAATGAAAAATTTCAAAAATTCACTTTAAAATATCAACTGAGGCAACACAGACAAGATAAACCCCGACATGACACTATAAACACATCCTGAGTCAAACGTTTCAAACTACAAAATTGCAAAATACACTTTGAAAATATTAACAGAGGTACCAAAGACAAGATAAACCAACACTCAACACTGGGAAAACATTATGATTTACACATTTCAAACAAAAATCTTCCAAAATGCAGTTTAAAGACGTCAACTGAGGTAACATAGACAAGATAAACCATGATACAACACTAAAAAACATCCTGAGTAATTTGTTTCAAACAAAAAAACTTGCAATATTCTCTTTGAAAGCATCAAGAGAGGTAACAATGACAAGATAGACCACAACACAACGCTACAAGAAACATTCTGAGCTATATGTTTCAAACGATAATACTTTTAAAATGCACTTTGAAACATCAAGTGGTAAACTATAAACCATGACACGACACTACAAAAACATTCTGAGGCATATGATTCAATTGAAAACTTCCAAAATTCACTTTGAAAATATCAATTGAGGTAGCACTGAAATGATAAACCACGAAACAACACTAAAAAATATCTGGAGTTATACGTTTCTAACGATAAAGTTCCAAAATGCACTTTGAAAATATTAACATAGGTAACACAGACAAACACGAAGCAACACTATAAGAAAATTCTGAGTTATACGTTTCAAACGAAAGTACTTCCAAAATGCACTTTGAAAGCACCAAGAGAGGTAATACTGACACAAATAAACCCCTACACAACACTGTCAAAATAAGACGCTAAATGCACTTTGAAAACATCAAGAGAGGTAACAGTTACAAGATAAACCACGAAACAACACAAGGAAAACATTCTGAGCCAAATATTTCAAAAGAAAAAACTTCCAAAATAAACTTTGAAACCTCAACTAAGGTGGCACAGAGAAGATCACCCACGACTCAACACTACAAAATATATTGTTTCATTTGGTTCCAACGAGAAAACTTCGGAAATGCACTTTGAAAATATTAACAGAGGTAATACTGAAAAGACGAAGCACGGCACAACATTACAAAAACATCCTAAGTCAAATGTTTCAAACGAAAAAACTTCCAAAGTGCACTTTCAAAGCATCAAGAGAGGTGATTCTGAAAGGATAAGCCACTACACAAAACTTTAAAAAATATTCTGAGTCATACGCTCCAAACGGGAAAACTTCCAAAATACACTTATCAACAACAACAGGGGCAACACAGACAAGAATGACACAGACAATGATTGATAGAACCCTCACCTTTCTATAACACACGGTTCTTTTTGCCTATACTACGATCCTTTATAAGCCTTTTTGTCCCGTTTTATTTTTGTTTGTTGTGTTTTTCTAACTGCTTTTTCTGTGTTTTAATATTGTTGTAAATTTATTTTTATCAAAAAATTTGTGTGAACAAATTTTACAAATTAGCCTAACCCTTTAGATTTATCGTTTAGGACGAAATCTTAAGTTAGCTAGGTGTTTAAATAACTTAAGCATGCCTTTCCCCTTTATTATTAAAAATACCTTGACAGCAATTGTCTCTGCAGATATTTATTCTCCGAGTGCGTGCCAATTTTTGGCAGTAAACACGCTGTTCTAGCGTATGCGAAAAATGGGAAATTGCAGGTGCCTCGCAATAGGTCATTTCTAGAATATATTAAGTTGGACAAAATACTAGGAATAGCAGTTTAGTCCTGATCCTTAAGGCGCTATTCCATTGGAAGGAAATTGACCTTTCGAGTCCCAGTGAAGACAAAGAACTGAAGAAAACAAGGAAAGCTTTGAAAGAAAGAACAAAAGAAAAAATGCTTGGAAAGTTTCGGCGAAAAATAAAATCCCCAAAAAGTCTTATATGACGCTGATCTGTGCACTGTCATTACGTATGATATACGCCGTCCTTAGGCAATGTGTGTACCGTCATTACGCAACATTTACGCTGTCATTACATGTGACCTACGTGCGTGCCGTGTTCAGTTTCAAGCGGGAATTCCCCACAAGGTCTGACGCAAAATTACATAAGATTGCGTCATCCAATTTACACCTGACCATTTAAAAGAGGGACGTGTCGTGTGACGTCATGAAGTCCAGAGGGGTGTGTCGTTGGAATATTGCCATCTTTAACAAGATTGCATAAAGCATATTACACCTGGAAACAAGGGTCGCATTGCACAGGTGCGAGGAACTAGGAGCTCCACTTATAGACTCCGTATCTGACCCTTTAAAATCCTCTGCTAATTCCATATTATTGCAACTTGTTAAATATCCCGACCTTATTCGAGAATTTTATTTAATCATATTGAAATAATGAAACAAAATTCCCTCACCTGTAAAGAGCAGTCCATTGCACAGGTGCCAGGGACTCCACTTACTCTTACTTGTGTATCACACCGACCATACTCCAATTTATCGTATAAGAATACTGAAAAACAGGGAATCCTGGGAATCTTGCCAGGGTATGTTGTCATAATCTTGCCAGGGGTGTTGTCGGAATCATGCTAGGGCTGTCACGACGTCACAGGACATGTTGTAGAAACTGGGCCTCCTTGGAATCCCGTTTTAATTTCGCATGAGCCTTCTCGATTAGATTGACCCTCACTACTCTCTAATCTACAATTTATCTTTTGTTAAATCCTCTAGGACACTGTATGAGTTGACAATTCACTCCCTAGATCGAGATTCACCACTATTTGAAAATGGTTTAACTGATATAATGTTTACTAAAACTGGACTTGTTTTAGTAAACTTTTACATGGTACTGGACTTGTGTGCCACTCAAGATATGAGTATTGTACGAACGGGAAGTGTACGTATAGAGTTCACAATCGCCGAATCATTCGCTGAGAGCATTGCATTAATCTCATTAAACCAGTTTGAAAATTATTGGGAAATCACTTGCGAAGTCAGTGTTCTACTAGACCTCGCACCATGAACAAATCAAATAATCAACCTATTTAATATGTATCCATATATATCCAAATACAAATCCTATTGTATACTATTGGACTTCCTGAAAAAATTCAAAGAGTTAACAATACCAATATCATTGTTAATAACAGTCCATCGAGTGTATTTGCAGGGGTATCTTTCAAACAGCGAAGAATATAGAATTTTTTGATCCTCTTGGTCTACTATATACATTCCACACTCCGTACAATAACAACTTAATTGAAAGCAGTGGGAAAACTATTATTCACAGCCAGAAGAGAGTGCAGGATTTAACGACTAAAAGCTGTGATTTTCCAACACTACTATATTTCGGTTTAACATGTTGTGGCCATACTTACAATCATTTTCTCAACATTTACGCAGGCAATCCTCGCCTGAATGACTTCATACTGAAAATATACTTTCATACCTTTATAATATTGATTTTGATGCCTTACGAATACAATGTTTTTAAAATGTATGTAAATTTTTTTATTAATGACAATAATATATATATATATACATAAAAATGACTTTTTTTCTCCTCTTTAGTTTTCTTCTTGTTCTGCGTATAGGCAACTGTCAAGAAAAACTAATGGTGGTAGATCATTGGAATTCACTGTATATTGATCTTGATTGGCTGAAAATTCATGGTCATATTTTTTACAGTACAATGTAACTTCACTCTTATTGTATATCTTTGTATAGTCAATGAAACTAGTTTCATTCATATTGTAAAATTAACAAGTTTCAATTTGCCTATTTGAAGCAATATCACATACAATGTTTTCAAATGATGAATCACATTCTGTAACAGCCAAATAAAAACGATTAGATTTATAATTATAATAGCCATTGTCTTCAAACGGATGACGTAGAAACCAAATTATCTTGTTACTCCAACAGCTGAATCGTAGACCCGATTTTTCCTCCCAAAACAATTTGAAACCACGACGATATCAGTCTCTTAAAAATAAACTAAAATCTCGTTTAGGGTTCTTTCCATTCATGCAAGAATAGGTATTCTCCCACTGATCGCATTTATCATAGTGACAACTAGAGAATAGATGTCCCCTAGGGTGAGTGTTACAATTCTCTTCAAGACAGGAATCACAACCTTTAATTGTAATGCATATCGTTCATGCTATTTACACGGATTGCATAATCAACACTTTTCATCATACTCGTCAATAATTGTACAATTCTAACATGATGCCCAGCTGCCCCGTGTATACATGCATAGTGAACATGAATAGAAAATTTTTCTAATGCTAACTCTCTCACAGCTAAAATGAAACTGATCTATGATCGATAAATCGGGAGAGAGAGGATTAATCATATGGGATCACAAAACCAGTATGAACACGATCTTCTAAATTCTCGATTTCTTTATTGTTCTTATTTGGATAGAGTCTTACATCTCTAAGGCAGTGTATGAAAAAGAAAATCGATAATATCATTTTGTTTTGTTTCAATTACTCAATATCAATAAATTGAGTAAATGTGTTTGACCAACATCGTAAAAGTTACATACAATAGTCCAAAGATGGAGAATCATTTCTCATTATATCTTCAAGTATTGTTTCTGAAAATATTTTCCTTTGAAGAGATAACACTAGAAAACCGCCATCTAGAATCAAACATTTCTCCATAATCATAAGATTCAGCATCAATTTCTCTATCTCAAA